>CM062819.1:1359652113-1360252113 GCA_031772625.1 Pinus tabuliformis | reverse complement strand
TCTCGACCTCGAAATGCCCAACAGCCCGACTGTAGTGTGCTTCCAAAATCATCTTGGCACGCTCGCTTGAAGGAACACAAAGGTGACCCAGGTGGCATAACAGGGCATCCTAGAGTTGAAAACCTGGAACATGTCGACCCTCCAAGAGTATCTGGTATGTGTGGCCAAATTCTAGGTCGCTTTTGTAGAGAAGTGGCCAATCATAAGTCTCGTTGCCATAAGAGTTGAGCATGGTGGTTAACACCATGATCGGTGGTCGACTGAGGCAATCTGCAACATTATTGGTGTTGCCCTTCCTATACTTGATATTCAAATGGAACTGTTGCAGGTATGTATACCACTTCTTATGGTGATCATTCTGCAATTTCCCTTGGGTCCGTATGAACTGTAGGGGTCGGTGGTCTGTGTGGATGACTGTTTCCTTCCCCAAAATGTAATGCTTCCATTGTCGGCAGGCCTACACAATGGAATACATCTCTTTATCATAAGTGGGATACTTCTGGACTGTGTCTGAAAGTGTTTCACTGTGATATGCCACTGGATGCCCGTATTGAGTAAGGACTGCCCCAATAGCATAGTCAAAGGCATCTGTCTCGACCTCAAATGGTTATTGTAAATCTGGTAACGCGAGCACTGGTGCCATGCAGAGGCGATCTTTCAACTCTATGAATGCCTTCCGTTGAGATTCAGACCAAAAGAATTTCGCTTTCGCTCCTCCCTTGGTGACTTGACTCAAGGGCCAAGTGATATGAGAAAAACACAACACGAACCTGTGGTAGAAGTTGGCAAGACCTAGAAAGCTGCGAAACTCTGTCATAGTGGTTGGAGATGGCCAATCCCGAATGACTTGGATCTTGGCTGGATCCACATGCACCCCCTGTTCATCAATAATGTATCCCAGATACTGAACCTGGGTCATGCCAAAAGTGCATTTCTCCAAATTGGCACATAGCTTGTGCTGCCGCAGTGTTTGGAGAACCTGTCGGATGTGGTGGAGGTGCTCTTCCCAACTCTGGCTGAAGATCAGAATGTCATCCAAGTATACCACTACAAATGAGTTGGTGAATGGCCGCAAGATGTCATCCATTAGCCTCATGAAGGTTGCAGGAGCATTCGTCAATCCGAAAGGCATAACCAACCATTTGAAGAGGCCCTCCTTGGCTTTGAAGGCAGTCTTCCACACATCAGAGGGTTCGATTGGTACTTGGTGATATCCTGACTTCAGATCGATCTTGCTGAAATATTTTGCCCCCTTTAGTTGGTCCAAGAGGTCATCAATCCGCGGGATCGGGTACCTATTACAGACAGTGATCTTGTTCAGCGCCCAATAGTCAATACAGAGTCTCCAAGTCCCATCCTTCTTCTATACCAACACGATTGGGCTCCCACAATGCGATGAACTCGGACGGATGTGACCTTTCTGTAGTAGCTCCTAAATCTGCCTCTTGATTTCATCGTTCTTCAGAATGGAACACCGATAAATTGGTCCATTGGGTAGCGGTGCACCTGGGGTCAGATCGATGAAGTGCTTGACTTGACAGTGCAGAGGAACCCCTGTGGAGGAGGTGAAGATGTCCTTGTACTCCTTCATGACCTTATCCATCTGTAGTTGTCGTGCGAAGGGGCCCTGTCTGGAGGCCGTGGCCATCGTCTTCTTCTTTCCTTCAGGGCGTGTCATTAGGAAAACAAATTTCCCAATCTTGGAAATGAGCTTACTGCATTGTTTTGCAGTAATCAAAGAGATGGTGGTAGGTGGTGCTACCTCTAGTATCCTGTACAACTTATTCCCCAATGTAATAATAATAGCACGGGGCCTTGATTCATACATAGCATGTCGCTTCCACAAGTATGGTTGTCCTAATAATACATCACAAACTTCAAGGGGAGCAATGTCACACAATACCTCATCCGTGAAGGGCTTGATGTTGTATGAAAGGCGACACTGTTGGCTCATGCGAAGATCTCGTCCTTGGTGAAGCCACCTGATGGTGTACGGTTGTGGATGCGCTGTGGTCGGTAAGCCCAACCGCTTCACGACCTGTGCCGAAATGAGGTTCTTTTGGCTCCCGCTATCGACAATGAACTGTAGCGGGGAGCCCTTTACCCACATCTGGGAGTGGAAGAGACGCTCCTCCTCCTCTGGATCTTCGGGTTCCTTTTTTTGGATCTTGGCGGTAGCAACAGTGGCATTATGATCCGCATCAATGATCTGCTTCCCTTTGTCATTCCCCTTGTCGGGTTCTGACTCAGAGTCGGAACATGCATCTGATTCTAGAACCTTTAGCTCAGCCACCAGTGACTGCTTGGCCCAACACTCACTGGTGTTGTGAGTGGAGCTCTTATGTAACTCACACCATTTTCCCGGGTCCTTTTTCATCTTCGCAGCGTTGTTCTTTGCCTGCAGCTTTGGCGGGTTGTCTTGGTCTACCCCGCCTTGGCTTTGTCCTTTGTTCTGTGTTTTAGGGGCACCTTTTCCTTGCTTTAGATTCGCAAATCCAAAGTCTCGCTTCTTTTGTTTAAACTTCTGCTCGACCTTGACGGCATATCGGTATGTTGTGCCGAGCGAGGATATGTTCAGGAATTGTATTTCTTCCTGGATGTACTTGTGTAGGCAGCCGCGGTATTTGAGTATCAAACGCTGCTCCATATCCTTGATACCCAACTTTATGCGAAGGGTATGGAAAATATTGGTGAACTTTGGCAGGTCTTGGTCCCTTCCCTGCCGCAGCGTGGTCCACTTTATGTATTCATCCTCATAGCTTCCGACAGGGTAGTACTGCTCCTTGATGGCATCCCAGAATGAATTCCAGGTGGGTGCGGCTGAAAATAGTGAGCCGGTATTTTCATCCTTCTGCTCCCAGTAGGTTTCCCACCAGTCCTTGATGTGGGGGGTTTCTTTGAGAAGAGAAAAAGCAATCTTTTCCCGACTCGAAAATTCATGAACAGAAAAATAACCCTCCAACAGATTTAACCATTTATCTATGGCATCTGCGTCTATCTGACCCTTAAATATGGGGATTTCAAAATTAACTTGTAACTTAAAGGGCGTGGCGTTTCCAGAGTAGCTGCTGGAAGCCGATGCGTCACTTCTGGGTAGCCGCTGAAGGATTGGGCAAAGTTGTCCATCATCGCATTCTTTTGTCGCTCGGGGGCTTCTTCGAGCAAGATTTTGATAGGATCTCCTACCCCCTTGTCTTTCTTCTCATCCGCCCTAGGATGCTGTCGGGATTTGCAAGGCTGGTCTCGCAAAGGTTCGACTAGTTCAAGTCCTAACTCTTTATATCCCAACCTCGTTGGGGACATGCAAAGAAAAACAGAGAAAAAGCAAACTGCTCTGATACCACTGTCCAGACTTAAACAGGAATGCAAAAAATTATAGAGATAACCATAAACACAGATATGTAGCGGAAATAATACTTCACTTCATTAATGTAAAATACTGAAATATGCTTACAAACAATAATGGAAATAAACCAGCTAGGGCGATGGTAGCTTATCTCTGAGAAGAGATGTGGTGGCTACATGCCTCTGAACTGTCTTACAATGAGGCTTGAAGGCCTATTTATTGTTGAGAAACAATGGAAAGCCCTTAACATTCCAAAACCTAACCCTAGAAGATGAAACGCCAAACTGTGGGCCCCGTTTGGGTAAATTGGTGCATCAACTTCCTGGGGTCGTAACTTTGGCATACGATCTCCGTTTGATGTGTACAATAGCTCGTTACAAAGATTTATCCGAGCACTACGACTTTGGGAAGAGCAACATCGGTCCATGGACCCATGTTGCCCCCAGATTTCCCAAAAACGCCGTTTAGGGCCTCAAAACGGCTCCGGATGTTCAGGACCCGAAAAACTGCTAAAAATAGTAAGTTGTGCTACAATTAAGGAAACTGAAAATGCTGAGAGAAATAATGGTGGGGGTCCAGGTGGACTTGGCAGGTGGCCACCAATATCAACCTGGATCACTAACTCTGCCTCTCTATTATGTATTCACTACCCCTCAGCTACAACTCAGATCACTTCGCTGAATTTCCTTAGCAAATCTTGCCCCAGAAAATCAAGTTCTTGATCTCTCTAGGTGTGTCCTCCAATTGACCCTCAAGCCTCCTCTTATACTTTTCTTATTGGTCCATCAATGGCCGAGATTAAATATCTAATCAATGGCTAAGATTAGATTTGGCTTGATCCATGACTTTTGGACCCTTCTAACCCAGTTTTATATTAATTCACATTAATATTTTATTTTTCCTAAGTTTAGACTTAGGAACTCCAATAAAAATATTAACTATTTTAATATCTCCCAAATTGGTTAGATTCTGCCCAATTTCTGGGTCTTGGAGATCTCATGTCTTTTAGCCTCACCACCAATTTTTGTGGCTAGAGCACATCCAATGCTACCCCAAATCAACATGGTTTTCCCAAAAAACATCGTTTAAGGCATCAAAACGGCTCCAAAAGTTCAGGACCCGAAAAACCACCAAAAATAGTAAAATGTGCTATAATTAAGAAAACTGAAAAACTAAAAGAAACAATGGTGGGGGTCCAAACGGAATAGGCAGGTGGCCACCAATATCCACCTAGATCAGATAGACTACCTAGTTAGTAGAGTGGCATTTTTAGTCGAATAGTCTGAGCACAAACACCACATTCAAGCCACATTGTTATAACAAGATATTCTTCTTATAGTTTGAATTATATAAATTTTTATAAATCAAATTTATTACAATTTTTTATATATTTTATCGTCAAAAAATATTTATTGTATTATAAATATATTATTTTTTATTGTAAAATTATGTGGAAATTTTATTTTTGGTTAGAAAGCCCTAAGATGGGTCCTTACACACGATATTAGAGCCCAAATTCACATCTTAACCCCAAAACCCACCATAACTATCTTTAATCCTTACATTTAGAAAGGGAAAATATCATCAAAACCTATGAAAAGCAAGAGATAATAAAATGTATCAACAAACGCACATCGCAAGATTCCATTGTTTTTCTTTTGTTGTTTATCAAGATTTTCATATTTCATCTAATATATATTTTTTTAAAGTAAACCAAAACCAACAATAACACTTTAAATGGAAATTAGAAAAGCATATTTATTATTCCTAGGTGGGGCATATACAGTGTTTACTTACACCTAATGTGTCTCTTTCCATGTGTCAAAAGCATACCCTTGTTTTTTATTTCAATGGAAGTCATTCTCCACGTCATCTTATTATTTTGAAATTTTCCATGTTTTTGGGCGATTATTCTAATGATGTGTTTTTGTATTTATGTGGATTATATTTTCTTTATTGTCCAAGTTCATTTATCTAAAATAATTTGTTTAGAATCAATTAAATTTAATTATTTTTAAGTAATGAATTATATTTTTAATCAATCAAATCAAGTATATGATTTCAAGATTTTTTTGTTGTTTAAAATACATTTTTGAATGCATAAATAGATTCAGCGCTTTGAAATTTTTTTGGAGCACCCGAATTATGTAGATTAAACAATTTAAACTCAAATTTAAAAAAATCTCTATTGGATTTTGATTAAACTTAACCAGAAAAATAATTGTGAAAAATGTTATTTCATTTAAAAATTAAACTACATCTTTAATATTTATATGATATGTTAATAAAAATATATTAGTTTTATCATATGATATATTTTTTAAAAATAACCTAATAAATAATTGAATATTTTAAACTATAAATAATAATATCTCAAATTTAAATCACATGTGATATTGGGGTGTTTCATTTCATTGATATCTTTGTGACATCAAAGACATCTATTTTAAATTTTAAATGAGTTTTTTAAATAATTAAAAATAAAATAAAAATATATTATTTTGATAATCATTTAATTTATATTAAATTACAATTTAATCTGTTAATAATAAATGAAAAGCACACTCTAAAGATTGGAAATGTTTTTAGCTAAATTCCAAAATTATATTGCAACTTACAATATTATATGATATTTATAACAACAATTTTATAAAAATGTTTAGAACAATATGCGTACCTAACCGTCAAGTGAATCATAATTTGTCAAGTCGCGTCAAATATTTAAGTAAAGTTGAAGTGGATAATTATGGTTTAATTTGAGTCTTTCTTATTTAATTTATTTTAAATCAAATTTTAAAACTAATATAAAACATTTTAAAAATTAACATATTAAACAAATGGTTATTGTTACTAGTAATTTATGAATCGATTTTTTTTGCTATTAAAAACATAAAGAAAAAGGAAAACGTATTTTTGTTTTAATTTTCATTAAAATGATTACACCACATTCATTGCTACAGCACATTCGTTGCTACATCGATTGTTACAGAGGGTTATTGAGTTCATCAACCTATGTTTAGGGGTCATTGTACCATGTTGTCATGGTTGTTGTTTGTTTCCAACTTATGATTTTTGTTGGGTGATGACAAAAGCATGTGGTATCTTATGGGCCACTACAAAATGTTTGTGAAAAATCATGGGTGAATTGTAGCCCCTGTAACCGTTATATTAAAAAAATGTCTTTGTATGGAACAAGGTCATTATGCATGTCTTTTTATCTTTAAAGGAATCCATGTGTACTACACCTATCTTAAACATTCCTAATTTCACTATGACTTATGTATTGGAATGTGATGCTTCAAGTGGAGTTCTTGGAGCAAGGTTGATGAAAGAAAGGTGCCCCTTAACATTCATTAATAAATATTTGTGTGTCAAAAATTGAGCAAGTCCACTTATAAGAAAGAGATAATGGGAATCCATCATGAAGTAGATAATTTGAACCTATATCTCTTTGGGGAGTGCTTCTAGATTAAGACATGTCATCATAGTTTGAAGTATTTTCTAGAATAGTTGACTCTTGAGTAATACAAGTGGGTTACTCAGATGATTGGGTGTGACTATGAGATCATATATAAGAAATACAAAGAGAATATGGTGGAAAAATGCCTTGTCTAAGAAATATGAGGACAAAATATCTCTCTTAGCCTTATCCTTACCCATACCAAATTAGTTCATAGAAGCTCATCAGACAATAATGGTTGGCACATGACATGTTGGCTCACCTGTTTCAAACACTCCATGAGGACCCCAATTCTCTTGGGATATACTTGGATTTGGGATAGCTTGTGGTGTAAAGGTTGCATTATTTTGGTGTTGAATTCAACTTTCAAATGACAAGTGTTAGAGGATTCACATTCTTCCCCTATACTAGGTCACTCTAGCTTTCAAAAAGCTTATGAACAAGTCAAGTTATTTTTCTTTTGAAAAGGAATGAAAAAGGACATCCAAACTTTTGTACAAGAATGTGATTCCTATCAATGAAATAAGGGTGAGATAATGAAAACTCTAAAGGCATTACAACCACTAGCCACTATATGGGAAAACATTTCCAAGATCTTACTATAGGCCTCTCAAAAGTAGGCAACAAATTGATCATCATGGTGGCCATTGTTCGCCTCTCCAAATATCCTCACTTTTGTGTCTTACCACACTATTTTACTCCTTCCACGAATGGTCAAATCTTCATGGATCAAATTTCAAAGTTACATGGTATGTGATGAGGCCTAAATTTTTCCTTCCTAATCATCCGTTTATCACCCCATTTCCTGAGAAAATAACATGTTTCATCCATTTTTCCATTCATATTATCTTAATTACCCATTATATTTAGTATGATTGAATTAGGTGGAAAGGGATAAGTATTTTTACAATATGCTAACGAATTTACATGCTTTGGTGTACATTGGTTGGATCATGTGTGTTTTTCATGTATCAATGGTACCAAGTTCATCGTGGTTGACCATGTTATCTATAATTGATAATGGATGAACATGTTGACCATGCTTAACATGTTGTCTATGGTTGACCATGGTTGATGAAATACATTATGTATGGCCATGGTGACCATGGTTGACTAATTCAACTTGAATATCTTCTTTCCATAAGAGTTCCAACAATTTAACATAAGGAACCGCATCTAACCCAATCGACATCGAGATAACATCCACTCTATCGTCTAACGCATTCTCAAAGGCAGAGAGAAGGTCGGAGGTCACACAGCCAGATACCCAACAAATCTTGTAGACTGCAATACGTGCTTTGGGCACCATTCCTTTGGAGATTTTGTGCATGTACTCCATCATGTTGGCTCCATCAATGAAATAGCGTGCGATGATGGAGGCAATTTGTGTGCCATGGCCTTTTGAGTCTCGCAATAGATTTCCACTATCTTATTCAAGGGGCCCAATGTGGCTTTGTAGCCTTTGTAGAAACAATGTTCTCCAACCAATACAACCACATCAACATAATAATAAACAAGGTGAAATGTTAGCATGTAAAAATGTGAAAATATTAATTATTATTTTGAAATTCTATATTTAAAATTAAACATAGTGTAAGATTTAGAGTTTTTTTTATTACAAATTTTGTGTGCATATAAAGTTTTAGTAAAAATGAATATTTATTTGTCATCATTATGTTAATTAAATTTATGATTATTTGTGTTATTAAAAGTTTTTTTTGAAATTATGTTGCTGGTTTTGAATTCTAAAATTTAATTATGAGCTTATTTTTGGCTCTATTCTTGAGGAGATGATCTTCCCAAATATTTTATTCCTTTTGTATATCTTTGCACCTTTTGGTGTAATTGCTAGTTATTACATAATGATATTGAGAGACAAAAATACCAATGAAAGAAGCACTAGTGTATCCAACCCAATTTGTGCGCTAGTGTATCCATCCCAATGTGTTTGGGCTAAGCCAATAGATCCAAGGTTCATTTCTAGGTCAAGATTTAAACTTCACTACCATTGGGCTAGAAACATCCTATAATGCTGAAGCTCCCTCTGTCGCTGACAAGTGCTCCCTCTGTGACCTCTGAGCTACTGCAACACTCCATGCATCTTGCACCATTGCACACCTCTTTGTGCCATCCTGCACTGGTGCAACACTCCTGTGCCTCTCGCATTGTTGTAGCCTGCTAGCTCTGCACTGTCTTGGGATTCCTGCACTGTAGCTCTCTTTGTTGCTCCATCCGCATCTGTCTCTACCCACTCAGCAATCGTGCTACTCCTCGTTGGGGCTCCCATAGCAAGGTATAATCAAAGAGGTTGGGTACCTCAATGATCCTGCCCCTATTCCAGCCTTCTTGGGACTGTCACTCCACATTGCCCCACCTTTGACCTAGAGGTATGGATGCATGTGATCCCTCTGCCCACTTGGCTAGAAATTTCCCCCTAATGGAGGTCTCTGCATGAGTGGATGCCTCCACTCGGCTTCTCTAGTTGTGGCTGCTCCACAACCTCTTAAAGTTGCTTCACCAATTGTGGCTCCTCCACAACTATTTGAGACTTCTTCTGGCATTGCATGTTGAGAGGTAATGTACTCTCCCTCTCAACCACCAAGTCTCCAACAGTTGCCTTGCTCCTCAAGGCTTTTCATGAATCTTGAACCTCAAGAGCATATAGTTTCTTGACTCGTGAACCGATCTGCTTCACCTGTCTCGTGGTGACGTATCTAAGGAAAGCCTTTCCCTTACTAAAGGCTACATCATAGCCTTTGTCTTCTAGCATAGCGATGAACAAAAGATTATTCTTCAGACCCAGTGCATACTTTACATCAGTCAGGGTAATGCGAGCTCCATGCTCCCTCTGAAAAACAACTGTGCCTACTCCTGAGACACTATACTTTTCATCATTACCCATCGCTATGAGTATCTGGAGATCTTTTTCCTCCAAGGTACTGAACAAACTCTTATCGTCGGTCATGTGGAATGAAGCTCCACTATCAAGAAACCAACCACATCCCACCATGGATGAAACCATGCATGCAGAGAGGGTGAAATCCAACTCGAAATGTGAGGCCAGTGCCTCACCTTCTGATCCTTCCAAGGATCCCATTTTGGATTTCTCCAGTGGACAATTTATAGCAAAATGGCCCACCTCATGACAATGAAATCACCGCACTTTCAATTTTTCAAACTTCTTACCACCATGGGAAGAACTCAATTTGGAATGAGAATCCTTCTCCTTCCCTTTCTTCGCCTTACTCGCTAAGGCGCAATTTTCTTCATCCTCCTTGGATGAAGAACCATCTCCGGTGCTTCTTCTTATCTCCTCCTGCATCAGATTCGACCAAAGTCATTCCCAATTTGGTAGTTTCTCTCTTCCATTAATCGAGTCTTGGTAGCTATGCCAGCTCTTAGGAAGACCGAGGAGTGCAAGACTCACCATTTCATCATCGGCTGTCGTGATCCCTACACTTCTAAGCCCATCCCTGCATGTGGTGAGCTTGTTCAGATATGTAGAGATCGTGTCGCCCTTTTCACACTTGATTTTCCAAAGTTTGTCTTCCGATGCCAGATTCCTCTTATCGTTGTTGTTATGATATAGATCTTTCAATGTTTTCCACATCAAAAACTGTGTCTCCTTCCCATGGAGGCTCGAGACAATGTGGTCTTGAACTCCCTCCAGGAGGATTCTCCTTTCTCTAGCCACACATTTCTTCCATTCCGCCAATTCTGTAGCATTAGCCACTGCGGGCTTGGGGACTTCTTGATCAATGAAGTCCTTTAGACCGTTATCCTCTAATATTTCTTCCATGCGATCCTTCCAGGCTATATAATTCGGGCTGCCATCAAGGGCATACTCGAGTCTTAAACCGTTGAACACCATTGGTGAAATTGAGATATGATAAGAAATCAATTTCTATATTCAGGAACCTCAAACTTCAAACTTCTCCCTTCTTATATATTGTTCTTCACTTTGATCACCTTTGCTCTGATACCATGTAGAAATTTCACCGTAGATCAACAGATTATGCAATATACTAAATCAAAATACAAGATCTACTTCTACAACAAACTTGCAGAAGCTTAATCGATTATGAGCAAGATCAAATAGAACACATATAACTGAGAACGAGAAATCAATCACACATGAACACAAAAGAATAACCCAGGGAAAGCCTCAACCTAAAACCCCAATCTCTATATTATCATACAAGTGGAAATATGTTCAGATTACAAAAAGAATCAGCTCACAAGCTATCCTGCTCTCTCTGCAATCCAACTACTACTCATAGACAATCAAAGGCTTCTCACAAACCTTCTCCTTTGCCCTCCAAGCCTCCTATTTCCTTGCGCAGTTTTCCTTGGGGTCCAGTGCTGCCACCTGTGTGAATTGGCCTCTTCACACACTCACTAACCTCTAATCTAACTGCACAATCCTGAAGGAGATAAGATCCTTCTGCATGGATGAGTTTCCTATATAGGAAAAATCCTCCAACTGATAGTACATTGTCCCTTCCTCTGATCTCAACTGGGTCTCTGACTAAACTGACATGCATGAGTTATTTATGAGAGAATATTCAATTATCTGAAGAGCGGGAATTACATGCATGCAAGCATTAACTAACTGAACTCACAATTAATTCCACAAACTATTGGAACTAATCTAACTGGACTTAACTTAGTTAACTGAGCTAACTAATTACAACTCAAATTACAACTCATCCTTATCTCTTTAATTGATGGATAAATTCCTCAATCAATGTAGAAACTATTGCACGTCTTCACGTAGACTTCATGTTTGATTTCCTACAACTAATTAACTCAAGATGAATTAATTAATTAATTTACGAACAACTGCTAAGATCAAATTCGAATTGTACTTCTCAATTTTAGTATAGGGACTAACTAAAATTGGAATCTATCCCAAAATACTATTTATAGCAATACTATTTTTAGCACTTCCATTTTTCATTCCTTATTGCTACGTCCAACACTGGTACTCGAACTGCTATTTATAGCAATGATATTTTTAGCATTTCTTGTTGCCATTTTCAACACTAGAAACTCATTAGCATCAATCAACACATTATTTTCAGTCTCGGTGCATCAACAACCTGTGGTTTCCCTGAATTCAATGGATCATACTTAGTCGCCTCTTGTTGACTTCCAGAATCTGGGTGATTATCACCTAAATCGACATGTTGCTGCCCTGAATCTAACCCATTCTCACCATGTGGCCGATGATTAGAACTCATCTGACCCTCATTCTAATTCCCAACTTAGCTCCTTGCTCCCTTAATTGCTCGGATTGAAATCACATGTCTTTCCTTCTTAGTCTATGAAAGCACATCAATGATTGATGTTGTAGCTCAGGTTTTCACTGCATTCCATGAAAATGTTGTGTCCGATGTTGGGGAATTTCTCATTCTCCCACCCCCTCCAAAGGCAAATAGAAACGTGATACTATTGGATGTAACTCATCCACAACTAGTGAAGTTACATTTAGAACCCCTAGTAGCTTGAGTAGACTTGTTTCCTAGCCCTTAATTCAACTTCCAAGCTCAAATTCTCTCGTTGCACCATATGGCGCCACCATCGTTGAATGAGCTTGCTATTATCAACTCCTCCATGGTGCCACCACCATTGTTTGGGATTTTCATTGTCACTAATGGATGCAATGGTCCCTCAAGTCTCATTTAGAATCATAAAGATCATATTCATACCAAGATCTAGATCTCGTATTTTCCTCACTACTCCATGCTTCTGCCTCTTCATTTTATACATCCTAATTCAACAGATTTATCATAGTCATTGCCACTTCTCTAATTCGACATATATATCCAATTCTTTCATGGGTCTTTCCAATGTCTCTGGATTTTTTAGGAGTTGCATATCATCGGCCTATCGAAGCAGAACATCCATCATATACTTGCAAACATAGTTTTCCACGCTCTTCATTTGCTTGTCTTGTTGTGCTCTTCTACCACTTTCTCCACGAAAACATGAAACCATTTACTTAGCCTCTTTGTACACCTGTCGTAACCATAAAGATCCAACATCCAAGCCATTATCAAACCACTCTCATTAGAGAGTTTTAGGTTAACCTGGGCCACAAAGGAATCTCTCTGAAACCAAATACATTCTCCTTTGTCTCTGATACCAAATGAAGAAAATGTAATGAGAGAGATATAAATAATTACCGAGGAACGTAAATTAACCAAAAACAATCATAAAACATGCAAACATTAACACATAGTTTACCCTGGGAAAACCCAAACTCGAGGGAAAGACCCAACCAATGGAATTCCATTAGTCCTTGGCCAAAACCCTTGCCAAGTTGGCCAAGTGAGCCTTTATCACTCACCTCCCTAGGACATTACAATAGAGTTTTCTCAGCCTGTTAAAGGCTTCATTACATGAATCCCATGGGTAGAAAATCATGGGTATGTTAAACCACATGCCCAAAACCATTACAATTTGACCCAATCAACTTTGACTCTTTCCCCAAGTCAAGTTTACCTAACAACATTGAACCAATGAACACATATGGAGATAAAATATACATAGTATCTATTATACAAATTATAATTTTTCATTTTATTTCGAGACCAAACACCCTATAAAAAAGTGGGAAAACTATGGGTTTGGAAGAAATTCCATGACATATTAAAAGCGATTATCTACAAAAGCAAAAAAATAAAAATATTAAAGACCCAAAAAATTAATATTTCTAAGCTTAATGAATTTGGACAAAAGCTCGCACTAACATCTTGTTGTTTACCATTTTTGAAGTCAAATGTGCAGGTTTGTTCTATGAAGGAACAACACACAAACAAACAAACTTTGGTTACCTAGGGTTTGAACAAACAAGCCCGGTGAGTAGCGTTCTTCTTAGGGAGAATGCACTAACGTTCGATATTTGCTCCATGAAGTTCTGGCACATGGAGGACATGGCTCATCAATCTCACATTCAAGGCATACATACGAGAAAAAGGAATCGCTCTAATATAGGGGTCCTAGTCAAAAGAAATGACCATCACACACATACCAATAGTCCACTAAATTTCCTTCATTAGCATTGGTTCATTGGGAAACACGGAGGTTTCATGGCATTTACATGAATGAGCAGGAATCGATACAATTATCAAGAACCATGGGAATTTGGCCTGTGAAATCATATGTAAGAACCCAAAACTTTCAAAATTTAAAGTTCTCAACAGCCAAGCAATTGAAACTCTTTGAAAAAAAAACAAAGAAATAAAAAAATACACAATAAAAAATAGAGTAATTAATCTTAATTACCAAAACGAAATTCAAATGCATTATTTCGCCTTAGTAAATGCTTAATATTGAAATTAGTTGCTTTGCTATAAAATTTGGACTCTTGAAAATATTTCTTACATAATTAAATTGTAATCCTTTCATAAAAATAAAAGGATAAATGAAAATAAAGCTATAACGCACCTCTCCTTGACATGTTCCAACTTCTACTTTTGCAATTTTTACAATACTCCTCAGGAAGTTTCAAACCCTATTGATGTTGTGATGAAAATGTATTTCCATCTATGAGAAGGCGACCACTTTAGTTCCTTAAAATCTTAATTACCACTTGGGATTGTGATAAAACTCATTTCATTAGAGATTTTTCATTCCTAGTTCTGGATTTTGTAATTTGGATCACGATTCAACCACATTTTATATGTTGTTTTTGGGAGGTACACTTGTAGCAAAATGGATTTCCCACAACTCAGGGAAATCTTAGACATGATTGTAATACTCAAAGCTTAGTATGCTATATGTGAATCCAATGAAGCTAACACTGCCAATGATGACACTAGCACTCACCCCCCCACGTTGACGCTGACTTTTCATCCTAACTCCATCATCTAGGATGATTGCAGTCGACATTCTACCTTACATTGATTCTGCAATCATGAAAAACACATGTAGAGAATTCTAGAGCTTCTCCCCTCATCTGTATATTTTTAATTTGCCTCAATATGAGCAAAGAAGAAAGACAAGGCCTATCATGTAATGTGAAGTGTGACTTATGTTCTCCATCAATTTAATGCCTTCTTGATTTCGAGTTTTACAATCTGTTATCTCTAATGCAATTTGTCTCTACATCATATTTTTCTCCCATAAACTGGTATCAGATCCTATAACCCAAACATCGTATTCTACTTTCCAAGATTTCTCTTTGCCACTCAAATTCTCTTTTTCTATTATGGTAAAACCCCTATCTTGAAACAATCTCGACAGGTCTTTCTCCAAAGTAGAAGACAATTCAATCAGTCCCTTTTCCAATGTTTAGCCGCTCGCAACACTACCTCTTTTAGGTTCCAACGAGGAATATTGTATTCCTTCTTTGGTTATTAGAAACACGACTGAGAACATGGATGCTCTACGTATCAGCTAATCTAAAGGAGGAGTTCCCTTATCTACAAGCATTTTCCGAAATTAAGCAGGGCTCGAGGGAGAAACAATCTCTTCGGTTATTTTATGTTGTTAATCATGTCCTAGTCTCTGCTTCTTTGCGACCACTTGAAGGAATCAATGATCTTGTAATACAATTTTCCCACTCGCTTTGGGGTGATCATCGTGTGTCCTCTCAAACAGATTCTTCTTGGAGGTAAAATATGCCGACGGTTAACATCAAGAAGTTCTCAATCACGTGGCAATAATGGTTTTCATATTTGGTTTGGTCATATGTTATATTTTAAACTTTTTATTAAGAAGTGCAATGGAATGACACTCTTTTTTATATATATATATATTCCAAGAGAAAATCATAATTCCATTATAGATTGTATAGTGAAATTACATGTTGTATCTTCGGCATATGCAATGGAATGACACTCTTTTATATATATATATATATTCCAAGAGAAAATCATAATTCCATTATAGATTGTATAGTGAAATTACATGTTGTATCTTCGGCATATGCAATGGAATGACACTCTTTTATATATATATATATATTCCAAGAGAAAATCATAATTCCATTATAGATTGTATAGTGAAATTACATGTTGTATCTTCGGCCTATGTAGCATATGCAAAGGTGGTTGTTCACCACTCAGTAAATCAAATTGTCATAGTAGTCCTGAGAGTTCATGATAAGTTACAAATATGTGCAAAATATAATGTCATGTTAGATTTGTTATTACAATATATAACATAAGCTGACAAAAAGAAAAAGAAGAAGATAATCATGTTGTTGCCTCTACTATTTGTTGCTGCTTTATGAAAGGCCTGTGGAAATACGGATATTCATTCTGATCCTGTAGTTTTTGGATCATCCATTTCCCATATGGTTGCTGGGCTGCTTCCTTGGAAAGACTGTCAGTAATTTAATTTCTTTCCTTGTAAATATGTTTACAAGTAATGAACTCAAATTTATCTTTTAAGGTCAAAATTTCTTCCAATAAGCCTTTGAGAGTGCGCACATGACAAAGAGACTGAGAATTGTACCAATTTATAATTATTTTGGAGTCCCCAAAAAATTGTCGTGGACTGTAGTGTTTTTCCAGTGTAGATATAAGGAGAAGTCTGAGACTATTGAGTTCGGCATAATTATTGGTATCCATTCGAAGGCCCATCTTGATATTGTAATAATGGTTATCTGATAAGTACAGTATAGCACCACCGCATGCATTATTTTGAGCAGAACCATTGAAAAAATCCTAGGGAATTTTTTTATCTATGATTTCAGGTGCAATCTGTTGGTTGCATAGTGTCAGATCATATTCAGGTATCAGTCTATACAGTGCAACAATATGTGCGTAGTTGAAGTGCCAATTTGTGTACATATCCTAAAATTTTTGTTTATTTCTGCTTATCCATATGCCCCAGCAAACTAGCAGTGGGAGGTTGTGAAGTTTATGTGAGAGGGTAGATTGCCACCAGTGATTCCACACAGATTGTATAGTCTCTACATGCGAACTTATATTGAATGCTAGTGACTGATATATAATGTGCCGTGCCAAACCTGTTGTGCAATTGGGTAGTGTAAGAATAGATGGTCGATAGTCTCAATGTCGATCTTGCATAAACAACAGTGCGAAGGCTCGAACAGAGACCTTCGTTGAAGGTTGTCATCAGTGGGTACTTTGTTGTTTAATAGGCACCACAGAAGCAGTATTGTTTTTTGGTGGAGATTTGATGTTTTAAAATTATCATTAATTAAGTTTGCACACTTTTTAATTGTTAAAAAAAAAGAAGAAGGAAAGGTCATCATTTGTTAGAAGATAAAAATTTTAAGGAGATAGATTTTGGCCTTTCAATTTAAAAGTTGCTAAAGTGTGATAACTAAAGCTTTATGGCATAAATTGTGTATTTTTTTGGGGGCATGAATTTTATTGAGAATGGAGACAACAACATTAACTGACATGAAGAAGTTGAGTGGGGTTAATTTTTCCCTATGGAAATCACAGATGCAGGATATACTGATTTTAAAGGATCAATATTTGTTGATTGAGGGTATGGAAAACAACCCCTCATTGATGATGGTTGAAGAATGGAATAAGATAGATAGAAAGGTGATTGCTACAATACGCCAATATCTAGAAAAAAAATGTGTATTTAAATGTGTCCAGAGAAAAAATGGCAAAAGGATTATGGAAGAAGTTCCATGATTTATATGAGAAGAACACGGAATCAAAGAAAGTGTTCTTGATAAAGAATCTTTATAATCTCAATATGAAGGAGGGTGATTTAGTTGCTAAGTGCTTGAATGAATTCAATATTATTACTAGTCATCTTGCCTCAGTTAAAATCATTCTAGATGATGAAATTAGAGCTATCTTGTTAATGTGTTCTATGCCAGATAGCTGGGAAAATTTATCTGTAGTTAAGAGAACTTCAGCACCTACAGGGACCTTGAAGTTTAATGATGTCAACAATATTTTAATGAATGAAGATTTGTGATGCAAGTCAATTGTGGAAAGCTAGGGAGGAGAAGCTCTAGCTCTAGCTGATCGTGGTAGGAGAATTGATTGAGGTCGACAAGGGCAATCAATGTCAAGAGGTCAATCGAAATCAAGGAGGGGCGGGCTCATTTGCTCTCATTTTGGTAAACCAGGGAAAATGAAGAAAGAGTGTCGAGTCTTGAGGAAAGGATAAAAGGATCAGAAACCAGCTAGTACACATCACAGATCATCTAACACAAATGAAGGTGAGACTATTGTTGTAGTCACATATGGTGATGTGTCATTTATTGTTTTAATAGAGGATGCATGTTTATATACATATAGTAGTAGCTTTGATTGGATCCTTGACTCTGGGGAATCTCACCATGTAACCCCATGAAAATATAGTTTTGTTACATATAATCCGCGTGATTATGGTAGAGTGCATTTGGGGAACAATCACTTTTGCAATATTTTTGGAGTGGGAGATATCTAGATCAAGATGAAGGATGAACAAGATATATTGTTGAAACAGGTCATGCATGTACTATAAATGTGTATGAGTTTGATCTCTATGGGACAGTTGGATGATGAAGGCTATTACATAAGCTTTGGAAAAGGAGGTTGGAAAATTAGCAAAGGAGCATTGGTTGTGGCCAAAGGACCCAAGATAGGAACATTACATACATTGAAGGCAATGATTGGAAAATCATATTTGGATTTTATCCCAGAATAAGGAAATTCAGCAAATCTGTGGCATAAGTGCTTGGGTCACATGAGTGAGAAGGGCTTAAAAATCCTTGTTGCTAAAAAATTACTACCAAGTTTGAAATCCTATAATCTTGATCTTTGTGAGCATTGTATATATGGTAAACAAAGAAGGGTTTCATTCCTTAGAGGTGGCCATTACAGAAAGAAAAAATGGTTAGAATCGATACACTCATATGTGTTTGGGCTTGTTAACATTAAGTCATTAGGAGGAGAACCATATTTTATAACATTTATAGATAATTCATTCGAGAAAGTTTGGGCCTACCTTATGAAAAGTAAAAGTGAAGTGTTTGAAATATTTCAAAAATTCCATGTTGTTGTTGAAAGAGAAACTAACAAAGTTCTCCTAAATAAGTTTGGAATATATGCCTGGTACTCCTTAAAGGATGGTGTTTCACAAAGGATGAATTACACCATTATGGATAAAGTGAGGAGCATGTTATCAAATTCTGGATTAGAGAAACATTTTTGGGCAAAAGAAGTAAGGACAACTTGTTATCTTATAAATCAATCTCCTACTACAGCCCTAGATGGTGGCATTCCTGAAGAAGTTTGGACTGGTAATAATTTGAATTATTCTCATTTGAAAATATTAGGATGTGAAGCATTTGTACATATTCCTAAAGAAAATATAACTAAGCTAGATGATAAATCTATGAAATGAATTTTTCTGGGATATATGGAGTAAGAATTTGGTTATTGTCTATGGGATCCAATCAAACATAAAGTTATTAGAAGCAAAGATGTTATATTTAATGAGTCAAAAATGTTTAAGAGGTTTGTAGGTGAGTTGGAGGACAAGAAAGTTACTGACAGATTTGAAGAGCAGCATGAAAACATCCCACTAATGCAAGAAAATTGACAACAAATTCAAGAGAAGGAAAAACAACAAGTGGAAAATGATGAGCATCAAGAATCAGGAATATTACAGGAACCTTTATAGGAGATTCAACATGATATCCAACCGCCACAATTGGTTCACAGATCTTCTAAGCCTCATAAGCCTTCACAAAGGTATCCTCCTTCAAACTATATTTATTAACTAATGAAGGTGAGCCTGTTTGTTTTTAAGAGGTTTGTCAAGTTTAACACAGTAAAGAATGGAAGAAAGTAATGGAGGAAGAAATGAACTCTTTGTTGGAAAATAAACCTTCGGAGTTGGTAAATCTCACAAAAGGTAGAAATTCCTTGCAAAACAAATGGGTATACAATATTAAGCATGAAGGTGACGAAAAGAAGGGGAGGTATAAAGCAAGGCTGGTGGTGAAAGGATTTTCCCAAAAAGAAGGTATTGACTTCACTGATATTTTCTCACCTATTGTCAAAATGTCATCCATCAAAGTCATTCTTGGTCTTGTTGCAGCGATAGACTTAGAATGTGAACAATTAGATGTAAAAATTGCTTTCCTTCATGGTGAATTAAAGGAATAAATTTATATGGAGTATCTAGAAGGTGTCATAGAAAGAGGCAAGGAAGACCTAGTTTGCAGGTTGAAGAAGAGCCTCTATGGGTTGAAATAGGCACCTTGACAATGGTATAAGAAATTTGATTCATTCATGTTGGAACATGGTTTTCACAGGTTGGAAGTTGACCATTGTGTCTATATCAAGAGGTATGATCAAGGAAAGTATATAATATTATTGTTATATGTGAATGACATGTTGATTATTGGGCATGATAATAATATGATTAATAGGTTGAAGAAATTTTTGGGTATAAATTTTTCAATTAAGGATTTGGGTCCATCACAACAGATATTGGGCATGTGGATTATGTGTGATAGGGAAAAACAAAAGGTTGTGTTTGTCACAAGAAAAATATATCAAGAAGGTGCTTGATAGGTTTAATACGAAGGATTCCAAGCCAAATAGTACACCCCTTGCAGCCCACTTTAATCTAACTATTGAGTTATGTCCTAGTGATGACAAGGAGATGGAAGAAATGAATAAGAATCATTATGCTTCAGGAGTCGGTAGGGAAATTTTGAGGTCTAAAATGGGCCTCCTAAGAAAAACGTACAACCAAAATAAATTTTATAAGAACCAATAGGATTCAAGATCGTGATGTCAACCATGGGGGATGATTTACCATTATTGGAGTAAAAAAGTAAAAAGATTAAAAATTGATCAAATAATAAAACTACTTTTTCGACTTGTATTTTCAACTTATCTCCCTAAGGTTTTACTCAAATTTCAAACGGGAGTACTCGTAGGAGGCAAATTTTATTTCCTCATCCAAAGAGTACCCATGTTGCATACTTTTGATGGACCCTACTATGTGAAAAATGAGAAATACATGAAAAATGTGATTGCAATCACGTTTTTCATGTATTTCTCAATTTTCATGTAGTAGGATCCATCGAAAGTATGCAACATGGGTACTCCTTGGATGAAGAATCAAATTCTGCATCCAACGAGTGTTTCTACTCGAAATTTGAATAAACCCATAGGGAGAGAAGTTGAAAATACGAGTTGAAAAAATATTTTTTCTCTTTTCCCTCTAAAATTTGATGATGTAATCTAATATTATTTTATTATTTCCACTATTATTTTATAATTTCCTTAGGAGGCCCATTTTAGACCTCAAAACTCCCCTAATGTAGCATCTTGATGTATGCCATGGTATGTACATAACCAAACATTGCATATTTAGTGGGAGTAGTGAGAAGTTTCCTTTTCAATCCAAGCAAACAACATTCGAAAGAAGTAAAATGGATTTTGATCTATCTCAAAGGTACTAGTCATTACTATTTATATGTTGGTCATAATTTTTTTTTTCTTGAAGGATTTACTGATGCATATATGGTTGGAGATATGGACACTAGAAAGTCCACTACAAGTTATTTGTATACATTTTCAGGTGCAACGGTATCTTGGTGTCAAGGCTACAAAGAATAGTAGCTCTCTCTACAACAGAGGTAGATTACATAGTTGCAATAGAAGCTTGTAAATAGATGTTGTGGATGCAGCGATTCCTATGAGAGATAGGAATAAAGTAGGACAAGTATGTGCTATATTGTGATAGTCATAGTGCCATTCACTTTATGAAAAAACCCAACATTTCACTCAAAAACCAAGAACATTGACTTAAGGTACCTATTGACAGTGCTAGATTCCACCAACATTATAAGGAGATCTCCCCGATGTTAAGTCCCAATTAGACCTCACACTATTTGGTATAGGAGTCCCATCCGGTCATATGGCCCAGTCATTGTTGAATGGCTTTCCAAGATATGCCTTGGTTACAATCAGACATAAGAGATAACAACGCCTCTTTGGGTCAGTAAGAATGTGAGCTTTGTGAGACACCCAATGTAAGGTATACTACAAATACTTATGTAGTTGGTGAGAGAAAAGAGCCACCAGTTAGAAAAGTAATAGTACTATCCTAAAGGGGGGCATGGGGAAATGAGAAATACTTGTTGAGTACATGCAGATTAGTCCACATAGTAAACAACAATCGTTAAAACATTAGCATTCATTCAATAATATAAATAACTAAGAAACAAAATAGTTCATTAACTTAGCATGTGAATAAAGTAGCATATACCATACACATAGCGAGAATAGTCCAATTACATCTATGATACATGTATGAAGGAATATTGGCTCATTTAGATTCTAATTAGAAGCATAACATACCAAGTACATTGTTACATGAATGAAACACTATATCCAGTAGTGGAAGACAGAACCACAACTTGCTTCTCCAAATAATAATCTATCTCCTATGTAGTGTAAGAGAAACCAAGGTTAAAACCCCTACGATATTGATCCCATAAAGGCCCTTGCTAGAGTTATGAGGAGTTATTTATAACAAGTACAATGACCTTTGAGCTTCTTCACGACTCTTGAATTCCTATGACTATTCATATTCACCATATGTCTCTTTACATTCCAATGTGTGGATTTTCATATTCCACTTGTGTCCCTTGGACTTCATTACATAACATTTATTGCATAAGACAATTTACAAAAGAGATGGTGGCCTAATAAGACAAAACTTCTAAAAGGAAAAACACTCATAAATGGAGAAATCATTTGCTTCTTCATGGAGTTCATTTGTGATGTAAGTGTGCCATGCTCTGAACTCCTTTGCAATGTCTTTGATCTGATCTGGAAAGTCCCCTTTTTAGCACATCTTCACCTCCAATGCTTTCATAAATATGTTCTTAAATCTTGACTACATATTATTCCACAACCATGAAAGCATCATGTGTGCTTTGACTGGTACAAAGGCATATTGTTGAATAATATCTTTATTTACCTCAAATCCCTCTCGTTTTGTTGCTTGCTTCATTTGTTCATTGTAATCCATGATCTCCTCGAAGATGACCTCCCTGCCTCTGATTTCTTCAATGGTTTCGATGGCTGGCTTCTCGTATTTCTGTGTTAGAGACTTGAAACCCTTATGTAACCAGTTATATGTAGCCATAGTACTACCAAATATGCTCCAAGATGAGAGTAATTTTGTAGGTGGAGTCTCAATTGAACTCTATCTATCTCGGCGGAAACCTTGTCTTTCCTTTCCAAATGTTGTAGATCATCTAGATATTTTGAAGCCCATTCCTGCACCTAATCAATTTCTTTATTTTTTATCTTCACGAGTTTCACCACTTCCTATGCATTCTTGTGAATTCTAATGAGAGGAGCCATGACCTGTTGTATAACTATCATCTCGTCATATAGTCGTGCCCTGATATCCTCCATTGGTCCCAATTCTTCTAGCATGGTTGACTGTCATTCTGATGTATTGATGTTTTGTGATGACAGCTGATGGGTTTCTACTAAGAGATTTTCTACCTATTTCTTCACTACATCCAATTCTCTTCTCGACCTGGAATTCTCATTCAACAAGTATTTTGAGTTATCCAGTTCCATTGTAGTGAATGCAACATTTTTTGCCATAACTGCCCTCGGATTTCTTCTGGTTTTGGAGGTGATCACCTTTTCTATTGCTACTAAGATTGGGTTCTGAGGATAATTGGGAAATTACCTATGCCTTTTCTACACCATCCTCTTCTTCAATTGATCAAACATTACGCTACAAACATCTGTGACTCTATCTGTCGGTGGAGGTGTAATCCCCATCTCTCTGAATGGAAGATGACCTCCTATGAGTGGTTGTTCATCTGGAGTATTGGGCTCATCATCCATGGGTTGGATGGTATCTTCTTCCTCTAATTGCTCCTCCTCCATCTCTTGATTCAATTGTTCTTCTTCCAGTCTTTGTGTTGCTTCCTACTCTTGGGACCACCTCTGCTTCTCTTCCTTTATTTGTCTCCTCTCTTCTTCTTTTACCTGTTGCTTCTCAAGCAACTCATCCTGATTCCTGCTCTCCTCCCCTTCTTCTTCTTATTTTTTACCCTTCTCTCCTCTTTGGATTTTTTTGTGTAGCTCCTATGTTTAAAGAATCGACCTTCTATTTCCTGTTGCTCTTGCCCGATGAATACCTAATCCTTTTCCTAGGATCTATCTTCTTTACTTGAGGCATTATTTCCTCCTTATCCTGCTCCTGCAAGTCTTGAGATAATATATCATGGGGTGAAATAGTATTCATGGTTGGATTTGTCTTCATTTTGGAATTGCAAAAATTATTTATATTTTCATCTTCTGGTATGCATATTGATGAATACCCCATGTTATGATCG
Source organism: Pinus tabuliformis (assembly GCA_031772625.1). Lineage (NCBI taxonomy): Eukaryota > Viridiplantae > Streptophyta > Pinopsida > Pinales > Pinaceae > Pinus > Pinus tabuliformis. The sequence goes on along the minus strand of CM062819.1, from coordinate 1,360,227,984 downwards.
ATCCTTTGACAACGCCCCTAAAAATTCACCTAGGATCATATGCATGGAAGATTTTGGTGGAAAAGTATAGGCGTTTCATCCCTTCTATCTCAGATGTTATTGCCTTGTCACTCTTTAATTCTTACAATCTGATCCTCAATGGAAATATAGGTCAAGGGGCTTTCTTCCTCATGTGAAGAGTTCCCGAAAACCCTTTGTCCAACCCATTTTACACTTCTTGCATGACCACCTTGATTGTCACATATTTTGGAATAAGATGAGGTGTTGTTTGACATCCAAAGCATCTGATGTATGTGGCCTTAGAAGCTGCAAATTGGTATGTGGTATCTTGAAGTGACTCCTTCACTTGATAATTCATGCATGGTGGATTGGTCTCAAATATCATGCGAAAAATGGTTGCAAAAAAGTGTTCAGCCAATCTGTCGTATGCGCCTCTAAAGCTTCCTTCTGATAACACCCTCAAGTGGAAATAAAATGGAAAATTCTCTTTAGGAGCTCAGTTCCAATATAGTTTATGGAATGCATACTGTGCACAAATTCCATCCAAAAGAAATGCGGACATGTAAAATGTTGGTGCTTGGTTCGCCTGTAAATATGCTTAGGCCTACCCACCTAACATTGCAATTTGTATGATAATATATCTGCCCAATTGAAATATTTTGCACATGTCACCACCATATTGAGTGTATATATCTACTTCTCTTAGAACACTTCAGCGTTCTTGTGCCTAAACATCTGAAAATACATAGCCATCAATTAATAATATACGTCTCTTAAGATCTTTTTCGAATAGACTATTGATGGGCGATGGTGACACTTGGTAGGCTCTCGACACCATTGTTTGATAACATCAGTCGTGTCGAGGGTATACCATCTTATTTAGAAGTTAACGTTTTCATATTCATTGGGCCTGAGCATCTTATAGGATATCCACATATCCTCACCATAATATGTGGCGAGCTGGTTGACACTCTCACTGCACAGCACAAGGTGAGAGTCATCCATGTGTGTTATGATCCATTCAATATCTTTTTCACATGGAATGATCGGGAATCTGCATGCAATCCTATGCATCCTAGAATTCTTAATGTTAATGTATGCATGCACGTCTTCTAAGTCCTTAGAAAAATTATCATACATGAATGTGTTGTAGACCTTGCTCCATGTGACCTATGTAGTCTTGTTAATGAAACATTGAGTGTCTTCATATATAGGAATATTTGGCTTTGCAACTTTGACAGGCTCATCAATGCTTGCTCCTAAAATTTCTTTAGAGGCTACTTTATGATGCAACATGTCTCCAACAGATGATGACATAGTGGAAACACTTGTAGGAATCACACTCATAATGACAAAAACAAATTAAAACAACTAACTATGCAACAATCCTTGTATATAACGTTCAAAAATCCATCACGGATGATAAATCATGAAAAACAATGAATGATAGAAAAAAAATAACTTGCATGCAAGTAAAAATGCACATGCAAACTAGGAGGGCGCACTTTCAAAGAATGAAGGGGACGTGCATGGTCATTCAGGGCTTCATAGTGCCCTCATGCACTCAAGAAAGAGACAAAAATCAACCAGGTGCACTATCGCACCTTGAAGGGTCGAAAGAATGGGAAAATGGGCCTTCAAGTCTTCTTGATGTGCCCATGCACCTAAGGAGACAAGGAGGGTGAATTGTCACACTCTGAAAGGACGAATGATGAGGCAAAAAAAGCTTCGAGTCTTCAAAGTGTGCATCTGTTCTCAAGGAAAAGGAGAGCACATTATTGCATGTTGAAAGGATGAATGAGTGAAGCTTCGTGCCCTCATGTGCTCTAAGGTAGAGAGGGTGCATTGTTGCACTCTGAAGGGTTGAAGGGAAAGGATTCATGCCTTCATGATGCTCCCATGCGCCCATGAACAAAACATGGTCACACAGGGCACATTTTTCGAGGTTGAAGTAGATTTGAGATGAGGAAGTGCACTCTACCATGTAAAAAGCTCAAAAATAGGTTCAATCAATAGGATTCGATGTTATGATGAGTATGAGAATGATCTGCAAGGATTTATAGTTATTTCAAGGCTCAATAATGTGGATAGTTTCTTGCATGTGATAGTGGTTTAACCCTTGCAAGATGGAGATTCAAGCAAAAATGCCAGCAAGCAAACTGCAAAACAAGAGATCGACAACATGAAAAGCAATATTTGGCAGTGAAATGCTGAAAAGCAATGAAAAGATTCAACATGCAAACTTACTTTTTTTATTGGTTGATGAAGAGCCTTTTGATTCCCCAACTGTGCACTCAGCTTAGATGAAATGATTATGGAAAGAATGATTAACTGAGTTTATTTAAATAAATTAACATGCAAAATTGAATCATGCATAAGTGCCACTTATCATCACATGGAAGGGTTAGTTAAGAGGAGTTAAGGGGGCTCCTATTTTCTAGGAGTGCGCCCTCATGCAACAAGTTGGCTCATGCATGCAATTGGACAGGGCGCATGTCTTCGACACAAAGGAGTGTGCCTAGTAGGGTGCACTTTCTCAGCCTGAATGAATCCAGCCCAGCAGGGCACATTTTCTTAGCCTGAATGAATCCAACCCAACAGGGCGCACTTCTTTAGCTCGAAGGAGTGCGCTCAGCTCAAGGGCATGTCTTCATCAACTTAAAGTGCACTTTTAGCTTTTATGAGTGATTTTCTTTCTTTTTTTGCTTTTTCCACTTTTGTGTGCTTTTTGAGTGTGTGCATGGAAAGAAGGCAAGGTTCTAAGTCAAGATAGACCATGAGTTCACTTAACCATACACTTACTAACCCAAACGCTTCTAATGGTTAAGTGACAACACTTGAGAAACACTAACTTAGGAAGGTGTGACACCAGGAGAAATCACACAAATAAAAAATCAAACCACATGACAACACAAGGGGGCATGAAATGAGAGTTAGCGTAGGCTCCAAAAATTGACATAGGCAAAAATTTCGGAGGGTCATTGTCACAGAGATAACATTGGCGACACACTGGAAGAACCCTAACTTCTCTGAAATGGTTTCATTGTAAGAATAAAGTCTCATTTCTCCAGGAAGTATTGATTCGATCAATGAGTTACCTTCAACTCCCCACTCTACCCAGTTAAAGATATAGTTTTCCTTATTCCATTACTCGATGTATACAATATAATAATCCATATCAATATCATGTCGATGTAAGTAAGGGTAATATAGTATGGCAAAATAGAAAAAATTAGAGTGTGATTTTTACATCTCTGCCATTTCTCTTCTACCAGTAAGCTTGGATAGTACCCCGACATAGTCACTTCAGGAACAAAAATGTTGCTTCACTACAAACGAGCCTGGAAAGTACCCTAGTGATGTCACTTGCTTCATCTCCCTATGTAGGAAGTCTTTCTCTTCTTTCACCCTTTTATTTTTTTTCTTTTATTTCATAGGACTGTGCATAGGCACTTATTATTTTTCACGAGCGGAAGAGGGATCTCGAATTATTGAGAGTAGAAGAGGTTGTTCCTTAAGAGACATATTTTAGACCTCTGATGCTTTCATCACTAAAAGTTGTCCCTTTATCTTATTCTACACAGATAGATCAACAAGAACACACCATTATTAATAGGACTGAGTGTGGGAATGGGAATCTTAAATAGATATGGGTTTCATGGTTCGGTTATAACTTCCCAGTTGAAGGATTGTATTTTCCATCATAAAATCATTGACTTAACAGATATAAAACAAATCAAAGAAGCGGGTGACAGATAATCCAATGGTTGTGTGTTGCTACAACTTTTCTTCCACAAATTAGCCACATCAACTCGAAGCTCAAAACCAACTTATTCAAGGACAAAACAAACCGAAAGAATAAAATCACAACATGAAAGACAAAAGAATAGTGCAATGCATCTAAATACATGCAACCTAACCTAGCCTAAACTAAACAATTCAAGGCTAGATCATGTAAAGTGGAAATTCCAATACAGTCATAGAAGCTACTCCTGACCTTTAGACCGAAATATGTGATCGTGAAAAGGAGAAATGAAACGCAGTGCTGTGAACAAGAGAAATTGTGCAAGCATGCGCACTGAGAGATGGAAACAAGAAGTGAAAATGGTATATTACACTTGACTGCTCTACCAAATGGGGAACTTTATAACAACAATAATCAATGGGACTATGATCATATATGACTCAGTGAAGCATTTGCAAATACAGGCCATGACACATGGGCCCAAACTGAAAAGACTATTCTAATAAATCTCCAACAGGAGCATGGATACAAACTTTAAGGAAAGACATGCAAGAAGTACTACACAATGATAAATCCATGTCAAAATCCATGTCATTGAGTTGATCACAATCCAGGTTGTCGTGCATGTGAGATTATTTGACTAATGATGTAAAAGATTCATTAAGATTCTCCTCTATTTCTACATTGCAGATTAGGGATTTGATTGAAATGGGATGAAGTGGTGGAAGTTCAATATTCAAATTAAATCTCCTTCCCTGAGGGTTGAAAAATTTTATCTGAAGAAAATAAGCATCCCTCAGGAGAGATTCCACATCCCATGTGATGACATAAAAGATAAAATTATGCAAAAGAAACATGAACTGAGAAAAATGATAAATGTCGTCACAGTGACAAGAACTTGACATAACCATCAGCCTTGGCTGAAGTACCCTACTCACCTAACTTAACTTTAAATTGTGAGAAAACATAGTTAGCTACTTATCAAAAGAGGATTCAATATTTAACTCATGAGATTCAACAGAAAATAGATCAAAACTACTGCAAAAATATTCAATGATAAGCATGTCATCTTCTTGATCGAAAGGAGGTATACCTAAAAGAAACACTAGGGGAATTTTGACGTCTAAAATGGGCCTCCTAAGGAATTATAAAATAATAGTGGAAATAATAAAATAATATTAGATTACATCATCAAATTTTAGAGGGAAAAAAGAAAAAAAACTATTTTTTCAAATCGTATTTTCAACTTATCTCCCTTTGGGTTTACCTAAATTTCGAGCAGCAACACTCGTTGGATGCAAACTTTGATTCATCATCCAAGGAGTACCAATTTGAATACTTTATATGGTCCCTACTACATGAAAAATGAGAAATACATGAAAAGCATGATTGCAATCACGTTTTTTTCATGTATTTCTCATTTTTCGTGTAGAAGGGTCCATCGAAAGTATGTAACATGGGTACTCCTTGGACGAGGAATTAAGTAGCATCCAATGAGTACTCCTGCTCGAAATTTGAGTAACACCTTAGGGAGATAAGTTGAAAATACGAGTTGAAAAAGTAGTTTTATTATTTTATTATTTTTTAATCTTTTTAATTTTTTACTCCAAAAATTGTGAACCATCCCCCATGGTTGACATCATGATATTGAATCCTATTGGTTATTATAAAGTTTATTTTGGTTGTACATTTTTCTTAGGAGGCCCATTTTAGACCTCAAAATTCCCCTGATGATCTTCAATAATCATGTCAGACTCCTTGAAAATACGGCAAATCCAAATTTTCATTCATGAACAAAGATTCATCTAGATTACTTGAACAACCATGACCATATAATTAAGAAATAAGAAAATCATTGGGGCCATGATCATCCAAGGGTTCATATTGATTAACGGGTGATATATTAACAAGAGGAATATCAAGATTTGAAGATGGTTAATTGATGAGGTAAGATGAATCACCATTGGATGAGAGATGTGAGAGAAAGATAAGTTCTTTGTCTATAAGATGATCTTCTGATTCAATAATTGGTCTAGGTCCAACATACAAAACATCAAAGGGAGGAGGACATGGGACAAAGAGCATATCCAGTTCTTCCTCCAGGCGTTGAAATTCTTCATGATCAGTAGGATCTAATTTAAAATATTTCCTTGACATCCAGACGAAGAATCAAAACTTATCGTCCAAGAACTTCCATTCCACGTCCTCATCTAGAAATTGATAACAAATGTGACAGAATTGATCAACAAAATGCTCAATATATTTAGTCAATTCCATTCTAAGTTGATATGTTTCATCAATGACATCTTGATATTCATATTTATCAAAGACTCAATGAAGTGTAGAAATTTCTACAAATCTAGCTCTGATACCATGTAGAAATTAATGTGTAGATTCTTAAATTCTCATGAAATTTATATAATCACAAGACTAGAAGCTACTCTACTGATCTACGGAACCTAGTTCATGATCGAGAACATGTAAAATCAACATTCAAGAAGGAAACTTCACACATGCACAAATATTTATCCAGGGGAAATCAACTGCTCAAACCCACTTCCTATCTGTATTGCATTAATCAAAGAATAGAGATGAATACATACGCTTGCTCAAGCCTAAGCATAACCTGCAAGTGCATAGTCTATCTCGCTTCCTCACTAACTAACTCTAGCCAACACTTAGCTAATTTTCAAGCCCTACAAGCTCCTATTTCCTTACCATGTTCCCTTGGGAATTAGGCCCCTATTAATTAGGAAATTCCCTCATCTGGATTGTGCAATTCCTTTAGGTCAATTCTTTGACTACATGCACCACCTGTACACATTGGAATATGCTACAACTAATAGTACATTGCCTTAGAATCTCCATATCAACAAGGTAACTTGAATTCTTTACATGCATGAGTTAATTTAGGTTGATTGATTAGTTATCTGGATGATCACTGAGTGTGGTTGAAGTTCCACTTCCACAACTTGACCTTCCACTACTTCCTCCAACAGTTAGAACTAGTTTAACTGACCATAACTCAATTTAACTAAATTAAATTAATACAATTGAATCAACTTAACCTAGGCTCCTAAAATTTAGGAACTCACTGCACACAACTAAACTTCATGCCCCTAACTGAATTAAATGAGATAGAATCCTATTTTTTAGGAATCAACTCAAGTAAACTGAACTTCAACTCATTAACTTGAATTGATTGTTCTTAACTGAGTGACAAGTGCTATTTCACCTCAGTTAACTCCTCCAAGTTGTCTGCTGATGTGAAAATTCGAATTTTCTCAATTTTAATTAAGGAAAAAATCAAAATTAAGATCTCTTTCTACATTTTCAACGTGAAGCTCGTTAACCAACTGATCAAAAGATTTGATAGAAGTAGTGGGTAAAGAATAGCACCATTTCTTCGCATGACTATCCAATGTAAGGGTAAACAATTGTGCAAGTATTTCCTCTGAATAAACAACATTTGAGAAGCATAATTGAATAAACTCAATAGCATAACCAAGGGCTGTTGTTGTACCTTTTCCATTAAATTTAAATCGTGACAATTCATGTAAAAAATCCACAGGGATTGAAATATATAAAGCTTTTATAAAACACCTCAAAATTATACTTTGGGATGAAGCCATTGAAGGTAATAGATTCAAACAAACTTCACAGGCTCAACTTGTCATCTGTCCCTGCTTCTAGTGCCAAAAATGTTGACGATGTTGTATTCCACCAACATTGTAAGGGGATCTTCCCAGTGTGAAGTCCCAATTAGACCTCACACCATTTGGTATAGGAGTCCCATCTGGTCATATGGCCCAACCATCTTTGAATGGTTTTCTAGGATATTCCTTGGCTACAATTGGACATAGGATAACACAACGCCTCTTTGGGTCAGTAAGAATGTGAGCTTTGTGAGACACCCAATCTAAGATATACTAGGAAGACTTACACAGTCGGTGAGAGAAACGAGCCATCAATTAGAAAAGTAATAGTACTATCCTAAAGGGGGGCCCGGGGAAACGAGAAATACTTGTTGAGTACCTGCAAATTAGTGCACATAGTAAACAACAATCGTTAAAACATAATAGCATTCATTCAATAATAAATGTAACTAAGCAAAAAAATAGCTCATTAACTTAGTATGTGAATAAAGCAACATATACCATAAACCTAACAATAATAGTCCAACTACATCTATGATACATGTATGAAGGAATGCCAGCTTATTGAGCTTCTGCTTATAATCATAAGATCCCAAGTTATATTGTTACATGAATGAAACATTATATCCAGTAGTGGAAGACGAAGCCACAACTTGCTTCGCCAAAGAATAATCTGTCTCCTATGTAGTGCAAGAGAAGCAGGGGCTAAAACTCCTAAGAGATTGGTCCCAAAAATCCCCTTTCTAGAGTTATGAGGAGATATTTATAACAAGTACAATGACCTTTGAGCTTCCTCATGACTCTTGAATTCCTATGACTATTCATATTCACTATATGTCTCTTTACATTCCAATGTGTGGCTTTTCATATTCCACATGTGTCCCTTGGACTTCATTACATAACATTTATTACATAAGACAATTTACAAATGAGATGGTGTCCTAATAAGACAAAATTGCTAAAATGACAAAGATTCATCAAATGCATAATCATTTACTTCTTCATGGAGTTCATTTGTGATGTAAGTGTGCCATGCTCTGAACTCCTTTACGATGTCTTCGATCTGATATGGAAAGTCCCCTTTGTAGCACATCTTCACCTCTAGTGCCTTCGTAAATATGTTTTTGAAGCTTGACTGCATATTATTCGACAGCCATGAAAGCATCTTGTGTGCTTTGACTGTTGTAAAGGCATATTGTTGAATAATATATTTAGTTACCTCCAAGCCCTCTCATTTTGTTACTTGCTTGATTTGTTCAACGTAATCCTTTATCTCCTGGAAGATGACCTCCCTCCCTCTGATTGCTTCAAGGGTTCTAATGGAGGGCATCCTGTATTTTTGTGTTAGAGGCTCGAACCCATTATGTAACTAGTTATATGTATCCATAGTACTAACTGACTGTTCTCTAAGATGAGAGTAATTTTGTAGGTGGGGTCTCAATTGAACTCTATCTATCTCGGCAGAAACCTTGTCTTTCCTTTCCAAATGTTGCAGAGCATCTGGATATTTGATGGCCCACTCTTGCACCTGATCAACTACTTTATTTGTTATCTGTAGGAGTTTCACCACTTTTTGTGCATTCTTCTGAATGCTAATGAGAGGATCCATGACCTGTTGTATAAATATCATATCATCATATAGTTGTGCCATGGTATCCTCCATTATTCCCAATTCTTCTAGCATATTTAACTACCATTCTGTGGTATTGATTTTTTGTGATCGAAGACATTTGTTTTCTATTGAGAGATGTTCTACTTGTTGCTTCACTACATCCAATTCTCTTCTCAACCTGGCATTCTCATTCAACAAGTATTTTGATTTATCATGTGCCATTGTAGCGAATGCAATATTTGTCACCATAACTTCCCTCGAATATCTTCTGGTGTTGAAGGTGATCATATTTGTTGTTGCTATTGAAACTGGATTTTGAGGATCATTGGGAAAGTAATTATGTCTTTGTTGCATGATCCTCTTCTTTAGCTAATCAAATGTTATGCTACAAACATCTATGGTTCTATTTTCCAGTAGAGTGTAATCCCCATCTCTCTAAATGGAAGATTACCTCTTGTGAGTGGTTGTTCATCTAGAGTACTCGGCTCATAATCCATGGGCTAGATGGTATCTTCTTCCTCTAACTACTCCTCCTCTAGCTCTTAAGTAAATATTTCTTCGTCCAGTCTTTACGTTGCTTCCTCCCCCTAGGACTACCTCTACTGCTCTTCCTCTATTTGTCTCCTATCTTCTTCTTCTACCTGTTGCTTCTCAAGAAATCATACTACTTCCTACTCTCCTCCTCCTCTTCTTATTATTGTTTTTACCTTTCTCTCCTCTCTGGATTTTTTTGTGTAGATCCTGTGTTTAAAGGATCAGTCTTCCATTTCCTGCTACTCTCGCCTGATGAATACCTAATCTGTTTCCTAGGAGCCATCTTATTTAGTTGAGGCATTATTTCGTCCTCCTCCTTCTCCTGCAAGTTTTGATCTGATGGATTGTGGGGTGAATTAGTCTTCATGGTTGTATTTGTCTTAATTATAGCATTCTACTAGTTATTTATCTTTTCATCTTTTGGTATGCATATTGATGAATACATCGTGTTATGATTGATCCCTTGACAATATTTCCTGATAATTCCCCTAGAATCATATGCATGGAAGCCTTTAGTGGTGAAGTGTAGGCACTTCAGATCTTCTATCTCAGCTGTTATCACCTTATTACTCTTTAATTCATACAATCTGGTCCTCAATGGAAAGATAGGCCAAGGGGATTTCTTCCTCTTGTTAAGAGTTCCCGACGACCCCTTGTCTAGCTAATTTTCCACTTCTTGCATGACCACCTTGTTTGTCACATATTGTGGCATAAGATGAGGGGTTTGTTTAACATCTGAAGCATCTGATGTATGTGCCCTTAGGAGATGAAAACTAGTGTGCAATATCTTGAAGTGACTCCTTCACTTGATCAATCATGCATGGCGGATTGGTCTCGAATATCATGTGAAAAATGGCCATGAAGAAGTGTTCGACCAATCTTTCGTATGTGCCTCTGAAGCTTCCTTTTGATAACAACCTGAAGTGTAAATAAATTTGGAACTTCACTTTAGGAGTCTAGTCCCAATATAGTTTTGGGAATGCATACGGTGCACAAATTCCATCTAAAATAAATGTAGACTTGTAAAATTTTGGTGCTTGGTTTGCCTGTAAAGATGCTTTGGCTTGCCCCACTTGGCGCTGCAATTTATATGATAATATATCCGCCCAATTGAAATATTTTCCACATGTCACCACCAAATTGAGTGTATATATCCAATTCTCTTGGAACACTTCAACATTCTTACGCCCAAAAATTTGACAATACATAGCCATCAAATACGGATATACATCTCTTAAGATATTTTTCAGAAAAACTACTAATGGGTGATGGCGAAACTTGGTAGGCTCTCAACACCATTTTTTGATAACATCATTCATGTCGAGGGTAGCCCATCTTGTGTAGAAGTTTTCATTTTCATATTCATTGGGCTTGAGAATCTTATAGTATGTCTACATATCCTCACCATAATAGGTGGTGAGCTAGTTGCCACTCTCACTACACAGCACAAGGTAAGAGTCATCCATGTGTGTGATAATCCATTCAATAGCTTTTGTACATGGCATGACTGGGAATTTGCATGTGATCTTGTGCATCCTTGACTTCTTAATGTTCATGTATGCATGCACATATTCTAAGTCCTCATAAAACTTCTCCTACATGAATGTGATGTAGATCTTGCTCCATGTGGCCTCTGTAGTCTTGTCAATTAAACATCGAGTGTCTACATATATAGGAATAATTTTCTTTGCAACTTTGACAGGCTCATTAGTGCTTGCTCCTGAAAGTTCTTTAGAGGCTACTTTATGAGGTGACATGTCTCAAATAGATGATGACACAATGGAAACACTTGTAGCATGTGCACCTATTTGTTGAATCACACTCATAACGACAAGATCAACTTAAAACAACTAACTATGTAACAATCCTTGGAAATCACGTTCAAATAGGTATTGCGAATGACAGATCGTGAAAACCTATGAATGACAACAAAAATATAACTTGCATGTAAGAAAAAAAATAGATGCAAAATTGGAGGGTGTAGTTTCAAAGCACGAAGGGGACATGCATGGTAATTTGTGGCTTCATAGTGTGCTCATGCACTCAAGAAAGAGGAAAAAATCAATGAGGTCACATTATCGCACCCTCAAGAGTCGAAGTAATGGGAAAATATGCCTTCAAGTCTTCCCTATTCGTCCATGCACCCAAGGAGACATGGAGGGTGCACTGTCGCACTCTGAAGGAATGAAGGATGAGGGAAAGAATACTTTGGGTCTTCAAAGTGCTCCTATGCACTCAAGGAAAACGAGGAAACACTATCACATGTCGCAAGGTTGAATGAGTGATTCTTTGTGATTTCGTGATGCTCTCATGCACTCTAAGGTAGAGAGGGTGCACTTTCGCACTTCGAAGGGCTGAAGGGAAAGGTTTCATGCCTTTGTGATGCTCACATGTGCTCAAGAAAAAAATGTGGTCATATAGGGCACAATTTTTGAGGTTGAAGGAGCTTCGAGCTTAGGAAGTGCACTTTGCCTATAAAAATATCAAAAACATGTTCAATAAATAGGATTTGATGCTATGATGAGGAGGAGAATTATCTACAAGGTTTAATAGTTGTTATCACATGCATGGTTGAAGATGAAGGGTTTCAATAATATGGAGAGTTTCTTGCATGCGACAGTGGTTTAACACTTGCAAGATGGAGATTCAACAAAAAAGCCAACAAACAAACTACAAAACAAGAGATTGACAACAATAAAATCAAGATTTGGCAGTGAAATGATGAAAAACAATGAAAAGATTGAGCATGCAAACTTACTTGTTGCACTGGTTGATGAAGAGCTTCTTGATTCCCGGTTGTGCACTCAACTCAGATGAAATGATTATGGAAACAATGATTATCTAAATTTATTTAAATAAATTTACATGCAAAAATAAATCATGCATGAGTTCCACTTGTTGCCCTATTCAAGGGTTAGTTAAGAGGAGTTAAGGGTGCTCCTATTTTTTAGGAGTGTGCCCTCATAAAACAAGTTGGCTCACGCATGCAACTGGACATGGCACATGTCTTTGACACAAAGGAGTGTGCCCAGGTAGGGCGCACTTGTTCAACCTAAATGAATGCACCTAGGTAGGGAGCACTTCTTCATCCCAAAGGAGTGCGCTCACCTCAAGATAATGTCTTCATCAACTTAAAGTGTGATTTTAGCTTTTATGAGTGATTTTCTTGCTTTTTGTTTCATTTTTCTGATTGTGTGTGCTTTCTGAGTGTTTGCATGGAAAGAAGGCAAGTTTCTCAGTCAAGAAGTACCATGATTTCACTTAACCATACACTTACTAACTCAAACGCTTTTAATGGTTAAGTGATGACACTTGAGAAACATTGAATTAGGAGGGTGAAAAACTAGGAAAAATCACACTGTTGTCGCACAGAGTGTCTAAGTAACGCGACAACACTCAGACTGGGGGCTATCACCCTGATCCCCGATCTCTCTGTTTAAGCCTTCTCCCTAGGCTAAGGGGGTTAGACCCTATGGGATAAAGGAAGACCAACTGGGAATCAGCTGGCTTGGGAGACACAGCGGGGGGAATCAAGCACTTGATCGATATTTAAAATTTGATTAGATCTTTAAATGCTTAAGACCAATGCCTTCGCTAGATGAAGTGGAAACTGAGTAATTGGTTTGCTGTTTAGGAAATAGAAATGTGAACAAACCTTTTAACAATTGTTTGAAGATACTTACCAGAATATCTAGCATACAATGAGCATTTAAAATATTCAAGCGACAACGATCAATTTTAATGACTTAGCAATGCTCCAGCAATTAAATTTCTAAAGATGTGAATTCATTACTCAACCATGTAATTGAAATGCTAACCAATTTCAAAAAATGATTCACCACTTTTGAATAGTTAATCTTTAGATATAAGAATCTAGGCACATTTAACTGTGAATACCATAAAAATCTTTAGCACAAGGAAACCTTAAATCCACAAACTTAGAAAATCCTTTTCTCAATTTTCTAAGCAAGATTTAATGCAATAAATGATCAACAAAAGATTTTCAAATTTTAAAGTGACCAAACACATCCAATTTGCTAAAAAAAAAAATATTTTATTTTATTTTATTTATTTTTTTACTTTTATAAAACAAAATGAAACTTAAATATATCTAATTCTAAAACTAAAACCTAAGTTAAATGAAATCAAAAGTAAATAATAAATAAAAAGTCTAATTCTAAAACTAACACCTAATCATATATATAACAAAAATGAAAATCGATTTTTTTTTTTTAACACATGTCATAAAAACAAAGAAAATACGTTAACCTAAAAAAATAGAATGAAATCTAACTATGCTTACACTAACCCTAACTTTTACAATTACATTAAAAAAGGTCAAAATCGAAAATTTTAATACTGTTTGGAATTTTTGCAGGTGATCGGCAGAGGGAGCGACTCGACGGAATGATAGCTTGACGACGTTTGAAGAGCGATAGGTAATGGAAGGGCTGCGGGTTTGCTTTGCAGGTTAGGAGCTCATATGGTAGCGGATGAGGAGATGGAGGCTGCGTGGATGAGCAGGTAGCGTATAGGAGTGGAACGCACAAGTAGAGGGGACACATATAGACGTATGGTAGCTCGATGGTGGAAAGGAAGACCGTAGCCAAGAAGATTTGAAGGCTTGCAAGCAAAACGTGCAGAGGGAAGAAGGGATGGCAAGGGAAAATGGCGGTGACGTCTACATGAAGGGCTGGCAGAGATGCGTGTTGGGTTTGGAAAGCCGGATGGGGAAGCAATAGCACGCAAGTAAGGACGTAGTATGGCAAAGAGGAAATAGCGAATAGGGATAGTCAAGAGCAGCGAAGGAGGGTTGAGCTACGAATGGCAGGAGGGAAGCTCCACGGATAGGTTAATAGGTGCAAGAAAATGAGCTAAGTGTTAGGAGCTGAAGCTGAGGATGACTGCATGCAGGGAAATGGCCAGCCCACACTTCTTGCAAGGAGATCACGCAGAGATTAGGGATGCTTGGAGATCGATGGCAATAGCGTGAAATGGTGGGCAGTGGAAAGAAACTACGATGGCAGTGGTGAGGGAAGAATAACACTGCGTGAGGGATCACGAAAGTAGATAGATAACCTGAAAAACCCTCGAATTTCTTCAGAAACCCCGCAAGAGCTGATCCTAAGGCCAGATCTTACCCTCTAGGACCTAGCTCTGGCTTCAAATAAAAAAATTTCCTTGGCTACAACCTGCAATGGCAAAACAAAATGCCCAGAAACAGTATATGCAAGGAAGAAACTAAAAAAAAAACAAAAAAACAAGCTAAATAATTACAATATTCACAAGTTAAAGGCTCTAAGCAGCCAAATCTGTCATTATTCCACATTAAAATTTTAAATATAAGAGGAGGTGCTTCAGAAAACCCTTCATGCATCCACAACAGAAGTTCTAATGATAAGCATGGGATCAAAACCACCTAGGCTCTTCAGAAAATGTTATCCGGGAGTTGGCTGGTCCAACTGAAGACTTCCCCGAACGCCCAGTGATCTTAAAATCAAGGATTTCCTGCACAACTTAATTCAACCATTAACATAGAGAGAGAAAACGACAATAAAATTCAGATCTTTTCAGGCCAGGCAGCAACTCCATAAGGCAAAAATGATTCATCTGTTTTATTCCATCAGGGAGGTCTTTATTATATACATGAGGGAGAGACTATTCAGTTCATCTCCCGATGATTGTTCATATTTCTAATTTATCTATTTACATAAATTCACCCAATCACAAGGATTAGGTGTCAACATTCCCCCCCTTAATCTGAAGGGATGTTGGTGAGTCCAAGCATCATTTTGAATCGTTCAAGCTTTTCTCTTCCAAGCGCTTTGGTGAAGATGTCTGCAATTTGCTCGTTTGTGGAACAATGACGGAGATGGATTGTTTTGGCCTCAACATGATGTCGAATAAGATGATATTTAGTATTGATGTTTTTCGTTCGATCATGGAACTTTGGGTTCTTGGCCAACTTTATTGCAGAGGTATTGTCAATCATGAGTGGAGTTGATTTTACTGGTTTTACCTGCAAATCTTCAAGAATTTTCCTGAGCCACACAATTTTTTTTGTTGCTTCAGCTGCTACCACGTATTCTACTTATGTTATGGAATTTGCTGGAACTGATTGTTTGCGTGATCTCTAGGAGACAGCTCCTGATCCAAGACTCATAACATATCCTGAAGTTGATACCCCAGTTTCTTTGTCTCCATCGAAGTCTGAATCAGAGTATCTAATCAAGCTGAAGTCGTCCACCTGTGTATTCTTGATTCCAAAGTCTTGAGTTCCCTTCAAGTACCTTAGAACTCTTTTTGCAGCAGACCAATGTCCCTCACAAGGCTTTTGCATAAACCTGGAGAGGATTCCAACAGCAAACGAAATGTCTGGTCTGGTAGTAGTTATGCAGTTGAGACTTCCTACAAGCTGTCTATACTTTGTTGCCTCCTCAAATTCTTTTCCTTCAATAGATGTGAGCTTTAAGTTTTGTTCCATTGGATTAGTAAGAGGATTGCACTGTATCATGCCAAACCTGTTCAACATATCTCCAATGTATTTCTTTGGAGAAAGAAATATGGACTTCGGATGTTGAGTTACTTCAATGCCAAGATAGTAATGAACATAGCCCAAGTCAATCATTTCAAAACTTTTCCCTAATTCCTTATTTATGGATGCAATGTAGCTTTCATTGTTCCCTGTCATCAAAAGATCATCTACATATACCACAAGATATACAACTGTTTTTCCAACTTTCTTGACAAATAAAGTTGCATCATCAAGATCATAATGTTTGAAATTGAGTTTCAGAAGATGCTTAGTTAGTTTTTCATACCAGGCTCGCGGTGCTTGTTTGAGGCCATACAAGGACTTCACTAGTTTACACACTTTATGTTCATGTCCTTTCACAACAAATCCTTCAGGCTGGGACATAAAAACATTCTCTTTTAGATCTCCATTTAAGAAAGCAGTTTTTACATCCATTTGGTGGACTTTCCAACCATTCTGAGCTGCTAGTGCAAACAGTGTCCGGATGGTAGCCCATTTTGCTATGGGGGCAAAAGTTTCCTCATAATTGACGCCTTCCTTCTGTGCAAAACCTTTTGCCACAAGCCTAGATTTGTGCTTGTCAAGTGAGCCATCAGCTTTATACTTGTTCTTGTAGACCCACTTGCAGCCAATTGGTTTGGTTCCTAATGGAGGATCAAACAACTTCCAAGTGCCGTTCTTTATGAGGGCATCACACTCCTTTTGCATCGCTTCTTTCAATTCATCATGGAAGCAACTTCTTTGAAGGAAGTTGGTTCAAAATCTGTAGACAAGTTCAATTCACAATCATAAGAAACATCCATATCAACAAGGGAATTATAGTCATCTACATCACCTCCATTTTGCCGGTTTGAATTTCTAGTTCCTGTTTTTCCAACCTCATCGGGATGAACACTTTCCAGTGTCTTTGTTAGCCACTTTGGGGGACCTTTCTCAGACGGTCCAGGCTGCTTTGTTGATTTAGTCGAGACTGAATCAAGATTGAGTCTCCCAATTCTATCAATTACATCACTTAAAGCATCATCTGTTGTTGGAGTTTCATGTGGGGGAGAGTGTTCCTCAGAAGAAGATTCCACATGTTGATCTAATATAGGAATCCCCCCTTCAAGATGTGGAATCTGATTATCAAATTATTGAAATGATTTTTCTTTTGCGAATCTATCCAAGCGATCAAGTTGCTGCTCGACAACATTGTCAGTTTTGGATTATTCCAGAAAAATTACATCTCTAGATACAACAAACTTCTTATTTACTTCATCATAGAGGCGGTATGCTTTGAA
The DNA here is from genome assembly GCA_031772625.1 of Pinus tabuliformis. Lineage (NCBI taxonomy): Eukaryota > Viridiplantae > Streptophyta > Pinopsida > Pinales > Pinaceae > Pinus > Pinus tabuliformis. The sequence continues at coordinate 1,360,210,622 of CM062819.1, read as the reverse complement.
TGTGTTTGAATACCCCAGAAAGATACATTTACGACTTCTAGCACCAAGTTTGTTTCTATGTACCTTTGGTATCAAGGCATAACAGGTGGAACCAAAGACCCTGAGATGCTTCACCGAAGGAACATGTCCATACCACATTTCATATGGAGTCTTGTTTCTTATAGCATTAGATGGACATCTATTCTTTATATATGCAGCACATAGAACAACATCAACCCAAAACATTATCTTTACATTTTTGAAGAAGAGCATGGATCATACCATATTTAAGATTGTGCTATTCATTCTTTCAGCTACACCATTATGTTGGGGATTATAAGGCACAGTTGTTTGATGTTTGATCCCATGTTGGTGAAGATAGTTTTCAAATTCATTTGATGTGTATTCTTTTCCATTATCAGTGCGAATAGACCTAATATGAGATTGTGCATCATTTTCAATCCATTTATGAAAATTCTTGAATGTTTGCAAAGCATCAAATTTGTTCTTCAATAAATAAACCCAACACATTCTGGTGTAGTCATCAATAAATGTCATGATATATTTATTTCCATTTGCAGAAGGAACATGCATTGGACCACATATCTGAATGAATTAGTTCAAGTTTTCTATGTGCTCTTGAATTTGAATCATGAAAAGACGGTTTGCTATGCTTTCCTAGAATGCAAGCATCACATTGCTTAAGTTTCCTAGGAATTGTAGGCAAACCAGCAACACCATTTTTATTCAATAAGCAGAGACTGTCATAGTGCAAATGTCCAAATATAGCATGCCATAATAAACTTGATGGAAGTGTACCTTCTTCATGATGAGATTTGTATGAGAAATGTTGTGCATGAGCAGAGGTTCCTTGCAGCTTGAGAAGCCTTTCTTCTTCTATTCCCCTCATGACAAGTGAGTGATCAAATGCTTTTCTTATCTCAAGCTTGCCATCAAACATATGAATGGAGTGACCTTGCTGGCGGATGTGGACCAAGGATAGCAAGTTTCTCTTGAGCTGTGGGAGATATAGAACATGATACAGAAGAAAGTCTGGAAGACCAAGCAATTTAAGCCTGATTGTGCCAAGCCCTGATGGCTTGATTTTTGATTAGTCTGCAAAGTATACTGCTCCATCAACATTGTCAGTGAAATCTTCAAAAAAAATCTTTTCTATGAGTCATGTGGCAGGTTGCTCCTGAATCAAGCAACCAATCATTTTTCCAAGAAGCAAGTGAAGCATTAAATAAATCTTCATTTACTCCAATGTTACATTGTGCCACAACATAGTGAGCAGATTCAGGTGCTTTACCTTTGTCTATATCATCAATTTTATCTTTCTGTTGATTTCTTTTCTACTCAATTTTGTCCCATGGTAGCTTGCATGTAGAGGCATCATGTGATCCATTTCTTTTGCAGCGTATGCAGTGCAAATCTGCCTTTTCTCCTTGAGAATGTCTACCCCCCCTGCCTCTGAAATATCTTCCTCTTCCTCTTCGACCACCTCTTCCTCTTGTAGAATCTTGAGCAGGATGCTTTTCTTTATGAGCAAGGCACACAACCTCTTCAGAAGATTTAGGGGCTGTCTTCTTTCCAAAAGCTTTCTCTCTTTCAACAAACTTTTTCACAAGAGAGTCAAAGGTTATATCTTTGAGATTTCCATTTGCTTGCAATGACTCAAGATAATTGGAGTAAGTAGGATAAAGTGCCTTGAGAAAAGAAATAAGAGGAATATCCAATTCAACCTTAGTGGATTTGATATCATGCATTATAGAATTTACTTTAGATGCAAGAGAGAGAGGATCATTATTTTGCAGTTCAAGAGTGAAGAGTTTAATCATGAGTTGAACAACTTCAAGTGGAGAATGTGAGTCATAGAGTTCTTTCAGCTTTTGTAAGGCTTCAAAGGCAGTTGAATATGACGAAATATAGTGACTCACCTCTTCATTTACAGATGCTGCGATTAATCCATAAGCTTTGCTATTCTTGTTTTCCCAAATGATGAGCTCTTTGTCTGAGGTAGGCTGTACTGGTTCATTGTCTCCGTTTCTGACACACACTCCTTTCCACAACTCATTGAAAATGAGGGTGTGTTTTATCATTCGCGACCATTCAGGATAGTTCTCCTTTCCAGTGAGAACTATTTCCACCATGGATATGATTGAATGCATTCTGTAACAAACACTTCTACTGCAAAATTTTACTCCTAATAGGAAAAAATATACATCTGATATGCTGGGACAACAAATTCAAATATCAATTCGCATTCATCTGCACAATGTTAAAGTATAGAATATGGCAGTATACTAAGTCCAAAAAATACTCTCAACAGCATAAAGCACTGTGTCCACTAAAAGGCTGAAGAACATAGTCCAGATGTATTTGGACTCTCAATATCACAAGTTAACATATATGAACAAATAGCTTGCCGCCTTTTCTTGCTTGATTTAGAATTACTAGGTTTGGATGGGGATACCAATAAGTATATAAACCCCACAATGATTGTAATGATGGATGTTTAAATATTTGTATGTCCACGTTTCCTCATGAAGAATTTAGAATTGCCATGTTGGGTCCCTATAATACTAGTAATTACCCCATTACTATTGTAGTTATACCCCTTATTTATATTGTTGTGCCCCTGTTACCCCCATATTTTTATTTCTGTGCCCCATAGAATCCCTCTATTGTTATTTTTGTGGCTTTATATTATTATTGTTAGGTCGGCTGGATTATATTGTGACTCCTTAGACTCCTATATATAGAAAGGAGGTTTTGTCATTTGTATCATCCAAGAATTGTTCATTTATGTAATGTAAAGGAGGTTTCCCCCTTGAAGAGGCTGAATTCTAAGGCGTGGATCTCTCTTTTCTATCTTTTTGTGAGCTGGTTTCATAACATTTGGTATCAGAGCTTTGGATTCTAGGGTTTCGCTGCTCCAAACAGGTCATCGTGGCATTTTCGCTATAACTTTTTTTCTGTGACATTTCAGAAGTCACAAAAAAAACCCATTTGAGAAGAAATCGCTTTGAACCTTGGGTCCGAATTTCAAAGCTTTTCGCGTGATAGTTTCGGAGATACGATCTGAGGAAGTTGGTCTTTTTGCAGACTCCTGAATTACACTCAAAACAGGTGACCTGGGGAAAATCGTCATAACTTTCTTTCTGAGCATCGGATTGAAATTTCGTAAGAAGGTACAGAAAGAGGACGGACTTTAGTTTCGTTTATATATTTTTCAGAGTCAAAGGCTGAAACAGTGACACGTGGCACTTCATATAAGTTCGCTTTACTGAACTAGTCTATAATCAGGTCACTGCGGGAGATTGTGCATAACTCTTTCTTGGAGAATCCAATTTGGATCAGACTAGTGGCATTGGAAAGAGGACATAGAAGGCTACTACAGGTCACAATTTCAGAACTGGATGATTCGAAATTACAGAGATACATCAGATTCAATATCAGGCTTCTACAAAGTAAAAAAAAGGTGTGTAGTTTTTTTTTTAATTTTTGCATAAGCTTGGTTTGAAGGAATTCAAAGGGCATAGTAAAGCATTATTATCGGTAACTGATGCCCCGAGGAAAGAAAATGCAAACACCTAGTAAGGAACCTGAAAGCTCTAGCATGACTCATGAAGAAGAGGAAGAAATGCTACATGATATATCAAAATTACAAGAACAAGTGCAACAAATGTCACGCTCACAAAAGCTAACAGAAGCTAAGATAAGTGGCGTGGAATCTAAGATAAATGGCGTGGAATCTAAGATAAAGGGCATGGAAGCTAAGATGGAGGATTCGATGGAAGAATTGAAGAAGTTGCTACAAGAAAGGGTCACTAATGGTGAAAAGGTAGTAAAGGAAACTCATGATGAGAACAAAGGAAATGTTAATCATGATTCCATAGAATCTAATGTTGGATCGAAGACTCACCATGTTCCAAAAATCGATATGAGGAAGTTTGATGGCAAGGATCCCGCCACATGGATATTACAGATGGAGCAATTCTTCGATCTCAATAATGTGCAAAACACACAAAAGGTACGTATGGAAACTTTATATTTGGAACCAAATCAGTTTGTATGGTATCAATGGCTTTGTTCTCGTAAACAATTTATCACTTGGGCAATTTTTACGGAAGAATTGATAGCAAATTATGAGGATACAAAAAGCAACGCTTTTTTTAGCCAATTGATAAGTCTCAAACAAAAGGGTTCAATAATGGAGCACATTGAGGAGTTCCAAAAATTGAACATAAGGGTAAAAGATATTCCAGAGGAGCATAGGATTGATGTGTTCATAGGGTCTTTAAAGGATAATATCCAACATGATGTGCGCCTTTGGGAACCTGATTCATTAGAGAAGGCATTCAGGTTAGCAAGAAAAATGGAAAGCAAAATTATGGCAACTAGGAAGCATACCATTCACAACTATAAAGACGGAAGTGTTGTTGCCCATAGTCTTCCACAACCTACAAGGTTGACACCACAACAATTGGAAGAAAAAAGAGAAAAAGGGCTTTGTTACAATTGTGATAGCAAATACACAAAGGGTCATAAGTGTGGTGAGAAGAAATTATTCTACATAGATTGTGAAGAGGAAGAAGAAAAGGAGCAAGAAAGGTCAAAAGAAGAGGATATATTCGAGGAACAAAGCCTAGATGAAGAACAAATAAATCCGACCATATCTTGTAATGCATTGGCGGGAATTACCACTCCTCAAACCATCAAGATAGAAGGACAAATCAAGAAGAAAAAGGTAATAGTGTTGATTGATTCAGGAAGCACCCACAATTTTATTCATTGTAGGGTAGCAAAAGAATTGAATTGCTTCCTATATCCAGCACCAGAGTGTCAAGTGATGATTGCAAATGGAGGAACAATAAATTGTTCTGGAAAGTGCCATAATATCAAGCTATCCATGGGAGAATATGTATTGACTAGCCCAATGCTTTCCATTCCAATGGGAGGTGCTGATGTTGTACTAGGAGTCCAATGGCTACAATCCTTGGGTACAATAGCTTTTAATTTTCAAGAACTTTTCATGAAATTTTCTGTGGAAGGAAAGGAAGTTGAAATAAGGGGTATTGCAGGGAAACCAGGAAAGATAATCAGCTCTAATGGCATGACAAAGCTTCTAAAAAAGGAGCAAAGAGGTGTAATTGCACAATTATGTTCGCTAGATGTTTCCACATTGGAATCATCTATTTCTCCAGATCTCCAAAAAGTCCTGGACAATCATTCCAAGGTATTTGAGACTCCCAAAGGTCTCCCACCTATGCGTGATCATGATCATGCTATTCATCTGATTCCAGGAAGTGTTCCTCCAAACATCAGGCCATACAGATATCCATATGTCCAAAAAAGTGAAATTGAACGTATGGTTGCAGAAATGCTAGAGGCTGGTATAATTCAACCGAGTCAAAGTTCTTTCTCAGCTCCAGTAGTATTGGTGCACAAGAAGGATGGATCATGGCGCATGTGTCCAGATTATAGGGAGCTCAACAAGCTCACTATTAAAGATAAGTTCCCCATTCCTGTCATTGATGAATTACTGGATGAATTGCATGGATCAATTTACTTCACCAAGTTGGATCTTCGTTCGGGATATCATCAAATCAGAATGAAGATTGAAGACATTCCGAAAACGACATTTAGAACTCATGAGGGTCATTATGAATTTTTGGTCATGCCTTTTGGCCTTACCAATGCACTTCAACATTTCAAGGTTTGATGAATTCAATTTTCAAACCATTCCTTAGAAAATTTGTGTTGGTATTTTTTGATGATATACTAATCTACAGCAAGTCTTGGAAGGATCATGTTGAACATGTTGACAAGGTGCTACAACTATTGGAGGAGAAACAATTATATGCAAAAAGATCCAAATGTTTCTTTGGAGTCCAGGAGGTGGAATATTTGGGTCATATTGTATCTCATGAAGGAGTTAAGGTAGACCCTAGCAAAATTAAAGCCATTAAGGAATGGAAAATCCCCACATCCATAAAGCATCTGCGAGGATTTCTTGGGTTGACAGGGTATTATCGCAAGTTCGTTAAGAATTATGGGAGAATAGCAGCACCTCTAACAACATTATTGAAGAAAGATTCATTTTCATGGACTCCGGAAGCAACAAAGGCCTTTAAACATCTTAAAGAGGCAATGTGCCAAGCACCGGTCTTAGCTACACCGGACTTCACAAAAACCTTTATTGTGGAATGTGATGCTTCAGGAAATGGAATTGGTGCTGTTCTAATGCAAGATGAAAGACCCATTGCTTTTGAAAGTCGTCCAATCAAGGGAAAGTTTTTAAGCAAAGCTATTTATGAGAAGGAAATGTTGGCAATACTCCATGCACTTAAGAAATGGCGACCCTACCTAATGGGAAGACACTTCAAGGTAAAAACAGATCATGATAGCCTTAAATACTTTTTAGAACAAAGATTATCCTCTGAAGAGCAACAAAAGTGGGTCACAAAGATGTTGGGTTATGACTTTGAAATCATCTACAAAAAAGGGAAGCAAAATGTGGTGGCAGATGCACTCTCAAGAAAGGATGAGGATATGGAAGCATTGTTGTGTGCCATTTCTATTATCCAACCAGATTGGATAAACGAAGCAAAGGAGGAATGGAAGAATGACGAAGAAGTGTGGGCACTTATTCGAAAGCTACAACAAGATTCCAGTACTTCTGATACATTTAGCTGGAAAAATGATTCGTTATGGTACAAAGATCGCTTATACCTCTGTAAGAATTCCCAGCTAAAACAAAAGATTCTTATGGAATTGCACACTTCTCCCTTAGGAGGGCACTCAGGATTTTTAAAAACTTACCACAGGGTTAAGAAGGAATTTTTTTGGGATGGCCTTAAATCAGATATTCAAAAGTTTGTGGCGGAATGTTTGGTTTGCCAACAAAATAAAGTTGAAACAATTAAGACACCGGGTCTATTACAACCTTTATCCATTCCAAGCCAACGTTGGGAGGAGGTTTCAATGGATTTTATCACAGGTTTACCCAAGTCTGAGGGAAAGAGTGTCATCATGGTGGTAGTTGACAGACTTACCAAGTATGCACACTTTTGTGCATTATCACATCCATTTAAAGCCAGTACAGTTTCTACTGCATTTATGGAAACAATTCAAAAGCTACATGGAACCCAAAGATTATTGTAAGTGACAGAGATCCCATTTTCACTGGAAATTTTTGGACAAAATTGTTTTCTTGTCTTGGTACTCAGTTAGCTCATAGCTCATCTTATCATCCTCAATCTGATGGGCAAACTGAGATAGTAAACAAATGTTTGGAAGGATATCTTCGTTGCTTTGTATCTGATAAACAGACACAATGGGTCAAATGGTTGCCTCTGGCTGAATGGTGGTATAACACTTCCTTCCATACAGCAACAAAAATGACCCCATTTATGGCACTTTATGGGTACCAACCACCATCAATCACATCATATTTAAGACAAAATTCTAAGGTTCAGGCAGTGGAACATCACATCGAACATCAACAACAAGTCCTCCAACTCTTAAAGGATAACCTCGTGTTGGCACAAAATAGAATGAAACAACAGGCAGATCAACATCGCAGTGAAAGAAGTTTTGATGTAGGTGATTGGGTATTCCTACGGCTACAACCATATAAGCAAATGTCCCTAAAGCAAGCTAAGAAGGATAATAAATTATCACCAAAGTATTATGGTCCGTACAAGGTGTTGGAAAAGATTGGTACTATGGCATACAAATTGGAGCTTCCTGCAGCTTCTCGATTGCACCCAGTTTTCCATGTTTCATGTTTAAAGAAGGTCATAGGCGACAAGCTCCCAGTTCAAACAATATTGCCAGAACTTGACGAGGAAGGAAAAATTATATTGGAACCGGAAGCAGTCACAGAAACAAGAACTCGATAGCTACGAAATCGATCAATTTCAGAGTATCTTATCAAGTGGAAGAACTTATCCGCTGAAGATTCCACATGGGAGGATGAGAATTTTATGCAGAAGTACCCAGAACTGCTCAAGCGTTGAGGACAACACTTTTTTGAAGGAGAGGGGCATGTTGGGTCCCTATAATACTAGTAATTACCCCATTACTATTGTAGTTATACCCCTTATTTATATTGTTGTGCCCCTGTTACCCCCATATTGTTATTTCTGTGCCCCATAGAATCCCTCTATTGTTATTTTTGTGGCTTTATATTATTATTGTTAGGTCGGCTGGATTATATTGTGACTCCTTAGACTCCTATATATAGAAAGGAGGTTTTGTCATTTGTATCATCCAAGAATTGTTCATTTATGTAATGTAAAGGAGGTTGCCCCCTCGAAGAGGCTTAATTCTAAGGCGTGGATCTCTCTTTTCTATCTTTTTTTGAGCTGGTTTCATAACATGCCAACTTTAAAACCCAGGCACATTACTTAATACAGAACCAGAGTGAACAGAGTTAAAAAACATGAAGTCTTCATGTGAACAAAAGAGAATTCTAATCTGTGATACCAAAGTCAGAGTAACGAGGTGCCGAAGCGAAACAAAACAACTTTCTTTGCTCGTACTCAATCATCGACATTGATAATGAAACAACTATCCAAAACAACCATATTTTTATATACCATATGTTTTTGGAGCCTTGCAGAGCATTCATCAATCGCTTCTTCCTTTTCAGAACATTACATTACAAACAATCAACATCCCTTCAAGCACACGTCGAATTCCTGAAAACAGTGCCATTTCCGTTGTGGGGATTACGGTTCGAATGGGATTTGAAATGCTTGATGTGAATCAATGCAGACCACCACAGCAAGGTAAATGGAGAATATTTTGTTGGCAATGGAGGGCACGCTGGGTTTGAACGTATCAGACATAGCGAGTAATCAGAATCGCTACCATGTCAGGTCAATCAAAAATCAGGCCACTGACACCAACGTATATGAAGCAATGCTTTGTATGAAACGTTTATGGACAGTCCAGAGAGCCAGAGAGCACAGGTAATGCAGCGTTTAGACCTGGCAGCAACTGTGGAGGGGGAAGGACTGTATATATGGAATATGGCAGACAGAGGGCACAACTAATTGTATGGAGGAGCAGCGCAAGTATATGGAGAGCAGAAAAGGGAGTTACAAGAGTCATAAGAGCTAAAAAAAGAAGCTGGCTCTGATACCATGTCAGGCCAGGTAGTAACTCCATAAGGAAAAAATGAATCGTCTGTTTTACTCCATCAGGTAGGTCTTTATTATATACATGAGGGAGAGACTGTTCAGTCCATCTCCCGATGACTATTCATATTTCTAATTTATCTATTTACATAAATTCACCCAATCACAAGGATTAGGTGTCAACAGATCTAATGGAGATACCTTCCATTATATTCAGAAATTAAAATATCATTCAAATCCAAGTGACCAAACAAGATACCTGTGCTTAAATCACTCTTCAATAAGCTATCATCAATGGTTGAAAATAAATCTATGCATGAAAATAAAACATCTTACATCATTTCCACAAAGAGTAACACCAGAAGAGATTAACCCCAAAGTCTTTCTTTATTTGCACATGAAAAATGATTACAACAGAGCTTTCACTTAGCACACGACTCAAAGATCGAATGATCTCAAATGACAACTAACCCCCTATTTAAAGATAAATTTCCCAATGGCTAGTTTGAGTGATCCTTGTCAAAGTGATCTCGACCGTTGATGAGATCAAAATTTCTTTTAATCTCATTCGTTGAAATTTTAAATTATTGAGGAAATTCGAAATTATCAATTAAATGCATTTTAATTAACTCAAAATTAATTTCCTCGAAATTTTGACTTTGACTTAACCCTAGGGACCAAGGACATAAAATTTTAGCAAAATAATCATTTAACCTTTGTCCCCGGGCCTTTTAAAATTTAATTTTTTAAAGGACCCTCGAATTTAGTCTTTGAAAAATTTAAAATTACCTAGGACCTAGGACTTATGAGGGGATAAATTATTTTTCTAACCCTCAAGACATTTTACATCATGATTTTTACATTTTTACATCTCAAGGGGGAAAACCCATTTGACATAGACCCTCATAGACTACCCAGTTATGCGACACAAACGTAATCTAGTAGATCAAGCAATTTGTAATAAAATAACCTAACCAAATAGTTAGGATTATTCCCAAATCACTTTTACACAGACTCGACCTAACACACTAAGACTCCCCTAAGATTCTAATGACAAAATCCATTCTGGCTTTGGGGTAAAGCTAAAGGAAAACTCTACCGATCATGGATCGGTGAGACAAAAAACCTTCCGGAATGTAGATCATCATTAGAAAATTAGGTTTACCTAGGAAATTACATACATGACACAAATCTACTGAGATTATTTACAATTTACACATGCAGACTGGGTTTACAATATAACATGATCAGACTGATAATGATAGTCGAATGGCATGGACACGTTGATCAAGCGATATCCCTTTTGCTAAAAAAGGGGGTGTACTGCTATGGGTTGTTGACACGTAGTGGTCAACATCTGGCTCTACTTGGGGACACGTTGTTGCACTGTAGGAATATGAGAATCCAGAATCTGCATCCATGCAACACACAACAAAACATAAGTAGTGTCCATCCAAAAATCATCATATAACATTTAACCACAGGAAAGATATAAGCTCTTCATTTATTAACTATCTAGTAACATGAAAAGTAAATATAATCCTAAAACAGAAATGAAATGCTGAAAAGATAAGGAGTAGGGTTAGAAATACAATACAGGGGATGCCCCATGGCATCAGATGTCATCTTTGAAGAATAGCTTGAGCATTTGGCCATTTGCAGGTAAGTCAAGTGGTTTTCCATCCAATCTGCTCAAGTGGAATGAGTTCGGCCTAGCAATGTCTCGGATAATGTATGGTCCCAGCCATAAACTATCAAATTTCTTGTGTTTTCCTGGTTTTTCATTCTTGCAACCCCAAAGGAGCACCATATCTCCAACCTGCAAAGATCTAGATCGAGATGATTTATCAAAGCTTTTCTTAATGTTAGATTAATTTTTACATATATTATCAAAATCTGTCCTACAAGCTTCATCCAACTCCACAATATGATCAATTCTATTTTGAATAACATCTTTATTAGTGGAAAAATGCTAAAGGAGTTGATAAGCTGGCAATTTCAGGTGCACAGGTAAAGTTACATCCAAGCCATAAACTAATTCAAAGGGACTTTTACCAGTAGATTTCTCTTTAGTAATCCTATCTACCCATAAAGCATACTTGATTTTGCTATCCCAAGATCTTTTATTATCTCCTACTATTTTCTTGATAACGGCTATGAGATTTTTATTACTTGATTCGGTAAGACCATTACCCTGAGGATAGTAATTTGATGAATGAGATAAGATAATGCCATATTTGAAACAAAAAGATGAAACTTCTGAAGAACTAAAAGCCTTGGCATTATCAGTAGTGATCTTAGCAGGGACACCAAATCTAGTAATGATATTATTTTCAATGAAATCCATAATGACCTTTTCAGTGGCATTCTTAGCAGGGATGGCTTCAACCCATTTAGTGAAATAATCAGTAGCAGTCAAAATCCATGAGTATCCATTGCTAGAATTTTCATGAAACTTCCCGATGAAGTCCAGACCCCAATGCTGAAAAGGTGCCTCCACAACGACAGGTTGTAAGGGTAGGGCAACAAGCTTTTGTTTCCCAGTGAACAGTTGGCAGGCTTGACAACTTCTAACAAACTTATGCACATCAGAGAAAATCAAAGGCCAATAATAACCAACTCTCAAAATTTTGTGGGCAGTAGTTCTAGCAGCATAATAACCACCACAAAATCCTGAATGAAACTCAGAAACTAACTTCTTGGACTCAATTTCATCAACACACCTAAGTACTAAGCCCTAAGGATTTCTCCATCTAAGGCCATCCTTCATGAGGCAATACTTAGTGGCTTTTAATCTAAGATCCCTTCTCTTATGAGCGACTAAATGGTTAGGACATGTAAGATTTATCAGGTAATAAACAATGTCCTTGTACCACTCATGCTCTCCTAATCTTTGCAACTCATGCGAAGATGAATCATTAAGACAAATCAAACCAAGAGCTTTTTCATTACCTTCTGTCATCATTTGAGCCAAGCCTTGGCCTTCGACTAACTTGGTGGGTCTAATCTCTAAATCATATTCTTGTATTTTAGTAACCCACCTAGCACGAGTCCCTAATAAATCTGTTTAAGTTAATATATATTTAACCGCGGAATGTGGGACAAAAGCAATGATTTTGGAATAACCCATATAAGTCTTGAAATACTTAAGAGATTTGACTAAGGCATAGGATTGCTTTTCCATGGTATTGTATTTTAATTCAGAGTTTTGAAGCGCTCTACTCATGAAAGCAATAGGCTGCTTGTGACCATCCTTATTTTTCTGCAATAAGACACCAGCAATGGTATCTTTAAAGGCGAAAGAGAAAATCATGAAATCCTTAGAGTAATCAGGAATAACTAAAACAGGGGCTCTTGTAATAGCGCCTTTGATTTCCTGAAAAGCCTTTTTGTCGTCTTCTTGCCAAACAAATTTTACATCTTTCTTCAGAAGACTTTGAATAGGCTTAGCTACTTCTGCGTAATTTGGAATAAACCTTCTAAGAAAATTTGTTTTTCCAAGAAAAGACTGAAGGGACTTAAGATTATGGAGAAGAGGAATCTTTTGGATTGCCTCAACTCTTTCAGGATTAATCTTGATTCCATCTTTAGAAACGATGTGACCAAGTAATTTCCCTTTAGTTACTCCAAAAACAGACTTAGCTGGATTTAAAGAAATCTCGTACTCTCTACATCTATCAAAAACTTGCCTAAGATGACTTATATGACTAATACCATCCTTACAAAAAACAGTAAGATCACCTTGATAAATTTCGATAAATTTCCCAATTAAACCCTTGAAGGCATAATCCATAGCCCTTTGAAACGTTTCCCCAACATTGGTTAATCCAAACGGCATTCTAATATATTTGAAAGTACCCCATGGTGTGGTGAACGTAGTTTTGTGACGATCCTCCTTTTTAACCCATACCTGATTTACCCAAAAAAACCATCTATCAATGACGTCATTCAAGAACCAGTGACTCTTTGCAACATAGTCTCCATGTTCGGCAAAGGATAATTATCTTTCTTACATGCTAGATTAAGGTTTAGAAAATCGACACAAAGTCTTATTGTGCCATTCTTTTTCCTAACAATCACCATGTTGTAACACCATGTTGAATGCCTCGTATGAGCAATAATCCCTACTGCGAGCATCTTTGAAAGCTCCTTGTGAACTAGAGGGGCTAACTTAGGATTTATCTGCCTAAGCTTTTGACGACAAGGTTTAGCATTTTCATCTTTCAAGGGGATAGTGTGTTCCATGATAAATTGGTTAACAAAGTAAATTGGTTAACTTTTTTCTTTCTTCAACATTAGTACCCTTACTGATTTTAACAATCTTTGGATCCCTAGAAGTACCAATGTTTACCTCGATGAATTCGCCTAGATCCATTTTATTTTCCTCTCTCAACTTTGTGGCATCATGCCGATCAAAGTGCTGCTCTAAGGCAACCACATTCCTAGGAGTAGGATTTATGATATCCTCATGATCATCAGATCCATCCTCCTTGGAATCTATCCGAAAATTTTCAAACTCATCCAAATTATCGAGAAAATGAACCACCTGTTTCTCTTCATCAAAAACTTGCCAATGCTTTGAGTTGTCTGGAACAGAAGGCCTAAATATAACTTCCGTTTTTATCTTATCCTTAATCAGCCCTTCAGATAACTGCAAAGTAGAAGCAGCTACAACAAGCTCATCTACTGAATTATTATGCTCTCTTGGGATAGCCTCCAAGTCGAGGGCATCAAAGTATTCTATAGTATCCCATACAACATTCTGATAATTCCTTAACCTTTGATTTTTACATGTGAATTTATTTTTAAGCTGCATGATAATTAAGTCAGAATCCCCCTTGATGCTAAGCAACTTAATTCTTAAAGCCTTTGCCAACTCAAGACCCAACAACAAAGCTTCATATTCAGCAACATTATTGGTTTCTTCAAATTCCAATCGATAGGCAAACTTGAAAATATGACCAAGGGGAGATTTTAATACTATTCCTGCACCTTTACCATGCCTAGATGATGCCCCATCAAAATACATGTACCAAACTTTATCCTTGAGACCCCTAATGTTTTTATCAACCTTATCATTGGGAAGAACTATGAAATTAGACATGATAGCATAATTTCCAATGTCAGATTACTCTTTAATTATCTCATTATGAGGTCTCTTAGGGTCCTCAACATGGAATCTTCTCTCAGGCTCTCTATTAAGTTTCACAAAACCATCGCCTCTAGGAGAAGGAATCACAGCATATGACCAATTCATTTGAATACTCCATCCTAGATTAGAGGCCCATTTTCTAGATAAAAGCATACCCCAAGCATCAGGCACATCAAAAACAACGATGTCCATAACAATCATAATGTCAAGGTAAACTGATAAATGAACCTGTAAATCGTTGATTAGACCGTGAACTTCAATCTTTTTAGAATCCATGGCACATATATTGTAGTAAGGTCTAGAAACTCTTAAATTAAGCTGTTCCATGACCCTCTTGGTCATGACACAAGCTGACGCACCAGAATCCAACATGCAATTATTCAATTTATATCCATTAACCATTAAAGTGATAAAGAAATGTTGATGATCCTTGTTATCTGAATCTAAACTTTGCAAATATATAGGGGCATCCTGATAATTATCCTCTGGGGCTTTCTGTTGAGAAACATTAACTTGAGGACCTTCAATAGCTTTTAGTAACATAACCCTTTGGGAAGGAATTTTCACAATCTCGCAGACAGGAACCCAGATTTTTGCATTATTAAACCAACTTCCCAAATCGACATCTAATCCAAAGTTTGAACCTAGGTTAAAGGTTCGAGGGGAAATTTGATTCCCGCTCTGATCTTTATCCCTTCTCTGATAAGTTAAACCTTTATCTCTAGCAATTTCCATGATTTGCTCTGGAGAAGGTTTTTCACCATATAATTTAGCCAAGATATCATCTTCATTTTCAAAATTATTTATACCAAAAGATGACGAGGGATGCATAACATCTCGACTATTTTCCTTAACTTCTATCTAGTCTTTCATAGACAAAGGAAACTCTTTACCCACTACATTTATTTGATTACCTGCCCCAAACATTTCATTATCCAAAAATCTTCTAACGATGGGGCAAGTACCCTCCTCATGAAGAGCATCACAAGCCCGACAGTAAGGCAGAGCATCATCAACCAAATTAGTATGTTCAAGTGGATTAGGTGGTCTCTGCTCACTAGATTGACCCTTCTTCTTCCAATTATTGTTTCGATTATTATTATTATTTCTAGGCTGGAAATTTTGCGTTTGAGCTCTTTCCATTTGGACCAACCTATTCTGCAAAGTAGCTAATTCCTTAACATGGTTATAGGTTAATTTCGCTTGGTTAATCTCCATGCTTTCAATCTTTTGCAGCAATTTCTGAACAAGGTCATTATCAGGTTCTTGAACCTCTTTTCCTTTAGGCTCTTTCAATTTCGTTGAATGCCTATCAAAACCTGGGATTTCAGACTTCCTAGATGTTGCCTTATCCTTTTCAAGTTCTATTGCCAAAGCTTGGCAATCCCTATAATCAGGGAGTTTATCACGTCTTAACTCGTAAGAGGGCTCAGGGATAAAGGCATCAATATAAAAATCTTGAAGAGATTTGTCAATAGGTTTATAATCTTGAGGTAATTCCTTAATAATATCATTAAACATTTTGTTAAATTCTTCAGCGGTTTCATTCTCTCTCTTTTTGATTATGATAATAGCTTTCACAAGGTGTCTTCCTTCTCTCTTATCTCCATACTTTTCCTTAAAGGCACTAACAATCGATTGCAAGGAATCAAATGAATCTCGAGGCTTTTCTATAAACCAATCTAAAGCATCGCCCTCCAAGGTTAGAACAAAAAGGGTCATTTTAACATCTTCATGATTAAAATCAGTAGCCCTTGCATACTTACCCAGCCATGAACTAAAGGATTTTAGATGATAACTAGCACTAATTTCATTATTTCCCTAAAAGATAGGCAATTTATCCATCCCATGCTTAGGAATATCATTGGGATAACCTTTAATATTAGCGAAGTTACAAGGGGCGAATATGTCCATGATGTCGTGCTCGACCGGGCTAGTAAAAAGCAAGCGAATATTAGAGAGGGCTTCTTGACCGAGATTAACAAGAAGTGTACGAGAAGAGAGTTTGTGTAATTGTACTCTGAGAGCCCTTTCAGGATCAGGAGCAAGATTAACCAAACTACTTGGATGTCTTCTAATATACACCCTTGTGGAAGGTAAATGAAGTGGAGTCGCCACCGGGCAAGAAGTCTAACACAGAATAACCCGAAAGCAAGGAGCCAAGGACAAGGAACTTATCCTGGTGAGAGGTGAAAGGGATGAGAGGAATGGAAAAAAATGAGATGAATGTCGAAGAAACCAAGGACAAAAAAACTCTGTTCCCTGGCAGCAACACCAAAAAATGTTGTCACGCAGAGTGTCTAAGTACCGCGACAATGCTCAGACTAGAGGCTATCACCTTGATCCCTGATCTCTCCATTTAATCCATCTCCCTAGCCTAAGGGGGGTAGACCCAATGGGATAAAGGAAGACCAGTTGGGAATCAACTGGCTTGGGAGACAAAGTAGGGGGAATCAAGCACTTGATCGATATTTAAAATTTGATTAGATATTTAAAGGCTTAAGACCAGTGCCTTCGCTAGATGAAGTGGAAACTGAGTAATTGGTTTGTTATTTAGGAAATAGAAATGTGAACCAACCTTTTAATAGTTGTTTGAAGATGCTTACCAGAATATCTAGCATACAGTGAGCATTTAAAATATTCAAGCGACAACGATCAATTTCAATGACTTAGCAATGCTCCAAAAATTAAATTTCTAAAGTGTGAATTCATTTCTCAACCATGTAATTCAAATGCTAACCAATTTCAAAAAATGATTCACCACTTTTGAATAGTTAATCTTTAGATATAAGAATCTAGGCACATTTAACTATGAATACCATAAAAATATTTAGCACAAGGAAACCTTAAATCCACAAACTTCGAAAATCCTTTTCTCAATTTGCTAAGCATGATTTAATGCAATAAATGATCAACAAAAGATTTTCAAATTTAAAAGTGACCAAACACATCCAATTTGCTCAATTTTTTTTTTTTTTTTTAAACAAAATGAAACTTAAATATATCTATTTCTAAAACTAAAACCTAAGTTAAATGAAATCAAAAGTAAATAATAAATAAAAAGTCTAATTCTAAAACTAACACCTGATCATATATATAGCAAAAATGAAAGTCGAATTTTCTTCTTTTATTTTTAAATTTTTATAAAACACACTTCATAAATAAAAAGAAAATACGCTAACCTAAAAAAATTGAATGAAATCTAACTATGCTTACACTAACCCTAACTTATATAATTACATAAAAAAAGGTCAAAATCGAAAATTTTAATACTGTTTGGAATGTTTGTAGGTGATTGGCGAAGGGAGCAACTCGACGGAATGGCAGCTCGACGACGTTTGAAGAGCGATAGGTAATGGGCTGCGGATTTTCTTTGCAGGTTAGGAGCTTGTATGGCAGTGGATGAGGAGATGGAGGTTACGTGGATGAGCAGGAAGCGTATAGGAGTGGAACACGTAGGTAGAGGGGATGCATATAGTTGTATGGCAGCTCAATGGTGGAAAGGAAGACCGTAGCCAAAAAGATTTGAAGGCTTGCAAGCAAAACACGCGGAGGGAAGAAGGGATGGAAAGGGAAAATAGCGGTGACATCTGCGTGAAGGGCTGGCACAGATGCGTGTTGGGTTTGGAAAGCCAGATGGGGAAGCGATAGCATGTAGGTAAGGATGTAGTATGGCAAAGAGGAAATAGTGAATAGGGATAGCCGAGAGCATTGAAGGAGGGTTGAGCTATGGATGGGAGGAGGAAAGCTCCATGGATAGGTTAGTAGGCGCAAGGAAATGAGATGAGCGTTGGGAGCTGAATCTGAGGATGACTGCATGAAGGGAAATGGCTAGCCCGCGCTGCTTGCAAGGAGATCAAGTAGAGATTATGGATGCGTGGAGATCAATGGCAGCAGCGTGAAATGCTGGGCAACGGAAGGAAACTGGGATGGCAGTGGTGAGGGAAGAATAGCACTGTGTGAGGGATCAGGACAACAGATAGATAACCTGAAAAACCTTCGAATTTCTTTAGAAACCCCCGCAAGAGCTGATCCTGAGGCCAGATCTTACCCTCCAGGGCCTAGATCTGGCTTCAAACAAAAATTTTTCCTTAGATCTGCAACCTGCAATGGCAAAACAAAATGCCCAGAAACAGTATATGCAAGGAAGAAACTAAAAAAAACAAAAAACTAGTTAAATAATTATAATATTCACAAGTTAAAGGCTCTAAGCAGCCAGATATGTCATTATGCCACATTAAATTTTTAAATATAAGATTAGGTGCTTCAGAAAATCATTCATGCATCCACAACAGAAGTTCTAATGATCAGCCCAGGATCAAAACTAATTGGTTTCTTCAGAAAATGCTATCTGGGAGTTGGCTGGTCCAACTGAAGACTTCCCCGAATGCCTGGTGATCTCAAAATCAAGGATTTCTTGCACAACTTAATTCAACCATTAACATAGAGAGAGAAAACGACAATAAAATTCAGATCTAATGGAGATACCTGCCATTATATTCAGAAATTAAACTATCATTCAAACCCCAGTGACCAAACAAGATACCTGTGCTTAAATCACTCTTCAATAAGCTATCATCAATGGCTGAAAATAAATCTATGCATGAAAATAAAACATCTTACAGCATTTCCATGAAGAGTAACACCAGCAGAGATTAACCCCAAAGTCTTTCTTTATTTGCACATGAAAAACGATTACAAGAGAGCTTTCACTTAGCACACGACTAAAAGATCGAATGATCTCAAATGACAACTGACCCCCTATTTAAAGATAAATTTCCCAACGGCTAGTTCGAGTGATCCTTGTCAAAGTGATCTCGACCATTGATGAGATCAAAATTTATTTTAATCTCATCCGTCGAAATTTTAAATTATTGAGGAAATTCGAAATTATCAATTAAATGCATTTTAATTAATTCAAAAATTAAATTGTTGAATTAATTTCCTCAAAATTTTGACTTTGACTCAAACCTAGGGACCAAGGGCATAAAATTTTAGCAAAATAATCAATTAACCTTAGTCCCTGGGTCTTTTAAAATTTAATTTTTATAAGGACCCTTGAATTTAGTCTTTGAAAAATTTAAAATTACCTAGGACCTAGGACTTATGAGGGGATAAATTATTTTTCTAACCCTCAAGACATTTTACATCATGAATTTTACATTTTTACATCTCAAGGGGGAAAACCCATTTGACATAGACCCTCATAGACTACCTAGTTCTGCGACACAAACATAATCTAGCAGATCAAGCAATTTGTAATAAAATAACCTAACCAAATAGTTAGGATTATTCCCAAATCACTTTTACATAGACTCGATCTAACACACTAGGACTCCCCTAAGATTCTAATGACAAAATCCATTCCGGCTTTGGGGTAAGGCTGAAGGAAAACTCTACTGATCATGGGTTGGTGAGACAAAAAACCTTCCGAAATGTAGATCATCACCAGAAAATTAGGTTTACCTAGGCAATTACATACATGACACAGATCTGTTGAGATTATTTACAATTTACACATGCAGACTGGGTTTACAATATAACATGATCAAGCTGATGATGATAGTCGAATGGCATGGACACATTGATCAAGCAATATCCTTTTTGCTAAAAAAGGGGGTGTACTGCTATGGGTCGTTGACACGTAGTGGTCAACACATACCACATGATAACACAAGGGATATTGAAATGAAAATTAGCGTATGCTCTAAAATCGACATAGGCAAAAAATTTGGAGGGTCTTTGTTGCAACAAAAACAATACCATAGGATCGGGCATGTGTTAGAGGAAGGACAATTATCTTTGGAAAAGATCCATACATATAGGAACCCTATTGATATGCTGACTAAGATTCTAACAAGAAATAAAAATGAGTTATGTAGAGGCATGGAATTCGAAGGAAGACTATGATACCACACAACTACTTTACCATATAAGGTACACGAAAATAGTCTACATGCAAAATCATCATAGTCTACCTCAAGTGTTTACATATGTAGGTAGAACTTGTCGAGATGATCCTCCATGGTTACTGATCTGTCAGGGTCATACTTCATTAGGATCTTTTTTGGATGCCTTGGCATCTTATGTAACACACTTGGTAGTGCAAGTGGGCCCTGAGACATCCAATCCAAAACTTAGTATGTCATGTCTTCTTCTTTGTCTTCCCCTTCTTCATCAAAATCTAATTGGTCTTCTTATTCATATTCTTCTTCTCCACCCAACCCATGAAAAGTATCATCTAAGAGCACTACAATATCACCATCACCACCCTTGAAGGTTGGAGGTTGTTCTGGTTTTTCTGTATTTTCCTCATCATCTTCTAACTCTTCAAGGGTGGCGAGAACCAACTCTTCAACTGTTGAAACCAGTATCCCGGTAGGGTTGTTTTGTTTCTTCTTCGGAAAATATGGAATATTTTATGTTCAAGGTATCAATCCAATATCTCTCGCAAATTTTCAGGTGATGGGGGGGATGGATTGCTGATGTTCGTATGTGAGTTCATAAGGTTGTGCAGTCTCAAGGTGAGAAGAATTAACAACTTCAGGAATGCATGCAGGGGAGTTGATGGGAATGTTACTGCCTTGACCAAAGGAAGTAAGATTGGGGTTGGTGGGGTTATCAACCATAAAAATCTGGCATCCCTCTTTCTAGCACCAAAAATGTTGATGGTGTTGGATCCGCCAATATTTAAGTGATCTCCCTGATATGAAGTCCCAATTAGACCTCAAACTATATGGTGTAGGAGTCCCATTTAGTATAAAGGCCTAGTTGTTGAATCCTTAAATGTTTTTCTTGGATCTAACTATTAGCAAGAAAGAGGGATGCAATGGTGCCTTCAAAAAGAAAGAAGGTGTACTTGGTGAGTGTTTAGTTGTAAATGTGTCAAGGTTCCTCTACTGTGGAGAGTAGAGAAAAGTGAGCCTCTAAGTGAGAGGTATTAGTATGACCCAAGAAAAGACACACATGAACCAAAAGGATCTATCTAGCATCCAGCGAAATAGTCCACAGCGGATGCAATGGTCATTACAACCAACAAATGAAGAAAATTTTGTCCAATATCCTACATAATAGTCCACAAGAATGGGACAATGATAAAAACCATTACAACACATTCTCAATATGGTAAGTACTAAAACAACTAAAATAGTTCAACTATCCTGACACATGTGAAAGAAAACATGAAATACAAACATCTGTAGAATAGTCTTACAAACATTCATAATCCATGCATGAAGAACGTGTTGGCCTTGAAGACTTTTGTTATTAAGAAAAAGTCCCAAGACACATGTTTACATTGTACATCACTAGCTCCAGTAGTGGAGCATTGGAGCTGCTCCTTTCTCCTCAAAGAACTAACTTATCTCTCTAATGATTTGCAGGGGAAGCCAAGGTGAAAATTCCCTTGCTCATACAATGAGGGAGTATATATAACCAAGGAGTGACGCTTCCCCTTCCTTGTGACTCTTTGACTACTCTCATGATTGTTTGACTTCCTATGACTTTTCATCTTTTCATGACTCTTCATATTCCACGCATGTCCTTTGGACTTTCACTTTATAATATAATTCTTAAACACATGTTACATCATTGGCCACAAGGTGTGGCATGTGACTACTAGTGAGATGACATGATATTACTGACACAGATTACATGATGATTTGGCAATGTCAAGCCATTATTGTTGCTAAGTGTTGAGTGTTTGCTTCTTCTTTTCAACTTCGTATGACTTGGTGATAAGGAATCTTCAATGATCTTAAGTCTTGAGTTGCAATCATAAATCGATGTCCCTTATGCTTCTCTTGATTGATCAACTTGTGTATTCAGATACAAGTGTGTCTTTCAGCAAGCTTTACTCCTTCATCTCCTTCATCATCTTGCCATGGTGCGATAGAGTACCTGCATCTGCAATTCACTCATGATGAGATGACATCAATGTGAAAACCCCCTAGTCTAATATAATTTATTTTAATCCATTAACTAAGTTGGAACCAAGTGGCATGTCAGGAGAGAGGGCTCAGCGACTGTCCAATGTGTAGTTCAGCATCCAGGGGAAAATATTGAGCTTTGGTACTACGCAGTGCACAGTTCAGGTAAGACTAAGGGATAAGACTGCGCATTTTTGGAAGCCAATGGGACAGGTTGAGGGAATGAGCATTGAGATGACACACTCCACAATTTTGGGATATAAGGGAGGCAAGGCTACTGAAAAATTACGTAGTTTAGAGGCTCAAGGGATGAGCTTGAGGCTTGTGATTTCACAGTGCACAGTGAAGGTCAAGTTGGGAGGAATGATTGCGCAATTCTGGAGGCCATGGTTGGAGCTTGAGGACGGGAAATGCGCAATGCAACATTCCTGGGAGACATGAACTATGTATTGCACAGTTCCAAGTGGCAAGGTCTCAGCTATAGGGTTGGAACTGTGCAGTGCGTAGTTCGGGGAGGTTGATTGATGCCAAGTTTCTTAGTCGGGAAGCCTTCTCAAAAATGGCTAAGTGTAAGACTGGTTACATTGATGTGAACAGTGATAAGGCTTTCACTATGATCTCACACTTACAAACTTGACGACCCAAGAACATAGATAACCTAGGACACATGAACAATGAATTTCCCTTCTTGTGACCACTTTACGACCATTTATGACAAGTGTAACACTTAAGATAGACTTTGGGATGACCATGACGACACTTGTGCGACACTGCTCAAAACTTTGTGAATGACTGCAGCAGATGTTTACATAGTTAGAATAACTCATATACACAAATATAGACCCTTGAAATGATCAAAATAGGCTTGGACACATTGGGCAATAGCCAATCATGCCAAAAGACAAAAATTTACCCAACATGTAAAAGGGAACAAAATACTTCAAGAAAACACATGAAATAAGCTTCGGTGTTTGCAACAACAATGTACAAGACTAAGGAAGGCTTAGAAATTGAGTGTAAGCCAAAATTTTGGAGGGTGTTGTAGCAACTACAACGCTTGGTGACACACAAGTTGAATTCCAGCCTCTCTATATCAGTTAACTTATTTTGTGTAGGGCCTTCGTTCTTCAGGGAGTATTGATTCATCGTGAATATTAATTTGGTCTTCCACTTACTCCACAAATAGATATGGTCCCCTTTATGCCTTCTCAGTTGAACACTACATAAGATTCAGCGATATCACAATGTTTTTAATTGGGAAGGGTAGTAGTGTAGCTTGTGAGCTTAGTATTTTCAGAGTATAATTTTTCATATCTGATGTTTCTCCATTGCCATCAATCCTAGACAGTACCCTGGTGGAGTCACGCAAGAACGAAACCATTGGTTTTTTGCCAGGGATCCTAGATAGTGCCCTGAAGAAGTTGCTTGCTTCACCTCTCTACACAAGAAGCCTTTCTCTTCTTTTGCCTTTATTTATTTATATTAAAGAGTAATGTGCATCAACACATATTTAATTTGGGACGGAAGAAGGATCCCGACTTATTGAGAGTAGAAGAGGTTGTTCCTTCTGAGAAGCATATTGAGACTTCTGATTTTTGTTTTCTCGTTTAGATTTTCCCCTTCTCCATTTCAACTAATTGGATAAGCATAAGAACACCGAAATACAAAACTAATTGTGGGCATAAGGTTTCCTAAATAGACATATGTTCTTGGTTGGACCAAAACTCTCTTATGGATGGATTGTATTTTCTGTCAGAACTTCATCGGCTAAAAGATATAACCAACACAAGGAATATGGACAGAAGTTTGGCCAAATGTTGAAGTGTCACAATACTCCTTAGAGTTCAGCCACACACATACTAAGAATCCACAAAATGTTCATGGACAACACTTATTCACACGACGAAAACAAAACAAAACTCAAACCAACAAGAAAGGAAATACTATGTACAGAGTGTAGGGCACAACCCCATATCTTCATTGAAAGTAGTGTTTTAAGTCTTTGACATTGACAGGGAGAGAATAAATCTTCCCATTAACTGATTGAAGATGATAAGTGTGTTGGCCAAGATTTTCGTGGACAAAAAATGGCCTAATCCACATGGACTGAAACTTAGTGTGTTTTCCTTTGTCCTCGTGGGCTTTGTCCCACTTCAAGACTAAGTCACCCACACTGAATTTGTTCTTCCCTGCAGACTTCTTATCAAACCACCTCTTGATACGATTCTAATGAAGTGAAATTTTTTCTTTTGATTTCAACATTTCTTCCTATAATTTGTGAAGGGTGTCCATCCTACACTGCACTAATAAGGATGGCTTTCCTTGGGATTCTTGCAAAAGTTGGAGTGTAGACAAGCAAATGTTGGGGGGAGGATGGATTCTTTCCATATACTAGGAATTAAGGGAGGTGTTCAAAGAGGGTTTTGGTGTGAGTCGGTCCATCCATAAAGAATTTACCTAAGACGAGTGTCAGCTTTGCTTCTTAGAGAATATGGTTTTTGATGATGCAGATTAGGTTCTTATTTTTGGATTCAACGATACCATTCGCCTATGGATGAAAATTAGATAAATGTTTCAATTTAATACCATTTTCTGATGCAAAATTGTAAAGTATTAGCAATGAAAAGTATGTTGCATTGTCGAAAACAAGTGAAGTAGGAATGTTGAACCTAGAAATGATGTTCTACTAAAGGAAATTTATGAATTCTTGATCATTCACCTATTTGAGCGAAACTGCTTCGGCCCAACACGTGAAATAATTTGTAGCAGTGAGAATATAGTGGTGTTGCTTCGACGAATGCAGGAATATTTCTCCAATAATATCTAAACCCCACTATTGAAAGGGTTCTTCCACTGTAAAGGGTTGCAATGGGGCGGCTAACTTCTTGCTTCTTCCTGCACACCTCTAATAGACTAAACACTTGTGGGTGTAAGCATGAGCATCTTTGAATAATGTAGGCCAGTAAAATCCAGCCCACATGACTTTATGTGTTGTTGTGTTACCCATAAAATATCCCCCGGCTAGTCCTTCGTGGAGATCATGTAGTACTTTCTCTCAATCATGTGCTTCCAAACACCTGAGCAGTACTCTATTATGGTGCTTTCTGAAAAGAACCCCATGCACTCTATTATTAGTACTCTATTTTGATGTGTGGATAGATGGGAGGGCAGAGTGTCATGCTCAAGGTATTGGCACAATCTATGTACCAAGAGTTCATGACAGTAATGGGGAGAGATTGCTCGACATTGTACATTTTGATTTATTTCTCCCAACATGAGATATCTTCTTCTTCCTTTGTGTCCTCTACTTCTGATGTTAGTCGACATAGACCATGGCCCTTGATTGTGTTAACTAGTTTTAATTCTAATTCATATTCTTGTAGACCAGTCATCCAGTTCATTGTCCTCTCACCCATCTCTTGTTGGACAAACAATGATAATACTATTGGGTGGGGAGAAAAGATAATACAATTATTTTTTAGAAGATAGGGATGAAAGTTCTTCACCGCCTTGTATACTGCATAAGCCTACTTGTCAATGGTAGGATAATTAAGTTTAGGTCCTTGAAGATTGGCGCTCATGAAAGGTATAGGTCTCTCATTATTTTGGTTATCCTTTTGTGTGATAACATGAGCAAGAAGTGTCAGAAGCAAAGGTGTAGAGTTGGAAACACTCGAGGTATTAGAGTACATCCTTGGGCTATTTGGTCAGTAAGGCAAAAGTGTAATAATCAATGGTGATGGAATAATGAGGCTTTGTGTTTGCTGAGGACTTATTCAAAATGCAGTTAAACCTTTTATTGAAATCTTTCACTTTTTCCTTTTGCTCCATCTTGATACTGTCCAGCTCTTTCAATAACATGGCGAGGGTATTGTCATCAACAAATTTCTCAAGGAAATTTTTCTTAAACCCCCTCCAGTTCTGGATGGAATTCATAGGAAGACTATGATACCACATAGCTACTCTACCATCTAAGGTACATGGAAACGGTCTACATACAACATCATCATAGTGTATCTCAAGTGTTTTCTATTCTACACCTTTGCTTCTGACACTTCTCTTGTCGTTGTGCTTACACAAAAGGATGACCAAAATAATGAGTGGCCTATATCTTTCATGAGATCTAGTCTTCAAGGACCTGAACTCAATTATCCCGCCATTGAAAATAATGCTTACAAAGTATAAAATGAGGTGAAGCACTTTTGGCCCTGTCTTCTAAAAAACCATTGTATTATCTTTGTTCCCCACCTAGCAGTCAGATCATTGTTTGTCCAACAAGAGTTGGGTGAGAGGAGAGTGAACTAGATGACTGGTCTACAAGAATATGACTTAGAATTCAAACCAGTTCACACAATCAAGCGCCATGGTCAATCTTGACTAGAAGTAAAAGAAGTGGACACAAAGGAACAAGAATATATCTCAGGTTGGGAGCAAGAAATCAAATTATACAATGTCAAGCGATCTCTTCCCACTATTATCATGAACTCTTCATACACGGATGTGGGCCAATACCTTGAGAAAGGAACTGTGTTCTCCCATTTATCCACATGGAAAAAGAGTGCAGTCAGACTCAAAGCATTATCTTACTAGCTGGTGCATGGGGTGCTTTTCAGAAAGCACCAAAATTGAGTATTGCTCAGGTGTTTGGAAGCACATGATTCATAGAAAGTGCTACGTGATCTCCACAACAGACCAACCGGGGGACATTTTTCGGGTAACACAATTGCACATAAATTCATGTGAGTTAGTCTCTCTAAGGATCGGTGGGCTTATCAGTCGAGCCTGCTTACGCATCCCCAAATGGCCAAATTAGGCTATTTCTTAGGTCTACGCAGGTTCCCTTCCCCAGCTTGAGCATTTCAAGTAGCCGTAAAACGCATGCAAATTCCCTCTCCTTATCAGTCGAGCCTACTTACGCATCCTTTTAGACGATTTCTAATGTCTACGCCCCTTCCCCAGCTTGAGCGTGTCAAGTAGCCGTAAAACGCACGCAAATGGCCTTTCAGACTATATTCCACGGGCTCTGGAAAACTACCGCAACATAGGCTGGCATAGGCTGGCTTATGAGCTTGCTATCGAGTCTTATATGCCTGAAGCAAGGACCGGTAGGGTGCGTAGCACGCTCGACTAATAAGGCCGCCATCGGCTCGACTGATAAGGACCTTTAGGTGCTCGACCATAGGGAGAGGATGCGTAAGCAGGCTCGACCAACGTTTTATTGGCCTACAATATTCATAGATGCTCATGCTTATGCTCAAAAGTATCCAGTATGTTAGAGGTGTGCTGGCAGAAGCAATAAATCAAATGTCCCATTGCATCCCATTGTAGTGGAAGAACCTTTTCAACAATGGGGCTTGGATATTATTGGAGAAATATTTCTGCATTTATCGAAGTAGCGTCATTATATTCTCACTGCTATAGATTATTTCATGCAATGGACAGAAGTAGTTCCTCTCTAACAGGTGAATGATCAGGAAGTCATAAATTTTCTTCAATGGAACATCATTTCCAAGTTTGACATTCCTACTTCACTTGTTTTCGACAATGCAACAAACTTTTCATCGCTAAGAATTTTTAATTTTGCATTGGAAATTGGTATTATATTGAAACATTCATCTAATTATTATATGTCGGGGAATGTTCTTGTTGAATCCACAAATAAGAACCTAATCTGCATCATCAAAAATACCATATTGTCCAAGTAGCGAAGTTGGAACTCTACTTTGGTAAATTCTTTATGGACTGACTGATCTAAAAATGAGATCTTAAATCAATATTAAGGTATCACAGACTCATTTGCAGGAATTTCTATATTATTTAGTGCAACGAATCGAAAATATTGTGACTAATATAGACAATGAACAATTATAAAACATAATAAACACACACATCAACACAACAAATAAACAAGGAGTTCACCAGACTTCCTGGATACGTCTCCTGGTCGAGCTTTCATTGTCGACCTCTATATTATGTCTTCAAAAGCAGATTATTACAAGTGTGAGCTCAAACCAAGTCTCAACACAACAATGACAAAACAACAGGGATTTATTTGAAATCCTCAAGTCTACAAGAGTACACAAACTCTCCCTCTTGCTCTCTGTCTTCTGCTTTCTCTTTCTCTCTCTTTGTCTGAGCAACTGCTTCTTTTCTTGTTCTGTTATGGGATGGATTTTTAAGCCTATCGACGCTTATCTATTCATCTACCTGTTCGGGATCTCTGGCTCCCGTCTGCTATCCGTTCAAATCCTTTTTGAGCATTAAACAATCATTGCAAAAAGCTCTAAGGTAGGGTGGCCACTTGTTTTCCAATGGAAAGGACCGGGCGTGGGTGAAAATCCCATAAAACACTCTTCTTTGTTTACAGGGAGAAATACACAGAATACACTGAAAAACAGTGGAAAATCCGCCAAGGCCGGACTTCAAAAGATATTGTACCCATATGCCATGGTTTCCTTTGTATTTCGGTTTATAACGAAAATACAAAGAAATACATAGAATGCATTGAAAAACCCGACAAAAACATTTTATCAGAACTCAAATTATATCAAGCCGCATCTATAATTCCTTTCAGGTCTGGCTTTATTGCATGTTGCTTCACTTCCCTGATCTTTGATCGTTGATCACTTCGATCGGACTTATTGGCTATCGGCCCATCGCATCGACGTATCGCATGACCCGCGGTCCACTGGCATCACCCCTTGTGTTGTTTGATGTGATAAATCGCAATCGCATATCGCTTAAGCCTCAAGCCCTCGGTAAGTCCTCCTTTGTGTTATAGCGATGCGATATTGCAAGTTGATCTAGACCATTGATCTGCGCGCTCAATCAATGGTCCTCATTAAATCGCGTTGATCACTATCACGATTTCCATAAGGCTGCCTCCGATATACTCCGTTGGCCTCTCCCGATTGCGATATCCTGATTCAATCTGGACCGTTGATCTGTCCGATCCAACGGCTCTGGTGCAGCGGCATTTGAACCTCTGATAACTCTGTTTTCTGCCATTCTTTCACTGTTTTACCTTGCGATAATGTTTCTGATAGTTAATATAAATGAGGACTTCGAGGTTTTAGGATCCATTTTGGATCACGCCTTCCCACTGAAAATCTTTTGGACCATCAAAAGTTGGCTTTTTAGGCATTGATCAAGTGAGGAATCAGCTCCCTCACTTGTTTAACTTCTATCCATTGTGCTTTGCTTGGATTTGAACCTTTGAGCCCTACTCTCAGGTATTCAACATCCCCTCGATGCATAGTTCTCACCTTCCTATCCAGAACTATGTCTTCCTATAACTCATTGAGATATTCAGGCAACAGATCCTCAATAGAAGGCAACTGACTTTGCTCTTCAGGATCTTCAATCATTGACGGTTCATACAATCTCAATTTTTCTGCATTAACGACTGAATAGATTTGCATATAAGCTAGCAAATCAAGGCGAAAAGCATTTTCACCAATTTTATCAAGTATCTTGAAAGGTCCATACCTTATTGGTTTTATCTTCTTACCTTCACCTTGTATTCTGTCTTTTCTGATGTACAACTAGACTTGATCACCAACTTTAAAACTATGCTCAAATCGATCCTTGTCATGTCTTGCCTTGTACTTGGCTTGACTTCTTTCTAGCTGTTCCTGTACTACTTGGTGAATTTCTTGGATTTTGTCAATGAACTTGGTTGCTTTGTCCACATCACTGTGTCCATCAACTACTATGTCTTTACCAAAGACAAATCCAAGGGAGAATTTGGTATAAAACCAAAACAAGTCTTAAAAGGAGATCTCTAAGTAGAAGAGTGCTTGGCATGGTTGTAATCATGCTGCACATAACACAAATTCTCATCCCAAAGCTTGGGATGCTTGTTGCAATAGCCTCTGAGCAACTAGATCACTGTCCTATTGACCACTTCTGTCTGACCATCTGTTTGTGGATGAAATGTTGTGCTCTTCTTCAACCTGGTGTCCATCAACTCCCATAGATTTGACCAAAACTTCCCAATAAATCGAGAATATCGATCATATACAATAGAAATGGGTAAACCAAAATGAACCCATACATTCTAAAAGAACAACTTTGCTGTTTGTTCCGCTATAACCTGCTTGTTACAAGGTATCAAAATACATATTTTACTGAATCTATCCACAACAACATACAAATAATCACGACCTTTTCTAGATTTTGGCAATCCCCCAACAAAGTCCATGGAAACACTTTCCAAAGGACGAGAAGGGATTGGAAGTGGAGTGTACAATCCTAATTTTCTATTACTGGGCTTGCTTGTAGCACACATAGTACACCCTTTGATATATCTAGAAACTGTCTCATGCATTCTTGGCCAATAACAGAACCTTTGCAATTGTGCAACTGTTTTACTTACACCAAAATGACCTGATATAAGAGAAGTATGTGCTTCTCGAATTATGTTAACTCTTTCAATTTGTGGAATGCATAACTTTCCAAAATGATATAAGAGTTGGTCCTTTACATAATAATCCAATTCTTCTACCTGTTTTCCATGACTTAAAGTTGCATATACATCTTGAGCATATTGTTCAATGTAACTTTCATGCATTACTGAGTTATGCTTAAGTATAGTAGATGAATTTATGATTGTTCTTGATAACATGTCTGCAACCTTATTGTGTATGCCCTTCTTATATCTGATGACAAGATGAAATTGCTGTAGAAAACCCATCAGTATAGTATGCTTTAAATAAACATGCAGACCACCTATATACTTCAATAAAGTCTCAGGTGAGTCCAAGGATATACCTAGAGTTAAAGCTCTCTTTATGAATTCCTGAGTATAACTTTGTACACTTTGACCCTTCAACTAACGAAGAGTTTTCCAACTCACATTGCCTGCTGCATGTAAGCTAAAGGATAGAATTGATTTTTCATAGCAGAAACAAATTCATTCCAAGTAGAAATGATTTTACCATGTTTTTGCAGATCAGCTTGTGTCTTGCCTTACCACCATACTAGTGCAGTTCCTCCAAGCCGAAGGCTAGCCAGCTGAATCTTCCTCCTTTCTGAATCAATGTTCTGCACCATGCAATATACATCAATCTGTCTTATCCAATTATCTGGCTTCTCTGCATTTAGTTCTCCATCATAAATTGGCAAATCAAACTTCACATCTAATTTAATCAAAGAAGTTTTCTTCTTTTTCTTATTAGGGCTAGTTTTATGCAAAGAATATGATGAGGATGATGAAGGTGATGATGGAGGAGATGGTGGAGAAGGAATTTCTCCTTTTCCTTTTCCTTCTAGAGGGGCAACTAGAAAATGTTCCTCTGCTCCTTTGTCTGGTTTGGATGTTGAAGTGCTTTCACCTCGACCCTTCTTAAACTCCAGATACATCTCTTCCACCATGGCTCGCATGGCCATAAAGCTGCCTGTGAACTGAGATTCTAATCCCAGTGGAGCTTCTTCTGCCATTCTCCTTTGAGAATAGACTCTTCCAATCTCTGGATTAACCTCAACAAGTTCTCCTTCTCCTAGTCTGAGCTTTAATCTATTTAGCATTAAAAATCTAGCACAAGCTTGTCTAACCTTAACAAAACCTTAAGCTCTGATACCACTTGATTTGAAAATGAGATCTTCAATCAATATTAAGGTATTACAGACTCATGTGTAAGAATGCCTATCTTATTTAGTGCAACGGATCTAAAAGATTGCGAATAATATAGACAATGAACAGTTATAAAACATAATAAACACACACATCAACACAACAAATAATCAAGGAGTTCACCAGACTTCCTGGCTACATCTCATAGTCTAGCTTTCAGTGTCGACCTCTATATTATGTCTTCAAAAGCAGATTATTACAAGTGTGAGATCAAACTGAGTCTCAACACAACAGTGACAAAACAACAGGGATTTACTTGAAATCCTCAAGTCTATAAGAGTACACAGACTCTCCCTCTTTCTCTCTATCTTCTTCTTTCTCTTGCTCTCTCTTTGTCTGAGAAACTGCTTGTTTTCTTGTTCTGTTATGGGATGGATTTTAAAGCCTATCGACGCTTGTCTATTTATCTCCCTTTTCGGGCTCTCTGGCTCCCGGCCACTGTCCGTTCAAATCCTTGTTGAGCATTAAATTTTCATTGCAAAATGCTCCAAGGTAGTGTGGCCACCTGTTTTCTAACGGAAAGGACCAGGCACGGGTGAAAATCCCAGAAAACACTCTTCTTTGTTTACACAGAGAAATACATAGAATACACTGAAAACAATGGAAAATCTGCCAAGGCCGGACTTCAAAAGATATTGAATCCAACCTATAATCCTATCAGGTCTGTTGTTGCATCACTATCGCAAGTCGCAAGTTGCAGCGCCTATATGCCATGGTTTCCTTTGTATTTTGGTTTATAACGGAAATACAAAGAAATACATAGAATACATTGAAAAACCCAACAATAACATTTTATCGAAACTCAAATTATATCAAGCCATGTCTATAATTCCTTTCGGGTCCGGCTTTATTGCATGTTGCTTCACTTCCCCGATCTTTGATCATCGATCGCTCCTACCGGCCTTATCGGCTATTGGCGCATTGCTATCGGCCCATCGCATCGGCGTATCGCATGACCCGCAGTCCATTGGCATCACCCCTTGTGTTGTTGCGATGCGATAAATCGCAATCGCATATCGCTTAAGCCTCAAGCCCTCGGTAAGTCCTCCTTTATGTTATAGCGATGTGATATTGTGAGTTGATCTGGGCCGTTGATCTGCACGCTCGATCAACGGTCCTCGTTAAATCGCGCTGATCGCTATCGTGATTTCCATAAGGCTGCCTCCGATATACTCTGCTGGCCTCTCCCGATTGTGATATCCCGATTCAATCTGGACCGTTGATCTGTCCAATCCAACGGCTCTGGTGCAACGGCATTTGAACCTCTGATAGCTCTGTTTTCCGCCATTCTTTCACTATTTTCCCTCGCGATAATATTTCCAATAGTTAATATACATGAATACTTAGAGGTTTTAGGATCCATTTTGGATCACTGACCGAGTCAAGCCAAAGCCCTCTCTGAACACCTGCCCTTACTTCCTGGTATATGGAAAAGAAACCATCCTCCTGCCCAACATCTACTTTCTTGCACTCCAACTTTTGCAAGAATCCTAAGGCAATCCATGCTTATTAGTGCAATGTAGGATGGACACCCTTCAAAAATTAGAGGAAGAAAGGTTGAAATCAAAAGAAAAACTTTCACTTCATCAGAATCGTATCAAGAGGTCGTTCGACAAGAAGTCTTTAGGGAAGAACAACTTCAGTGTGGGTGACTTAGTCTTGAAGTGGGACAAAGCCTAAGAGGACAAAGGCAAACACACTAAGTTTTAGTCCCTATGGATTGGGTCATTCACTGTCCATGAAAAGCTTGGCCAACACACTTATCATTTTCAATGACTTGATGATAAGATTGACTCTCTCCGTGTCAGTCACCAAGACTTAAAACATTACTTTCAATGAAGATCTCTCGTTGTTCCCTACATTGTGTACATAGTCTTTCCTTTCTTGTTGCTTTGAGTTTTGTTTTGTTTTTTGCATGTGAATAAGTGTTGTCCATGAACATGTTGTATCTTCTTAGTATGTGTGTGGCCGAAATCTAAAGAGTCTTGTGACACTTCAACATTTGGCTAACCTTCTGTCCATCTTCCTTGTGTTGTTTATATCTTTTGGTCGATGATGTTCCGACAGAAAATACCATCCATCAGTAATGAGAGTTTTGGTCCAACCATGAACCTATGTATATTCAGAAAACCTTGTACCCACAATCTGTTTTATGTTTTGGTGTTCTCATGATTATCCCATCAGTAGAAGTGGAGAAGGATAAAAATCTAAACGAGCAAACCTAAATCAGAGGTCTCTATATGATTCTTTGAAGGAACAACCACTTATGCTCTCAATAAGTCAGGATCCCTCTTATGTCCCAAAATAAACAAGTATTGATGCACATTCCTCTTTAAAATAAATAAATAAAGGTGAAAGAAGAGAAAGGATTCATGCACAGAGAGGTGAAGCAAGAAATGTTTCGGGGTATTTTCCAAGCTCTATGGAAGTAGAGTAATTTTTTTCTTCCTACGTGACTCTATCAGGGTATTGTCCAGGCCTACTGGCAGTGAAGGAACACCGGAGATGAAAAATTATACTTTAAAAATATTAAGCTCGCGAGCTACACTACCCTTCTCGATTTGATACATTGTGATATCATTGAATCTTATGTGGTATTCAACAGAGAAGGCATAAAGAGGACCATTTCTATTCATGGGGTAAGTGGGAAGACCAAAGTAATCTAAACGATGAATCAATAGTCCTTGAAGAACCAGGGCCCTGAACAGAAGAATTTAACCAAGATAGAGAAGATTGAATTCAACCAGTGTGTCACCAAGTGTTGTAACTGCTACAACACTCTCAAAAATTTTGGCTTACATTCAATTTCAAAGCCTTCCTTAGCCTTGTACATTGTTTTCGCAAACCCCAAAGCTTATTTGATGATATTTCTTGAAGTATTTTGTTCTCATTTGCATGTTGGGTAAACTGTCATCTTTTGGCATGATTGGCTGTCACAAAATGTGTACAAGCCTATTATGATGGTTAAGGGTATATCCTTGTGCATATGAGTTTTTCTAACTATGTAAACATATGTCACACTCATTCACAAAGTTCTGAGCATTGTCACGCAAGTGTCATCACGGTCGTCCCAAAGTCTATCTTAAGTGGCATACTTGTCGTAAACGGTCCTAAAGTGGTCATAGAGAGGGAAATGCATTTTTCTTGTGTCCTAGGTGATCTATGTTGTTGGCTCATCAATTTTTATAAGTGTGATATCATAGTCGAAGTCTTATCACTGTTCACATCAATCTAACAGGTCTTACACTTAGCCATTTCTGAGAAGGCTTCCCGACTAAGAAACTTCGCATCACCCAACCTCCCTGAACTACGCACTGCAAAATTCCAACCCTCTAGCTAAGACCTTTCCCCTTGAAAATGCACAATTTTCAATTCCTGTCTCCCATGACTACTGCACTGTGTAGTTCCTATGCTCAAGCTCCAACCTTGGCCTCTAGAATTACGCAATCATTCCTCCCAACTTGGCCTTCACTGTGCACTGTGCAATCAAAAACCTCAAGCTCATCCCTAAGCCTCTAATATGTGCATTTGCACAATATCCTTGCCTCATTTTCTCCCAAAAATGCACAGTGTGTCCTCTCAATGCTCATTCCCTCACCTTGTCCCACTACCTTCCAAAACTACGCAGTCTTGTCCCTCAATCATGCCTGAACTATGCACTGCATAGTCTCATAGTTCAAGAATTTCCCCTGGCTACTGGAACTGCACACTACACAGTCACTAAGCCCTCTCTCCCTACCTACCACCTGGTTCTGGCTCAATTAATGGATCAAAATGCACTATCTTAGACTAGGGAGTTTTTAGACTGATTTCATCTCATCATGAGTGAATTGCAGATGCAGGTACTCTATCAAACCATGGAAACATGATGAAGAAGGAGATGAAGGAGGGAATCTTGTTGAAAGACACACTTGTATTTGAATACACAAGATAATCAATCAAGAGAAGCAGAAGGGACATCAATTTGAAATTGCAACTCGAGACTTAAGATAATTGAAGATTCCTTATTAGGAAGTCATACAGAGGTGAAATGAAAAAGCAGACACTCAGCACTTAGCAGCAGTAGTAGCTTGACATTGCTATAGTCCATGTTATCAGTGTTATGTCATGTCATGTCATGAGTAGTCACATGCCACATCTTGTGGCCAATGATGTAACATATGTTTCAGAAATGTATTGTAAAGTGAAAGTCCAAAGGACATGTGTGGAATATGAAGAGTCATGTAAAGTTGTAAAGACATAGGAATTCAAACAGTCATGAGGGTAGTCAAAGAGTCACAAGGAATGGGAAGCATCACCCCTTGGTTATATATACTCCTTCATTGTACGAGCGAGGGAATTTTTACCTTGGCTCCTCCTGTAAAGCATTAAAGAGATAAGATAATTCTTTGAGGGGAAATGAGTGGCTCTAATGGTCCACTACTGGAGCTAGTGATGTACATTGTAAACATGTGTCTTGGGACTTTTACTTAATAACAAAAGCCTTCAATACCATCACATTCTTCATGCATGGATTATGAATGATTTTAAGACTATTATGTGGATGTTTGTATTTCATGTTTTATTTCACATGTGCTAAGATACTTGAACTATTTTGGTTGTTTTAGTACTTATCTTATTGATAATGTGTTTTAATGGTTTTTATCGATGTCCCATCCTTGTGGACTATTATGTAGGATATTAGACAAACTTTTCTTCATTTTTTGGTTGTAACGACCGTCGCATCCTCTGTGGAATATTTTGTTGGATGTTAGGCAGATCCTTTTGGTTCATGTGTGTCTATTCTTGGGTGGTACTAATACCTCTCATTTAGAGGCTCAATTTTCTCCCCTCTCCGTAGTAGAAGAACCTTGACACATTTACAACTGAACACTCACCAGGTGCACCTTCTTGCTTTTCGAAGGCACCATTACATCCCTCTCTCTTGCTGACAGTTAGAGCCAAGGAAAATATTGATGGATTCAAAATCCAGACCTTTATAACGGATGGGACTCCTACACCAAACAGTGTGAGGTCTAATTGGGACTTCATATCGGGGATATCCCCTGAATGTTGGCAGGTCTAGCACCGTCAACAACGTATATAATTAAGCTTTATTAAAGTGAGCTCTCCATCCCTGTTCAACATATGTATCTCCTTCACCTTTCCCATTCCAAAATATGTTCTGATAATATTGATAATATATTGGGAAAACTTACAAACCCTTCATCGAAAGACCTATAACCTCTTATGATGTCTTGTGCATCCATTGAGATGGATGGTCCAAAGAGAAAGTAATCTACACTCAATTATAGAGGAGGTGAACTAGATTAAAAGAGAGGTGAGGTGGAAGAATAAGCATTAATACAAGGGTGAGTGAGTGGGATGTGCGCGTCATGCAAGGCCTCAGCCAACATGAGGTCCATGTGTTTTTTTTTTAAATTTAATTTTATTGTTTTCCATTTTATTTATTTATTTATTTTTTCTATTTCAATTTATGTTTTATTATTTATAAAATAATATCAATATTTATATACAAAAAGTTATTCAGTTATTATATTATTAACATTTTTAAATTTTTCATTTTAATTAACATTATAAATGTTATAATAAATTAACATAATAACTAATTAATAATAAGGTAAATAATTTAATTAACTAAATCTAGATTTAATAAAAATAAAAAATAAAAATTGATGCTAAGAAATAAAATATAGTTGGCATGTGCAATGTAGTGCTCATTTATCTAACAATGGAGAGGATATATTAGATTCATGAGGATCTACTCAGTATTAGTAACACTCATTTACGAGCATAGTGAAAGGAAAATTTACACATATCATTTCATAGTGTGAGCCAAATAAAAGCTAACAATGTCCTAAGTTGCACTAATGTACCTTGTGTGTCATGCATGTTAGGACCCTATAAATATAGTGATCACGGTATGATTATCCAATTATTTATCCTGAGGGATGTTGTAACTTTTTTTTTACTTTTAGTTGTTTTTATATTTTTGAAAAAAAAAAGAGGATAAATTATGAAAATAGATAAAGAAATAAAAATAGAGGAAAAATAAAAACGGAATAAAAGAAAATTTTTGAGAAATAAATAAAAATAAAAATCCCCACAGGACACGCTCATTAAAATGTAACCTTATGTTTTTTATGATGGTTAATCTTGATTAATTAGCGAAAGATTTCGTTTAATTTGTAAATAAAATTGATGTGATGTTTTGTCGTGTTTTGATAAAGCATTTTTATGATTAAATGGACGAGATCGTCCCCACCTGGATCAATGGTGGAGGATGATGTCCTCCCCTCCCCCCCTCCCCCCTCTCCCACCCCCCCCAACATTTCAGAACTTAACGAAGGTGTGGGAGGCGCGGGGGGGTGGGGGGGGGGTGTCCGAAATACGGTTTTGTGGAAACCGCCAAAGACCACGTGGAGACTCCATGGGAAATTTAGGTCCCTCCCTCCTTTACCACATACCGTTTGCACCCACCCCCCTGCCCCTCGCCAAAAAACCACCGCTTGCTCTCGCTTTCTCCCGCTCAATTCACAACAGACCACCCATCGTCCATTCATTTGTCCACGTTACATTACCATTAACTCTTGAATCTTACCGCCAACAGTCATATGCGTGTTGGCCATTAATGACTCCCATCAACGTTCAATTCTTTTAATGCGGTGCTCCAAAAAAAGGTAATGTTTCCATCAATCACCCCCCCGCTTTAAAATCCCTGCATTAGTCCC
This sequence comes from Pinus tabuliformis, assembly GCA_031772625.1. Taxonomy (NCBI): domain Eukaryota; kingdom Viridiplantae; phylum Streptophyta; class Pinopsida; order Pinales; family Pinaceae; genus Pinus; species Pinus tabuliformis. Next base: position 1,360,172,046 of record CM062819.1, on the reverse strand, counting down.
TTTTTCCATTCATTTGATCTGTGCTGGTTGACCCAAATATTTTCAAGTGCAACAATGCCCTCTACAGCACCATTCCTGTCTGTAATCAAGCACTTGCAGTCTGGTAACTCTATTTCCTTAGCCTCCATTACAGCGAAATATGTCATATCATAAAGGAAAGGCGAAAATGGTTGTTGAAAGTCTTGTATTACCTCTTGTTCATAACCTAGATGAATTTCTTTTGGTCGACACACAATATAAAATAGCAAAAACCCAATGTGTAGAAATTCTCAAATTCTCTACAAATCTCGCTCTAAGACCATGTAGAAAATCTTATTGTAGGTTAACCCGATAATGAAATATAAATCAAAGCAGAATACTATAACCTACTTCTACTATCAATTTGTGGAAGCTTAAAGATCGAGCTAAAAAATATAACCAGAAGAAGAAGAACCAATGGCACAATACACATGAAAATACTTTGGGGAAATTCTCAGATAAAAACCCCACACTATTTTATTATCATACATGGTGGAAATACATAGGAATTATACAAAGCCTTAGCTCTCACAGCTAGCCAGCTCGTAGTACAATCCTCATAGATGCTCACAAGCAATCTTGGCAGCTCTCCAGCCTTCCTCTCTGCCCTCCAAGCTCCTATTTCCTTGCGCAGTTCCTCTGGGATGATCTCCTTCAACCAAGTGGAAAAACTCGATTTACCAAGTGGATGATCTCCTGATCTCACACACTGTCAGAACTGCGCAATCCTCAAGGAATTATTCCTTCTACATGCATGAGTTTTCTTTATAAGAAAACACATGCAACTGATAGTACATTATCCTTGTCTTTAATCTCAACTGGGTCTTTCTCAGAATAGACATGCATGAGTTTCTGATGAGGGAATCTTCAGTTAACTGGAGTACACTAGTTGAGTGCATGCATGCATCAACTGACTGTTAACTCTCTATTAGTTCCTCAAACAGTTTGGAACTAATTTAACTGGACTTAACTCAGTAAACTGAGTTAACTAATTACAACTCAAATATAACTCAATCTTATCTCCTTAATTTAAGGGATAACTCTTGCATGACTTCAAAAAGACTTCTAACTTGAATTTCTCCAACTAATTAAGTCAAAATAACTTAATTAATTATTTCCAAGTAGTTGTTAAGACTAAATTCGATTTTAATTCACAATTTAATTCAAGGACAAATTAAATTGGAATATTCTTGTTGCCATATTTCAACTCTCCCTCTCAACAAGTAATGGATTATCTACCACCCCGATCCTGTCTCTATGGAACTTAAATTTACACTTTGACAATTCCTTTGTCAAAATGTCAGCATCTTGCTCCTCTGTCAAAATATACTGCAGCAACATGATCCTCCCATCATCAATAGCTTGCTTTACCTTGTAAAGACAACGGGAACTCACAACTGACTTGTTCTCCGATCTCAGAACCACGTCCCAAACACTGTTACGAACTATGGGGTCATACTCCTCCACCATAGCATCAACCCAAATCGGTTGTTGCACTGCTTCCTCAAAGGAAGATGGCTCGGTCTCAAAACATTCCCCAGCAAGAGCCATGTATCCAGTGTACCTCTCAGGTGACCTCCTCTATCTACGCTGAAAAAATGGTGCTCCCACATTCTTTCTCACCTCCTCCAACAATCTGTCAACTTCTCTTGTGTGCTTATGTCCGTCTCTGGAAGACTATGCTTGAGTGGATGTCTCCACTCCTGGAACCTCTGCATATGGCTGCTCCACATCAATCTGAGGTTCCTCCTCCTTAGGAACCAACAGTTCCTCCACAGCCTGTAGTTGGAGCTCCCTCTCAAGGGAAACTCGCATGGCCTTTTGCTCATCAAACTTGAGATCTCTGCGAACCACTGTCCTCCGACTAGTAGGCAAGTACACCCGATAGTTGTGAGGTGTATCAGTGTACCCCACAAGTATCCTTTTTCACATGGCAATACACCGATGAGCCAAAGATCCTGAAGTGACCCACATCTGGTCTCTTACTAGGGAAAGCTTCCTCTGGTGTCTTCATCCCAAGTAAGCGATGTGGGCTTCTATTCTGCAAATAGACCACTGTGTTGCATGCCTCAGCCCACAAGTGAAGTGGTAGGCCTTGGTCATGCAGCATTGCCCGTGTTGCCCCTACAATAGTAACTCTGTTCTTCCTCTCGGCCACCCCATTCTGTTGTGGGTTATGAGGTGTCGTCAACTTTCATTTAATTCCTTCCGCTACACAGAAGTCCTTAAAATCTTGAGATATATTCTCCACCGTTGTCACTTCTCAAGGCCTTGATATTCTTCCCTGACTCTTTCTCGACCAAAGCTTTGAATTCACAAAACTTTGAGAAGGTTTGGTCCTTCTTCTGCATGAAAGAAATCCAGCATTTACAAGAAAAATCATCAATGAAAATCACATAATACCTTTGCTTTATTGTGGATGCTGTCGAGAATGGTCCACACACATCAGTATGAACTCACGCTAAGATAGCCTTTTCTCGACTATCTCGATCATGAAAGGAATACTTGGTGTACTTTCCCAAGGTACAACCTTTGCATGGGTCAACTTGCTCAAGTTTACCTTTGGGACATCCTGTAGATATCTACTGCATTATCTTCAAATCCCCATGATGCAAATGGCCCAACCACCTGTGCCACAACTCGCCAATGTCTTGGCTTTGATCCAATTCTACTTTCGTATTCAATGTTGCACAATCATCTACCTCTAGTTTATAAATATTCTTCACTCGAATCCCTATCCTCTTGGTCTGACTCGTGGCTATGTGTCTTACGAACACCTTTCCTTTACTGAAGACAACATCGTAGCCTTTGTCCTCCAACATCGCAACCGATACCAAGTTCTTCTTCAGTCCAGGCACATACATCACATCTGTCAAGGTGATAGGAGGTCCATGCTCCCTCTGAAAAGCAACCGTGCCCACTCCTGAAACACTATACCTTTCATCGTCACCCATCTCTATGTGCATCTTGAGGTCTTTCTCCTCCAAGGCACTAAATGTGGAATGAGGCTCCACTGTCAAGATACTAGACATAACCCATCATCGATGACACCATGCATGCGATGAGGGTAAAGTCCATTTCAAACTGAGAGGATAATGCCTCACCTTCCGATCCTTCCAAGGATCCCTTCTTGGACTTCTTCGATGGGAAATTAGTCGCATAATGTCCCATCTCGTGACAATTAAAGAATCTCACTTTGGACTTGTCACCCTTCTTCCCTCCATGAGAAGAATTCAATTTGGAATGGGAAGTCTTCCCCTTCCCTTTCCTTGCCTTACTCACTAAGGCCGGATTTTCTTCATCATCATCCTTGGATGAAGAACCATCTCGTGTGATCCTCCTGATCTCCTCCTGCATCAGATCTGACCACAGTCATTCCCAATCCGGCAGTTTCTCCCTTCCATTCATAAAGTCCTGGTAGCTATTCCAACTCTTTGGAAGGCCAAGGAGAGCGAGGCTCACCATATCATCATCGACAATAGTTATTCCCACACTGCCAAGCTCATCTCCGTAGGTGGTGAGCTTGTTCAGATATGTGGAAATAGTATTGCCCATCTCCATCTTGATTCTTCGAAGCTTATCCTTGAGCACCAATTTCCTCTAGTTTCTACTGTTCTGGTAGAGGTCTTTCAATGTCTTCCACATTGAAAATGGAGTATCCTTCCCATGGAGACTCGAGACAATATGGTCTCGAACTCCCTCAAGGATGATCCGTCTTGCCTTTGCCACACACTTCTTCCACTCAACCAACTCTTGTGCATTAGTTCAAGCTGGCTTTTGGATTTCTTGATCAATGAATTCCTTCAAGCCATTGTCTTCTAATACAACCTTCATTCTATCTTTCCATGCTATGTAATTCGAGCTACCTTCCAAGGCATACTCGAGTCTCAAGCCATAGAACTCCATTGGCCAACCTTGAAGTATGATAATAATTCGATTTGCACCCACAACCACGAACTTCAAACTTTGAATTCTCTTCTCAGTATATTGTTCACAGCTCCGATAAACTTTGCTCCGATACCATGTAGAAATTCTCAAATTCTCTACAAATATTGCTCTAAGACCAAGTAGAAAATTTGACTGTAGGTTAACCCGATAATGCAATATAACTAAAGCATAATACTATAACCTACTTCTACTATCAATTTGCGAAAGCTTAAATATTGAGCTGAACAATATAACCAGAAGAAGAAGAATCAATGCAGAATACAAATGAAAATACTTTGGGGAAAGCCTCTACTAAAAACCCCACTATCTGTATTATCATACAAGGTGGAAATACATAGGAATTATACAAAGCCTTAGCTCTCATAGCTAGCCAGCTCTCAGTACAATCCTCACATATGCTCATAGGAAATCTTGGCTGCTCTCCAGCCTTCCTCTCTTCCCTCCAAGATTTCCTTGCGCAATTCCTCTTGGGATGATCTCCTTCAACCAAGTGGAAAAAATCGATTTACCAAGTGGATGATCTCCTGATCCCACACACTATCAGAACTACGCAATCCTCAAGGAATTATTCCTTCTGCATGCATGAGTTTTCTTTATAACAAAACACATGAAACCGATAGTACATTGTCCTTGTCTTTAATCTCAACTGGGTCTTTCTCAGAATAGACATGCATGAGTTTCTGATGAGGGGATCTTCAGTTAACTAGAGTACACTAGTTGAGTGCATGCATGCATCAACTAAATGTTAACTCTCTATTAGTTCCTCAAACAGTTTGGAACTAATTTAACTGGACTTAACTCAGTAAACTGAGTTAACTAATTACAACTCAAATATAACTCAATCTTATCTCCTTAATTTAAGGCTTATCTCCTTCATTCAAGGGATAACTCTTTCATGACTTCAGAAAGACTTCTAACTTGAATTTCTCCAACTAATTAAGTCAAAATAGCTTAATTAATTATTTCCAAGTAGCTGTTAAGACTAAATTTGATTTTAATTCACAATTTAATTCAATGACAAATTAAATTGGAATATTCTTGTTGCCATATTTCAACACAATGTGAGTTCGACTTGTATGAGCTTAACAACAAGGAAAAATAAAATAAAATAAAATAAAAAAAAATTAGATAATAATGATGAATTGAGTATTTGGGAGTCATTCTTACCTTAATTTATTTTTCTGCAAACCCATGTCTTCCAAGAAATTTTTACATGGTGTCATCTTAGGTATCTCCCTAGCGAGAAGGTTGTAATTGCCCAAAATAATGAAATCTTATTCGAAATTACACCAGAAACTATCTTCCAAGCTCTTCATATTAATCCTCAAGCTCCCTTATATCCATTTTCCACTGATTCACTCATGGAAATATATTAGAAGCTTACTTTCTCTCAACGAGCCCATATTTTTGAGTCTTTTCTACTTGACAATTCTGAGTTACCCAGACATAATCCCCCATACGCTACTTCTATTTTCCCTGAAATGTCAAGTCAAGTTATTTCTATGGTTACTTTCCTATTAGGTTATCCCATAGATCAATGGGTGAATGAAGTAGTGTTAGGAATTTTCTCAATCTTCTCAATTGGTCAAAAGCCATCAGTCATTTTCAACTATAGTCAATATCTATCAAATGTTATTCATGATCAGTTTCTAAAGTTTACTGTTGAAGGTGCATTCAAACACAAGTTAGTCTTTGTGTATTTGATGTTGTTCTATCAAGCAGACAGGTTCAAATTTTATTTGTAGAAGGTGGATGTACAAGGAAGACCACAATCAGTTATTCACTGGACTTCCTTCATTAGAAAGAATACAGAGGAATATTCATTTAGTAATTTTGTAAATCAGTTTTTTCATGTATCCTTGTGTCTTCTTAGTAGTAATGTTATACCAAGGATTTCACCAGAAATCAAAAGAGTTTTGCATCTTATAGAACAAGCCAAGGTTGGAGATTGGTATCTTTACCAAAATTATATAGAAATTTGAATCTATGGATGTGAACTCCCTCCCTACAGGTTGCTAATTTTTGTATCGATAAGAATATTTGCCTTGGAATATATCAGGAAAATTTTAAATATGGATGACCTGCATTTTTTGTCATGAAAGCAGAAAGTATAGTTTAAACTGAAGGGAAATATTGGTCCTTACATCGTCAACACCAGAGTAGTAGCAAAGGAAGCAGATGAGTTACTAAAGAAGATGAATTTCAAGCTGAGTTTCACATGGTCTTATGATCCTTTAGGGATAATTTCAAAATTGAGAGTTGAGAAGAAGACCACACTTATGCGCATATACTTAGACCAGAAATAGCGCAGTATGCCAATCAAGAGGAGTGGATAGAAAATACACTGCAAGAGGCTGAAGAGAAAATTTTAAGTCAAACATCTCTATAAACTCCTATTTAAAAGGACAAAGAAGCTAAGAGATCAAGGGAAAGTATGCCTCTTATAGATTCAGGTTCTCAAGATGCATACTTTCGTATTTTCAAGAGAAGAAAAAAGACATATCTTAAGGAAAATACTAAGGCTGGTACTAAAAATGATACTCAGACAAATACTCAAGAAGATGTTGAAAAATGGCAACAAGAAATTGCTAAAAATATAAATGCTAAAAATAGCAGTTTGGGTACCAGTGTTGGATTGGGCAACAGGGAATGAAAAATGGAAGTGCTAAAAACAGAAGTTCTATTTTTAGCAGTTCAGGATGGATTCCTATTTTAGTCAGTCCCTGGACTAAAAATAGGAAGTAAAATTCGAATTTGATATTAACAGCAGTTTGTAAATTAATTAATTAATTCAGTTTGAGTTAATTAGTTAAGGAAAAACAAACTTGAAGTCTATGTGAGGACATGCAACAATTTATCTATTAATTGAGGAATTTATCCCTTGATTAAAGGAGATAAGGATGAGTTCTATATTGAGTGTGATCAGTTGACTTAGTTTAACTTAGTCAAGTCCAGTTAGATTAATTTAACAGTTTGTTAAATTAATGTGAGTTCAATTAGTTAATGCATGCTTGCATATAACTGCTGCACTTCAGATAACTGAATATTCTCTCATGAATAACTCATGCATGTCAGTTCAGACAAAGACCCAGTTGAGATTAGATGGAGGGATTGTGTACTATCAGTTGCTAGGATATTACTTGTGAATATTCCTTGCATGCAGAAGGAATATTATTCCTTATGGATTGCATAGTTGGACTTGAGGTTACAGCAAGTATGATGTGGCCAATTCACACATGTTATGACATTGGACCCCAATCAAAACTACTCAAGGAAATAGGAGCTTGGAGGACTTGTGCATCCTATATAGACAAGCCTAGGTAGTCCTTGAGCTACATCATTAGTGTATAGAGACAACATGATAGCTTTTGAGCTGATTCTTTTTGTATGTTGTTGAGGATTTCCACTTGATTGATAATATAGAGATGGGGTTTTAGGCTGGTGCTTTCCCCAGGTTATATCTTCTGTGTTATGGTTGATTACTTCTCATTCTCAGTTATATCTGTTCATGCTTGATGTTGCTCATGTTCAATTAAGCTTCCGCAAAGTTTATGGTAGATGTAGATCTAGTATTATGCTTTAGTACATTGCATATATCAGTTTGATCTGCAGGTGAAATTTCTACATGATATCAGTGAGCTAGATGATTTGTAGAGAAAATTCTACATGGTATCAGAGCATAGGTGATCAAGGAAGAACAATATACAAGAAGGGAGAAGTTGAAGTTTGTGGTTTCTGAATATTGAATTGAGTTCTTATCACATCTATTTCACCGATGGCGTTCTATGGTTTGAGACTCAAATATGCCCTTGATGGCAGTTCGAATTATATAGCATGGAAGGATTGCATGGAGGCAGTATTAGAAGATAATGGTCTAAGGGACTTCATTGATCAGGAAGTCCAGAAGCCAACTGATGCTACTCAACTTGGGGAATGGAAGAAGTGTGTGGCTCGAGCTAGGAGAATCCTCTTGGAGGGAGTTCAAGACCACATTGTCTCGAGCCTCCATGGGAATGAGACTCCATTTTCGATGTGGAAAACATTGAAAGATATTTATCAGAATAGCAGTGATCATAGGAAGATGGCACTGAAGGACAAACTTCGAAAGATCAAGTGTGAAAGTGGGGACACGATCTCTATGTATCTGAACAAGCTCACCTCATCCAGGGATGAGCTTGGAAGTGTAGGGATCATGATCTCTGATGATGACATGGTGAGTCTTACACTCCTCAGTCTTCCTAAGAGCTGGCATAGCTACCAGGACTCGGTTAATGGAAGAGAGAAACTGCCAGATTGGGAACAACTTTGGTCGGATTTGATGCAGGAGGAGATAAGAAGAAGCACCAGAGATGGTTCTTCATCCATGGACAATGAAGAAAACTATGCCTTAGCGAGTAAGGCGAAGAAGGGGAAGGAGAAGGTTTCTCTTTCTGAGTCCAGTTCTTCCCATGGTGGGAAGAAGTTTGACAAATCGAAAGTGTGATGCTTTCGTTGTCATGAGATGGGCCATTTGTTACAAATTGTCCACTGAGGAAATCCGAGAAGGGATCCGAGGAAGGATATGAAGGTGAGGCACTTGCTTCACAGTTCGAGTTGGATTTCACACTCTTCGCATGCATGGTTTCATCTATGGTGGGAAGTGGTTGGTTTCTTGACAGTGGAGCTTCTTTCCACATGACCAGTGACAAGAGGTTTTTTCAGTACTTTGGAGGAGAAAGATCTCCAGATACTCATAGCGATGGGTAATGATGAAAAGTATAGTGTCTCAGGTGTGGGCACAGTTATTTTTCAGAGGGAGCATGGAGCTCGCCTTACCTTGATCGATGTCAAGTATGTACCAGGACTGAAGAGAAACTTGGTGTCGATCGTGATGCTGGAAGACAGAGGCTATGATGTAGTCTTCAGTAAGGGAAAGGTTTTCCTTAGACGCATCATCACTAGACGGGTGAAATAGATTGGTTCACAGGTCAAGAACCTGTATGCTCTTGAGGTTCAAGATGCATGCAAAGCCTTGAGCAGCAAGGCAACTGATGGAAACTTGGTGGTTGAGAGGGAGAGTATATTACCTCTCAACATGCAGCGCCAGAAGAAGTCTCAGATGATTATGGAGGAGCCACGATTGGTGCAGTAGCTTCAGGAGGTTGTGGAGCAGCCACAACAGGGGAAGCTGAGTGGAGATCGTGTAGAGACATCTACTCATGTAGAGAACTCCAGTAGGGCAAAACTTCGAGCCAGGTGGGCAGAGGGATCACATGCAACCATACTTCCAGGTAGGAGGTGGGGCGATGTGGAGTGATCGTCCCAAGGAGGAGGGGCAGGATCCTTGAGGTACCCAACCTCTTTAATTCGACTTTGCTATGGGAGCCCCGATGAGGAGTAGCAGAACTACTTGATTGGGTAGAGACAGATGCAGATGGAGCAGCAGAGAGAGCTATAGTGCAGGGAATCCTAGGACATCGTAGAGCTAGCAGGCTGCAGCAATGCGAGAGGCACAAGTGTGTTGCACAGTGCAGGGTAGCACAGAGAGGTGTGAAACGGTGCGAGATGCATGGAGATGTTGCAATAGCGTAGAGGTCAGAGAGGGAGCACTTGTCAGCAATAGGTAGAGCTTCAACATCAGAGTATGTTTCTAGCCCAACAGAGAGGTCAGTTGGGAGTTTTATTTGTTCTGAGAGTTGCTGGAGCAACCACACTTGGTAGAGGTGTTGCATGTAGAACATTCTGAAGGTACAGTATCAGGTTCGAGAGGAAGCCCTTCTTGTTGAGAGGGAGTGTTGAAAAATAGCAACAAGAAATTGCTAAAAATAGAAGTGCTAAAAATAGCACTGCTAAAAATAGCAGTTTGGGTACCAGTGCTGGATTGGGCAATAGGGAATAAATATGGAAGTGCTAAGAACAGAAGTTCTATTTTTAGCAGTTTAGGATGGATTCCTATTTTAGTCAGCCCCTGGACTAAAAATAGGAAGTAAAATTAGAATTTGATATTAACGTCAATTTGTAAATTAATTAATTAATTCAGTTTGAGTTAATTAGTTAAGGAAAAATAAACTTGAAGTCTATGTGAGGACATGCAACAGTTTATCTATTAATTGAGGAATTTATCCCTTGATTAAAGGAGATAAGGATGAGTTCTATATTGAGTGTGATTAGTTGACTTAGTTTAACTTAGTCAAGTCCAGTTAGATTAATTTAATAGTTTGTTAAATTAATGTGAGTTCAATTAGTTAATGCATGCTTGCATATAACTGCTACACTTCATATAACTGAATATTCTCTCATGAATAACTCATGCATGTCAGTTCAGATAGAGACCCAGTTGAGATCGGATGGAGGGACAATGTACTATCAGTTGCTAGGATATTCCTTGCATGCAGAAGGAATATTATTCCTTATGGATTGCGTAGTTGGACCTGAGGTTACAGCAGGTATGATGTGGCCAATTCACACATGTTATGACATTGGACCCCAATCAAAACTGCGCAAGGAAATAGGATCTTGGAGGACTTGTGCAGCCTATATATATAGGCCTAGGTAGTCCTTGAGCTACATCATCAGAGTACAAAGAGAGAAAGATAGCTTTTGAGCTGATTCTTTTTGTATGTTGTTGAGGATTTCCACTTGATTGATAATACAGAGATGGGGTTTTAGGATGGTGCTTTCCATAGGTTATATCTTCTGTGTTATGGTTGATTACTTCTCATTCTTAGCTATATCTATTCATGCTTGATGTTGCTCATGTTCAATTAAGCTTCCGCAAAGTTTATGGTAGATGTAGATCTAGTATTATCCTTTAGTACATTGCATATATCAGTTTGACCTGCAGGTGAAATTTCTACATGATATCAGTGAGCTAGCTGATTTGTAGAGAAAATTCTATAGAAGAATCATCAGAAGAAAAGGGCTCATAGGAGCAAGCTACAGTTGTTTTAACCAGTCTTCCCACCACTTATTTCTCACACACTAAAGAGACAACAAAGTCACTTGTATCTTCTACATCCCAGATTGCAACACAGTAAAACGTTTTTGCCAGATATAGAGAATTAAGAAGAAAAATGAAGCAGTGAAGGCTACAACATACTCAAAATTTTAGAAGCAAACCTCTACTACTCAGCACAAATTTTTGCCTGCACTTGACACAAAGAAGGGACAGTTCCAATTAGCCTTCTTAGAACCTACAGTTCCAATCCCTAGAGGTGCAAAAGACTACAAAACCTTTGTCTTTTCTTTTGATACCGAGAAGATTCATGCAATCGATAAGATTTATTTGCATAAACATGCTGGCGAAATGATATACTCAACATTAACAAGTTCATCCACGGCAGCCTCCAAGATGAAGGCCTCTCTAAACAACATGATTTCACAACTAAAGATAGAGTGAATGTCATCCTTGGCCAAAGACACTAGAACCAAAGCTCTTGAAGATTTGGTGATTAAAATAGGATACGATCCTAGTGACATCAAAGCAGCTAAGAAGTTGATTAAAAACAAGAACGTTGATATTCAAGCTCTAAGAAAGCATGTCAAGTTTCCAACCATAGAGCACCCATAGACTAAAGAAATCACTCATCTGGAGGTAGAGAAAGAAAAAATGTTCAAGTTGATAGTTGAACAGAATATTCAAATTCAGAAAATGGAAACATACATGGAGGCACTTTTGAAAGAAAAATAATTGTTGGCAGCTACAAGTACATCAGCACAGCAGATAGTACAGCAAACATCATCAATGACCTCAACAGAAAGGGAAGAAACATCCACTACAGATTCTTCTGAAAAGTTAATGAAAGATTTGGGAGATTTATCATTAACCAACCAAGAAAATGAAATATTGTTAGCATCATTGAAAATAATGGAGGAAAATAATATCAAAGCTGGCACTGCTTATTTAGCAGAAGTGTAGAAAAATTTCAAGCTTACTCAATAGATTAGAAAGTATGAAAAGCAGTCATTCACAACACAAATGTTGGCAGAGGCAAAGCAAAGCATATGGCATAACATTAATGCAAATATCACAAAATTGTGGTCATCATTCTAGATTATATTTGAGCAGGAGGAACTAGTATAGAATGTCAAAGTAGCGGTTGAAAGAAAAAAGGTTGAAATTGAACATAGGCCCATAGAAGCACACAAAATTATCAAGATGTTGAACTCCAAGACTAGGGATGATCTCAAAGAACTTCAAATTCAATACAAAACAGGCACAGTCATGGAAGTGAAAAATAATTCTAACAAAGAAGAACATGATGATACAACTTGAGAACAAGTGAAAAGAGATAGAACTACAAATAAAGAGGTTTAATAGAAAATTTAATTTGTTGCAGGAGAAAGAGCTTCCATCTTTGAGAACTTCTAATGGCAAATTGATTCCATTAGAGAACTACTAGGACCAGTGGTGTAATATAGTTGCAGATACATCCAAATTTGCCAAAGTGGTGGGAATAATAAGTGGAGAAGCTTTCATGGAAGGCCTACAATATGAACTCTTCATTGAGCATGAAATCCATCATTTGTTTCTCAATAAACCAACTTTTCAAACATACACAAAAGTGGATGAAAGATTTCAAAATGTGGTAAATTTCTCTATTCCAAGTGAAGAAAGATGGGATAAATTGTTGGAGATGGTTGAGTAAAATAAAATAGTAATCCTACATATTAGGAGAAATCAAACAAGAGGAGAAGAAATGTAGCTACAGTCAACATAAACACTCCTCAAAGTGTGAACAAAACATCTGAATTAGTCCAGGATTACTATCATTTGATTCTATTTTTGAAATATCTCCATTTTTTGCTAGATATTTTTTTGTAAATAATTTTATTTGAAGTTTGAATTAGTTCAAGATATACTCTATAACTATTTTGTAAAAAAAATTAGAAGGGTTGGATAATTCAAAAAGAGAAGATTTTTCTTTGATTGAAAGTTGTGGACTTTACTTTGAAGTAATCAATTCATAAATATAGAGGCAATATTGTTTTAGGATTCTTGTGTCAGACAAATGGTGATATTTTCGTCTCTATCAATTTTTTTTTCCTTCTAATATTTCATATGAATGTTCTTTCATGATTGTTACAAGAAGATTATGAGTCGAATTTACTTACAGTACTCTACCCTAGCTTGTTTAAACAATCTTGATGTTTTCCTTCTGAGATTAAATATAAAATCCATTTAAGTATGCTTTATATTTAATTGATTCTCACCTTATATTCATCTTATCCATACTACATATAATTCATGAGATCCAGGAGTTTTCCTACCTCGCCCTGTTTAGTTACTTCGTTTATTTGTGATTGATTACTGAAGATTTTCATGACTCCATGTCGAATGGAATTTTCTTTCATTCTACAACCAAAACTTTGATAACCACCTAGAAGAACACCAATCTACCATAGTATAAACCTAAAGTATTATAAACCATGTAAAAGTTAAAATTTTGTTCGATTTTGGTGCTACATGTAGTTTTATTTCACAAGTTGCATTAGAAAAATGTGGGTTGGCATCCTATGAGAATGATGACTTTAAACATGTTGAAATGGCTTCTAGGGTAAAACAAGTAGTAGGACCTAGTGTTGATCAATGTCAGGTAAACCTTGGGGTATGTATAACTAAATTGAAGGCATGTGTCATTGCGCTAGTACATATAATGTAATCATTGAAATGGATTGGCTATAAGCTCATTGAGCTTTAGTAAATTGTTTCAAAAAGAAAGTGATTTGTTTAGATGATGAACGTAGGTCAATTGTGATTTGTGGTATTGAGAGAGGAGTGTCCCTATGATTCATCTTGATGATGAAAGTAAAATGTTGTCTCCTAAATGGTTATAAATTATATGTGGTCGAGGCCATAAGTGACAATATGGGACACTCCCTAAATCAACACCCAATTTTGTCATAATTTGAGGATGTTTTCCACAAAGAGTTTCCATGATTTCCCCCTATGAGGGAGATGTTTTCTGCAAAGAGTTTCCAAGATTACCCCCTATGAGGGAGATCAATTTCTCAATCAACCTAAAATCTAGTGAAGAGACAATATCCAAGACACCCTACAAGAAGATGGATACATAACTTTGTGAGTTAGAGATGCAATTAAAAGAGTTGTTAGATTTGGGATTTATTGGACCTAGTATTTCACCTTGGGGAATGTTGGTGATTTGCATCAAGAACAAGGATAGTTCCTTGAGATTGTGCATATATTACAGGGACTTGAATTGAGGCATATTAAAGAATAGGTACCTGATACCCAAAATAGAAGATCTCTTCAATCAAATGAAGGGAGTTGTGGTTTTCTTGAAAATCAATCTATAATCTGAATGCCACCATTTCAAAAACTACCTTTCAAAGTCAGTTTGGAAAGTATGGATTTATAGTAGTGTCATTTGGTTTGACTAGTACACCAACAATGTTCATGAGTCTCATGAATGACGTGTTCTGGAAGTATCTGGACCACTTTGTGCAAGTATTTCTACATGATATTCTCATGTATAATGGGAAGGAGAATGAAGAACACTTAAGGGTTGTGTTGACATGCTTAAGGGAAAATAAATTGTATGGAAAACCATCAAAATGCTCTTTATTTCAGAAGGAAGTTCATTACCTCGAGCACATCATCTTAGCATAAGGGATTTTCATTGACCCGGTAAAGGTGAAATCCATAATGGATTTATCATTTCCAAAAAATTCTCATGAGTTGCATAGCTTCATGGGCCTAGTAAGTTATTATCAAAGACATGGAATGGCTTTCGAAGTTTGTGAAACCCATCACCGAATTTCAATTCAAGGGGGTTATATATGAATAGAAATATGAAAGATAAATTGCATTCACTGAACTAAAGAGATTACTAACTAGTGCACTAATACTTCAAGTGTCTGACATGGAGAAGGAATTCATAGTTTGCAAGGATGCTTCAAAGAAAATATTAGGAGTAGTGTTGATGCAATAAGGTGGAGTAATTTCTTACTCATAAATGAAGTTAAATAAACATGAAGAGTTGTATGCTACCCATGACTTAGAATTAGTATTAGCGATGCCAACTTTGAAATTGTGGAGACAATGCCTCATTGAATGCCAGGTAGTGCCAATGGAGTGAATTCATGAGTAAAATTTTGGAATTTTGTACATTAAATAAAAAGAGAATGTGATGGTTGATGCACTAAGGAGAAGGCCATAGACATTCTCCCCATTACCCTTGAGGGTTAATTTAAGAGAGTGTGTGTTTGAAAAACTCTTTAAAGATAAATGTTATATGAAAGTTACATCAACGCTCCAAAGTGGGAAGTAGATAGAACCAAGGTTTAAGGGTTATGCCCTTGAACCAGATGGACTATTGAGATTTCAAGGGAGAATGTACATCCCTTAGGAATGGATTATATGAAGAACCATCCTTAAGGAGTCACATAAAGCACTCTACTATGCACATCTTGGCATGAAAAGTATGTATGTATACATGAAGAAACTCTTCTTTTTGGTGGGAACATGATGCAGTTTGCCACCAAGTGTCTAGAATGTCAGTGAGAGAAGATTGATCATTGCCACTCAACTAGATTCCTACAATCGCATGACATACCCATGTCTAAATGTGAGATCATTTCTATGGATTTCATTGTGGGTTTACCACTCATGTCATAAAGGCACAATGCCATCTTGGTTGTGGTTGATAAGTTGATCAAAAGTGCCCATTTAATCCATGTGAGAGACACTTACGAAGTTACCAATGGAACAAGTGTTTATAAGCGAATTTATTTGAATACATGGGTTACCCACAAAGATCATTTCTGATAGAGACTCTTGCTTTATGTCTATATTTTGGACAAGTTTGTAGTCAACACTGGGGAATCAATTAAACTTGAGCATTGCATATCATCCAGAAATAGATGGTAGATTGAAAGAGTAAATAAATTTATGCAATACATGCTTAGAAGGTATGTTATGAATAACCAAACTCAGTTGGAAACGTACCTAGGATTGGTAAAGTTTTCCTACAATAGTAGTTACCACAGTTTAATCAACATGCCTCCTTATTAAGATATATATGGGAGGCCATGTAGGACACTATTGAGTTGGGAAAGGTTAGAGGATAGAGTAATAGCAGGGATGGAATTGGTCCAATAAATGGAGGTATAAGTAATAAATATTCGACAAAGGTTAAAGGAAGCACATGATAGATAGAAGAGTTATACCAATGCACATAGGACCAATCGAAATTATGAAGTAGGAGGCTGAGTTTTTATTTGTATCTGACCCAAAAAAAAAGAACCATTATTTTGGGAAACGTACAAAGTTATCACCTCGATTATAGGACCCTTTAGTATTAAAGAGAAATATCGACTAGTTGCTTATTGTCTTATACTACCACCACATTTTCATAAAACTCATGATGTTTTTCATGTATCTGTCATATGACATTTTGTTTCTGATGAATCTCACAAACTCAATTGGATAGAATTGTAGGTCTTGGAAATGGGAATCATAACGGTTGAACCATTATGCATATTGAACCATAGGGTTCCACAACTCAAGCTTTTCTTAGCCCAGATATGGTTAAGGCCCAGCAGGACAAATATTTCCCAGGGTTTGCTACCTAGGAGGATGCAAAGAATATACATCACGACTACCCCTAAATTTTTGAGCATTTTTTATGCCCATATTGACATAGATAACAAACTATGTTGAGGCCCTGTTTGTATTTCCATGTTGTATGTTTATGAATACTATGTAATATTGATGCATTTAGTTGAACAAATGAACATACTTATATAAGACACTTGATGCATTATGTTTTGTTGATTAAAATATTTGATGTATGACTTATCTAATGTATGATTTATCTTATGTATGCCTTATCTAGTTATGATTTATCTAGTGAATGGCTTATCAAAGTTGTGATTTATCAGATGTGTGATTTACTTCTAGCATGCCAATATTATTTGATTTTTTTCTAGGGTATGTGGATATTGGACCCAATAACATGATGATTATTATCACATGTCTATATATATATATTTTTTTATGTATATGCCTGGATGAGAACTAACATGTATATTGCAAGGCATTATCTGATAGCCAAGATATATGCTAGTGCTGGATGTTGATACATCCAATGAGGAATGGTATTATGTATATTTTGCATCTACTTGATATGCATTATTATGACATGAGGTAAGGTTCATATTGCAAGTGACATGAATGCCTGGCTGGATTATTTGGTGACAAGTATGCAAAAGTGTTGTAGTGTCATCCATGTTAGGGTGTTGATCTTAGGCCTTAAAGGAGGGATTGAGAGATTTCCCACCTTGTAACCTACAAGACTAGAATTGTGGGAGGCCAGTAATGGACACGATCCCTTGGACATGTAATGATGATTTCCAGTTCCCTATTGGGGAAGTTAGGTCGATATAGTCGGCACTTCTACCATCCTTTTTCTACCATTGGTTAAATCAATATAGTCGATGCCATAAAATATTGTAACAAAGGATGGATAGGATGGGAGAGGAAGTAGGTTAGGGGGGATAAAAGGTTATAAGATATTTGGGAAATATAGATGGGAAGTTGTATCCTCACTTGAATTCCTTAATTTGACTATTGTTTCCCACCACTTTGTGAGTGATATCCTCAAGAGAAGTTTTTCTCCATGATGAACCTCAACGGGCAGGCAGCAACACCTTGCAGCGTCGTACTAGCTCGTTATGCCATTTCTCTGCCACCTGAGCCAGCCACATGGTCCCTCACCCACCTGTATTGATCATATGTTTGAAGGTGGGCCTCCCGAATCTAAATGTATGTCTTTTCAATTGGTAATTGAGTATTGGGTTTACTTATCATGGATACTTCTAAGTATGGATTGATGGGGGGTTTGACTGAAAGGGTGGGATTAGTTTGTGCTCTTGTCCCATTTATCTCTTTTGGATGTTACCCTTGGACCTTAGTCTCATGGGATCTCCTTTATTAACAAATTGGTTCTACGGTGGTAATACATGGGAAACCTTGACTTTGGGTGCATGGTTGTTTCTGGGAAAACTAGTGTCTTTTCGATCTACTAGTCCCACTAGGATTGGAAACTATCCTAGAAACAAACAATCAAAGCAATTTGTGATTTCCTCTATGTATGATAGATAAGAAAGAAGCATAGGGACCAACCTGGATCTTCCGCTTGACTCCTTGATTGATTTCTCTCTCCCTTGATAGAGCTTGCGCCTCTTCTCCTACTTATCCCACTCAGTGAATACCAATAGAAACAAAGTAACAAAACACCATCAAATCATATTGATCTATTATATCATAAGCAATGCAGAATCAGAAATACATTGAACATACAATGGCATTCACAAATAACAACATTAAAAAATACACGATTGTATGGAGGAAAACTCAAAGAAATTTATTAATAAAAGAAGGGAGAATTACAACCCAGCTGTCTGATCCAGCATCATCCTCCCAGCATCAAAGCCCTCTTCACCTCATGAAAAGCAACATCACCCAACAATACAATGCCCTTTCTCAAAGACAAACTATCAGCACTTCCTTACAAATTACCAAATTCCAGCCTCCATATCTCTTAGATGAGGGATCCGTTTATAGATGTCTGTAAGGGTGTGAGTCATCTCTGGGTTTTTTATTAGTGTCATTGCACTTGTTGTTCTTGGTTCCACTTGGAGATTTTTTGGATCTCTTACTCATCCCTGGGCGAATTCAAAGAGGCAAGTGTCATAGGAGAAGTTTTTGGAAGATTCCATGAGCATCCACTTAGCAAACTATCTCGGACATTTGTCAATACTCGCTCATCGCACCCCACAGAAGGCCTCTTCAGTATGCATCGCACCTTGACAGTGGAGCAGTGAGTATGGTCCAGTTTTGGCCAGTTCTAAGTGTTTTTTCAGGTGGAACTTTTTGGGGAATGATGTAATCAGTTGACCATGATCCTTTTTGGTATGAAACAAAACTTTTAGGGGTTAAAGAGCCCTTGGTTTATCGACATATAAGATTGGGGTTACAGTGCCCAAATATGTCTATAACAGTTGCCCCCTAAAGCATGAAGTCCTAAATCTTTTGATGTCGAGTGAAATGCTTTATCATGAGGATCTGAGGTATTCAAATTGGAAGGTGACCTATATAAGATACAATACAATATAACGTCATCATATTATTTTCATGATCTAGCTGAGGCAGGCATTCCCATTCTTAGCTTTATAAATTCATTTTCATGTACATGGGACAGATAATCGTCTACAGTTGCAGACTGGTGATTCTTCATATGAAGATTCATCTTCCCTGGCTTAGATGACTATCTGTGCAGCTTCTGTGTACATTTGATGTCTTTATATCCCTGAATATATCACAGCCCGGATGGATGAAACTAGATCCGGGGTCTTCAAACTCGTTCAATCTTTGCTCGATGTACAAGTCGATCCATGTGAAAATATGTCCTGAAGTCGAACATGGAAAGACATCGCTTGATTACCAGCCAATAATGTAAGCTGTTAACAGGCGCGAGAGGAATCACCGATAATGATAATGACCCTCAAGGTATTACAGTACAATTCACGTGGTGTGAATATATGATCCGATTTCAAACACCACGCAAAATCTTTTAGTTGAAGGCCATTCATGTAAACCATCGCCAGAAGTGAGAAACTTGCCATTGAGGCATGCAAGCTTCAAAGCACTGAAAGGGTTGTTTCTAAGTCAAATTCTTGGATAATGAGATGATGTCAACAAGAGTGACCCATCATAGGATGGCCTTAATGTATCCCATATCTACGACATGAAACGAAGCAAATGATTTTCTAGAGGTGAAAACGATCTGATGATATAAGGTTAAGGAATGGCGATCATGAAAAATGGAGGGTGAAGGTATTGCAGTGGATGAGGCATTAACTGGATGGTGAATTCTCTGAATGACTTCTCTTGAACATATCGGCGACACTGAGATGGATTGGTAGTGTTAACCCCAAAAGATGGATGGTATGGAGGACCAATGGTGATATGACCAGTGAACGAAATAACCCAACCCGACTCAATCATGGTGATGGAGTGAAAGTGTCATGTTCAAGAGCAACCTGCTACCAATAAAATTCTTCAAGTTTTCTTCCCTTTTCCCCAGTCATTGCTGACCAGTACCTCTTTATTTTTGTCAAGCTTGAGGAGGATAACATATGCTTGTTCTATAATTTGCCCTTAAGGCAAACTTGTCGCTATGTTTTAGCGAGTCTAACGACAGTGAAACTCATTTTTGTCAGGGTGGACAAGTTTGTCGCTATTGTTTTAGCGAGTTTAACGAAAAAGATAACTCGGTCCTTTTCATGTTTAGAGAGTTTGAAAAGGGATGAAAAGGAAACTCCAATAGTTATTTTTCGTAGCGTAATCCCTTAAGTCCAAAAAAGATTAAAATAATACAAAAGGGATGAGTTTTCGATAACTTTAGCGAGCTAAAAAGATAAGTGCTCGAACTTTTTCATGAGATAATCCCTCAGGTCTGAAAAGTTTAAAATATATAGGAGGGATGGCACTTCCAATCACTTTAGCGAGCTAGAAAGGCCAATAGCTCAACAATCTTTTCATATTTAGCAAGTCTGAAAAGAGTTTAAAGGAGACTTTTTTTTTTAGGAACTAGTGGCATTTAGGGTAGCAACTAGTTCTGGGTAACCTTGGAACTTCCCAAAACATGGTGATGTGAAGAGGGTGGCTAATAGGACCACTCATTGCAGATGTTCCTCAAAAAGGTAAACAATCAAGTGGAAGCATATGATCGGCCAAAAGAATGGAGGTGATGGCAGGAACACAACCAAGGCTCAAAGGGCTAATGGCAGGGCAATCACAAAGGTTATTTACCAAAGGTGGGTTCATTTTTTAATGAGCTTGAACTCTGGGGGAGCATATGCTCAGTTGGCAGGTTCATTTTTAACAAGCTTGAACCTTGTGGAAACATTGCTCATTTTCCTTTTCATGTAGGCTAGAAATGACCAAACTACAAAGCTAAAAAACACTAAAAAGCTAAGGAACTACTAAGGTTAGGTAGGATGGTTTCATCAGCAGTTTAGATAAAACACTTCCTTTGCTTCATCCATAGCACAGAAAAAGGTGAATGGTCGATCAGACCAATCATCTAACCTAAGAAGTTGAAAAAACTAAAAAGCTAAAAAAGCTAAAAGCTAAAAAATGAAATTGGTCATTTTTTTCTTGCATAAAAAGGTTTGCATGCCCCCAGGCATCGAGAAAAGGAGAGTCTCCAGCTAACCATATGGAAGTCATTGGAGTTAAGTAGGATTGTTTTTTCAACAGAGCCGACAAAACACTCCCTTGGCTTTGTCCATCAAATAGATAAAGTTGAATGGTGTGAGATAACACTTCCAATCACATAACCTATAGGGAAACCTATCTTTTCAGCTGGGTTCGTCTCAAAATAGACAAGGGTGCATGCCCCCTAAGCTTCGTTACATTCACCAGACTACTCGTGGTAATTAGGTGGATGGAATGAAGGTTGAAGAGACACTCTTGACAGAAAAGGACCATTTAGAGATGATATTTGACTTGAAGCTGCGTTTGAACTGGGAAATGAAAGTTGGTAAACAATGACAACTTTGCCTTCATGCGGGAAACACATCACTCGAAAGAGTGTTGAAACAATAGCCTCCATGTTGTAAACATAGTCATGTCTAAGGAGTAGATTGTAATCTAATGATCCTTGGACTACCATCACATTCAAGTGAACGGTTTTCCTTCCCAAAGTTATTGGTAACTTAGAAAGGATCCTTAACGGTCGACTGGTTCCTTTGTTAAAGCCTAACAAATTCTGTGTAACAGACATAAGCGATGGCGAACCAAGTGCTTTCCAAGAAGTTGAGGAAAGGATACTCACTGAAGCCCCTTCATCTATGATAGTGCCAGACACGATAATTTTAAACTTGTATTATGATTCAAAATGGTACATTAGAAGGAAGGTGGGATCTTGCTAGTCGATTCCAATCAAAGGAAGTAACCAGACTGCTTGGAGGGGGTACCAAATAAATGGTTGAATTAACCCCTTGAGTCGCGGGAACTGGGGGATTCTCTTCCTGTTGTGAAGGAACGGGCGGATTTCCCCCAAGTTCATCGGACTCTGAAGTGACAAAAAGAATTTGAACAATATCGTTCTCACTCTCTTTGGGAATGATATCATCTGAAGGTGGACCTTCTGAAGGCAAGACTGGGTCGACTGCCATCTCGGCCTGCTGACTTTGGTTCGGTATGGACTCAGAAGATTCACTTTCAACGATAGGTGCTTCGACCGACAGTTGAGTTATGTCAGTCACATTTTCAACTAGTGAAGGACTTAAGGTGAGTTTCTTGTATCCAGATGGAAGTCGATGTGGTGAAGCAGGACAGTTACACAAGACTCTTTTGGCCTCATTGAAAACAAGACAATGGGGAAGGTGATGGTCCCCTTCACATAATCCACATGGAGTTTTGACCTTTCCTTTCTGTCCAGGAATTTCATTTTCACTAGTTGATGGTGTGTTGTCAACATGATCACCAGAGGTTGATGACACCGAACGGAATGAGCAGGGAGACCATTCTCTCAAGATCCACAGAAGGCAAGGACAATATCGATGAAAATGGTTTCCTTTGCAAATTACATAAGGATATTTTGGACATTTAGTGTGCGGATTTTCACCAGATGATTCATGGTTGCCCCCTTACTTAACTGACTTCTTCTTCTTCTTCTCCTTCCATTTCTTCTTCTTCTCAGCTACTTGGTTACTAGTATCACTATTTTCACCAAGCAAAGAGGAAGAAGGGGAGGGAGAAACAAACGACGAAAGAGGTGAAGGGTCAACTTCAGTATTAACTAGTTACTGATTCGATTGCTGAGGAGTCATGTTATTTTGAACCGCAGAGGTTGAGAACAACCATATTGGTAGAGACAATGTGGCCATATGAGGAGCACCAATATTTCCCCAAGAAGTGAAGGGACTAGGATTCCCCTCGAGAGGGATTCCTTGATTGGTGGACTCCATTATCTCAAACCTAAGATCAACGAAGGAAGTAGGGATGTTATTTCGAATTTAATAAATTTTAATGATGCTTTGACACAACTTTGCTTTTTCAATTTTTAAGAGTCGAGAAAAAGCTGAAGATGACTCTAGTCCCCTTCGATTTTTAATGAGCCTGAAGTGACAAGTGCTCAGATGGACCTTTTCTTTTAAGGAGTCGAAAAGGCACGAAAGTGACTACTCTAGAGATCTAGAAAGAGGGATTACCAAACCAATCGCAAAACTGCAAAATACACCTTGGTGATAAATTAAAGAGAAATTACCAAGGACTTATGTATGGCAATCAATCTTCCCAAATGTTGTGTTTAGTACATTGCGATCGATAGGGTGGCAAACATGGCTTCCTATGGATAAATGATATAAGCCTATTGTGGTCTCCCAATATATACTTGACGGTAAGGGGAGCACAAGTCTATGCTAGCACTTGTTGTATCAAAGAGGAGGAATCACCCAACCTTCGATGAAAACGATAGTTACTAGATTTTACGATGTCGGAACACGTCTCTAGCCTAGACCTCTAGATGTGTTGCATTAGGTTCCAAAGCGTTGTTAAGTTCATTAAAATTTATTTTAGAGCTGATCTTGTTTAAAAGTTTGCCTTTCAATGGTTCACCAAATGATGTAGATGTAAAATTCCTAAATATACAATCCAAAATGATAAACAATCGTTGTTTATTTTTAGCAATGAAAATCCTAGCTACTAAGGAAAGAAGATTACAATTCTTTCAAACAAAGAGAAAAGAGCACACACTAAATGCACTTTTCCTAATTCATTTTTTGCACACAGTCTAAATGCAAATGCAAATGCATGTATTTGTTTTTTCATTCCCTTTAATGTTAAAAGATCTAAAATATTTTCTTCAAAGCGACATTTCAACAATTTCTTTTCAAAATGAAAGAAAGACTTAACGACACCTTTCAATTTCGAATAGAAAATGCTTTTGACACTTCAAAATATCAATAGATCAAATCAAATACATGATGAAAAGTTCAATCGACTATCCAAGGAAGGAAGACTCAATGACACTTCTCTTTCTGATACAAAACGACAGTTATGACACTTTTTTGCACCAAAACGACAGTTCGATTTAAGCAACTTTTTGACAAAGGATTGCAAATGATGGAAAAATACATAAAAACATTTTCTAATCCTAATCAATGGAGGTTGAACTCTGTAAAGCAAGGAGGCTTCAACAATGATATACTGTTCATAAGCAGCAAAACAATTGAACAGAGCTGAAAATAAGGACAAAAAACGCAAATTTCAAGGAGAGAAATAGGCTTACTCAGTCATCGCAACTGTGCTTCACAGAAACAGGGATGCATCTCACCTGCTACACTCAGGAAGTACGATGCATACTAGATTCCAATGACAGATAGTGCGATGGGCCAGGGAGCGCAACTGAGATGGGTATTGGCTCAAATTTGCAGCTGAATTCAGTGAGTTAAGTTGAGGTATTATGGACAGTAAAGAACAAAGTACATGGGTATGATCTTGGAAGGTTATTGAGCTAACAAAAGAGCATCTAGAAAGCTTGTAAGTCAAATGTTCAAATCATAAATTAAACCAGAGATTGACTGAAGCAGCATTCATCTACTTTGCAATTGCAGAGCAAGAGCAGTTCGAAGGCTATCTAGCTAACTTTAGGCTCCGTCTATAGTTTATAAAACAAACAATCAACAACAAACAAACAAACTATTTGGTACCCAGCGGAGTCGCCATTTTTTTTC
The DNA here is from genome assembly GCA_031772625.1 of Pinus tabuliformis. NCBI lineage: Eukaryota > Viridiplantae > Streptophyta > Pinopsida > Pinales > Pinaceae > Pinus > Pinus tabuliformis. The sequence continues at coordinate 1,360,147,332 of CM062819.1, read as the reverse complement.
CGGGAAAACTAGTGTCTTTTCGATCTGCTAGTCCCACTAGGATTGGCAGCTTTCCTAGAAACAAACAATCAAAGAAATTTGCAATTTCCTCTATGTATGACAGATAAGAGAGAAGCAAAGGGACCAACCTGGATCTTCCTCTTGACTCCTTGCTTGATTTCCCTATCCCTTGATAGAGCTTGTGCCTCTTCTCCTACTTATCCCGCTCAGTGAATACCTGTAGAAACGAAGTAATAAAACACTGTCAAAGCATCTTGATCTATTATATCATAAGCAATGCAGAATCAAAAATACATTGAACATACAATGGCATTCACAAATACACGATTGTATGGAGGAAAACTCAAAGAACTTTATTAATAATAGAAGGGAGAATTACAACCCAGTTGTCTGATCCAGCATCATCCTCCCAACATCAAAGCCCTCTTCACCTCATGAAAAGCAACATCACCCAACAATATAATGCCCTTTCTCAAAGAAAAACTATCAGCAATTCCTTACAAATTACCAAATTCCAGCCTCCAGATCTCTTAGATGAGGGATCCATTTATATATGTCTACAAGGGTGTGAGTCATCTCTGGGTTTTTGATTAAAAATCTCCAAGTGGAACCAAGAACAACAAGTAGTCATTATTGTTGTTCTTACTCATCCTTGGGTGAATCCAGAGAGGCAAGTGTCATAGGAGAAGTTTTTGGAAGATTCCATGAGCATCCACTTAGCAAACTGTCTCAGACATTTGTCCATCCTCACTCATCACACCCCACAGAAGGCCTCTTCAGTATGCATCACACCTAGCTAGTGTAGAAGTCAGTATGCATCACACCCAGACAGTGGAGCAGTCATTATGGTCCAGTTTTGGCCAATCCTGAGTGGTTTATCAGGTGGAACTTTTTGGGGAATGGTGTAATCAGTTGACCATGATCCTTTAGGGTATGAAACAACACTTTTAGGGGTTAAAGAGCCCTTGGTTTATAAACATATAAGATTGGGGTTGCAGTGCCCAAATATGTCTATAACTGTGGTCCCACTCCTTTATTTGCATATATTACTCCCTTTCCACTCACTATACCCCATTGATCATTTCTTCCACCTGGGTCCAAATTTCCATTCTAAGTCCACATAGGGCCAGCCTCCCTATCCCATTTCCCCCATCTTGCATCAGGCCTGGAATGATGCCCCAGAGGTTGAAGCAGCTAAAAGAAAAAAGAAAAAATCAAAATTGGACACATTTAATAGGAAATTGTACAACAAAATGAAAAACATGGTCGGGACAAAATAATTGGCACATGGGAAAAACCCAATACATGAGTGCTACCCTAATCCATGGTCATCACCCTAGTTCCATAGGCCATAGATGAGCCTCCTTTATCATTCAGGAACCCATGATTGTCCCAAGCCATGGAGGGAAATGAACCGCCCTACATAAAGGGGGTAATCACTATTATATCTTACACATCATGCTCTTGTCCTTTGAGCCCCAAGCAGTTAATTAAATAAAATTCATAAAAGGAAAAAGGTATATAAATAAGGGTGGAAAAATCAAGGTCGGGGCACCTCATGTACCACGATTTCTCCCTCCTACACATTACATACCCAGGTGTGGGCTTCCCCTTATCTAGCTACCCCTCTGCCCCAATATGTGGCCCATAATTTCCCTTCTCATTCCCTACTCCATTCCACTTATTTATCACTTGCCACCCCCATTAGAGGGACGTACCTTGGACATACTATCCCTTTTAAGGGTTGAAACCACCTAATAAGGTACTTGGTTAACCCCCTTTGGAGCTTGGAGACACTAGCACTGCCAATGCCCACTGCGAAAGGGCATACCATTATGAAGTGCCGACTTTGTTATCAATGGTTTGTAAACTCTTTTATGCGATTATTTTAATGACTGGTTGTACTAGAAGCCTAGGGGACACATTTGATCTTATGCAAGATTATAGGTGCTTTCCATTTGGTCTATGTCTCCCTATACAGGATCTCAACCCCTAGAGGTCTACATTGGCGCATATAGCGTGTGCAAAGAGAACCATTGGCCTCCATGGTAGTAGACATCACTCCATAAATCTTCATCGATGCTCAGAGACTACTAGCGATCCACTTTTGGGGTGATGGTGATATGCTTGGTACATTATGCCCAGCGGGCCCCCATAGGAGCCCCACACTCTTGGCAGGTGTCCCTAATCTAAATTGGATCCATGAAAATGATCAAAATGCTATGACTGTATCAAATCAGGATAGATTTCAAAAACTTGTGAACAAAGAGCTATCAGGAAGGACCTCTGAACAATGGAAGTTTGTAGCCAACAAGGAATGATGAGGACCTCGGTCAAAGCGCGTTGACCAAGGCCCATGGAGATCGCGCAGGACACAAACTAGCAGTTAGGAAGTCCGGAACGGAAAACAGAGGCCATTTCTGATGCGCACAAAACCCCTTGAGAAGGAAAGGCCCCGAGAGTTCGGTCACATGGGAAGTTGGGAAACCATAAGGAAAGTGCTAAAGTGAAAGGCGGGTCCCGTGCTCTGAAACCAACAGAATATCATAGGCACTTTGGGCTGTAAGTGGATTTGGCAGAGAACGAGCGATTCAACACATTGCACGATGTGTGCCCAGCGGATGAGAGAGAAAACAACCTCTCATCACGGGCTAACGGTCGAGCAAGTAAACCACGCGATAAAAGCAAACACCATAGGATTTGTGGGCTCCAGATCTAACAGCGAAGATTGCAACCGATGTATGACAATAGCAGGCGATCCAAAGAGGCGGAAGCGGAAGCAAACAGTCAGAGGATGGATTGGCTTTAAGCCATGAATGAACAGACAAAGAAGGGTGGGCACTGTAAGAAAGAAAGAGATAGTGAGACCGAGAGACAGAAGAGACAGAAGAAAGAAGCAGAGAATGGAGAGCCAAGTTGACCTAAGGTGGCATCGAGCAGACAGAGCCAGGCTTGAGAGGTTCAAGTAATCCTTGAGAAGATATCTGTCGAGAACTGAGTACCAAATTGGACTCATCCCATTAAGACCAGTCAGGTCGAGACTTGGTAAGGAAGAGTTTGTGCACTCTAGTGGCTTGGGGAATCCAAGAACCACCCTACTAAGCATCATTTGTTTTAGGAGACTCAAATTGAGCTCCTCATTATAAAAACACTGTTTCAAAGACACAATAAAAGAAGGCCACCACTAAAAGTTGGACCAGAGATGTAACCTTGGAGGATAGGGTGAACTTTTTATTAATTTTTTGTGTTCTTGCATTTGCTTACTGTGTTTCTCTTACTGTTTTCCATTTTCCAGTGTCTGTGTATTTTGCAATCTTATCAATCTGTTGCCTAAGATAGCATAGACACACACTAGCACATGAGTCTGTAATATCTTCATTCATTAATTAATTAACTGAGATCACTCACGAGTCATTTTCAGATCAAGTGGTATCAGAACTCAAGGCTGTTAAGGTTATACAAGCTTTTGTTGGATTTAGCTGTGAATGCTAACTAGATCAAAGCTCAAATTAGGAGAAGGAGAGTTGGTCGAAACTAATCCTGAAATTGGGAGAGTCTATACTCAGAAGATAATGTCAAAAGAAGGTTTTTTAGGGCCAAACCCTCAATTCATAAATAGTTTCATAGCTATAAGGTCCATGGTAGAAGAAATGTATAAGGACTTTAGAAAACACAAGGATGAAGATGCATCAGGCTCCAAAAAACAAAAAGGAAAAGATGAGTCTTTCCTCTATGACCACTCAAAAGGCAAAGGGAAAGAAGAATGCTTTCTCACACCTCCTAATAGCCCTAAACATAAAAAGAAGGCATCTTTAATTAAACTAGATGTTAAATTTGATTTACCTATATATGATGGAGAGTTGAATGCAGAAAAGTTGGACAATTGGATTAGACAAATTGATGTTTATTGCAGAGTGCATAGTATCGACTCAGACAAGAGAAAGATTCAGTTGGCAAGCCTATGCCTTGGAGGCACTGCCTTGGTTTGGTGGGAAGGCAGGACCCAAGCTGACCTGAAGAGACATGGTAAGACTATCTCTGTCTGGAGTGAATTTGTTTCTGCAATCAAAAAGCAGTTCTATCCATTGGCCTACATGCAGCAAGCCATGATGAGCTGGAAAACTCTAAGACAGTTGAAAGGGAAAATTTTACAAGAATACACCCAAGAATTCTAAAAGAGAGCATTGATTCTAGGAATCTCATTAGACTCACTTGAGACTCTGTTGAAGTACTTTAGTGGTCTACATAGCTACATGAGGCACACTATCCTCATGTTTAATCCCACTAGTATAGATGAGGTATCTGTTCAAGCTACTCATCTAGAGGCTAGAGGAAAGAATGGAAGTCCAGAAGTTAGGGGATCATCCCAACCCACTAAAAGTAAGAATAAGGAGAAAAGAAAGCAGAAATGGAAAGCAAGGAAGACTAACACTGCACAAAAAAGCAAGGCTTCATGCACTCACTGTAAAAAGGATGGGCATGATGATGAGCATTGTTGGATTCTGCATCCAGAGCTGAAACCTAAGAAGTTCGAGGGAAAGAAGAAGAAGATTGTTGCAGCTATTCAAAAAGATTTGGGGTTAGACTCAGGAGATGAAACAACTATTGCAGCCACAGGTATAAGAGGTAATAATTCTGAAGTATCTACTAGTAATTCTACACAATCTATTATTGATGAAGAAAAAGACATGAGCTTTTCCATATTCGAGTTATTTCCAAGCATCAAAAGATTGATACTTTGTTTGATAGTGGCTCACAAGTAAATTTAATTTCTGAAGCAATTGTAAAGAAGTTGGGATTAGTGACTACACCTCACAAGAAACCATTCCCATTAGGATGGTTAAATGATAAATAACAACTACAAGTGACTAGACAATGCAAACTCAAGTTTTCTTTTGGGTCAACATTTGTAGATGAGGTTGAGTTAGACATAATTCCTTTAGATATATGTGGAATTGTTTTAGGAATTCCTTACTTGTATGATAGAAAAGCTATCTTCTATAGATATAAGAACAAGTATCTACTTGTTAAAGATGGAATCGAATACTTTGTAAGAGCTCATAAGCTCAAGAATAATTATACTCTCATAAACTCAGGGTAGATGAAACAAATGATAAATTCATGCAAACAATTCTTACTAATGGTTGTAAAGGAAAAGAAACCTGATAAAACCCATGTATTTGAGGGATGTGATGCTAAACAGCAAGCTGATTTAGAAAGAGTTGTTTCAGAGTATGATATCTTGTTTCAAGAACCTAAAGGTCTACCACCCAAAAAGGAAACAGTGCTTGATATTATTTTGCAGCAAGATGCTCCATTGCCTAACATTGGAATGTATAGGTTGTCCTCTTTAGAGAATGTTGAAATCAAGAAGCAAGTGCAAGAATTTCTCGAGAAAGGGTTCATCAGACCTAGCACATCACCATGTGGGTCACCAATCGTTTTGGTGAGAAAGAAAGATGGCTCATGGAGAATGTGCATTGATTACCAAGCACTGAATAAGATAACAATCAAAAATCATTATCCCCTTCCTCGCATAGATGATATTTTGGATCAATTGAAAGAAGCTTTTATTTTTCCAAGCTAGACTTGCATAGTGGATATCACCAGGTCAGGGTTGCAGAACAAGATGCATGGAAGACTACTTTCAAGACAAAGCAGGGATTATATGAGTGATTGGTTATGCCTTTTGGCTGAACTAATGCTCCTGCTACTTTCATGAGATTAATGAATGATGTACTCAGACCTTTTCTTGATGATTTTGTTATTGTGTATCTGGATGACATTCTGATCTTTAGCAAAACATGGGAAGAACATTTAAAGCATGTTAAGCAAACACTAGATGTTTTGAAAAGAAAAAAACTTTATGTTAAACTCTCAAAATGTGAATTTGGAAAAACATCTTTGATTATTTGGGTCATATAGTAGGGGTGATGAATTGAAGATAGATCCCTCTAAGGTGTCTGTCATTGTAAACTGGCCTAAACCCAAATCTGCTACAGAAGTTAGAAGCTTCTTAGGAGTAGCACAATATTGGAGAAAGTTCATTTCTAACTTTTCCTTAATTGCAGCTCCCTTACATGCTTTAAGAGGATTGAACAAGGTGTTTCAGTGGGGAGGCAAACAGCAGAAAGCCTTCGACACCTTGAAAGAAAAGATTAGTACAGCACCTATACTAGCACTACCTGATCTTCAAAGACCATTTGAGATCCAAACGGATGCCAGTGACTATTCCATGGGAGTAGTGTTGATGCAGCACAATAAACCCATATGTTATCATTCTGAGACATTTAATTCTACAGTAGTTAACTATCCTACATACGACAAAGAATTGTATGCATTAGTACGGAGTGTGAAAAAGTGGAAACATTACTTAATGGGCAAAGAGACAGTAATATATACTGATCATCAACCACTTCAATATCTACACTCCCAAACTAAGTTGCAGCAATCAAGACATTATAGATGGATGGGTTTTCTACAATAGTTTCATTTAGTCATTAGATAAAAAAATGACATACATAATAAAGTTGCAGATATGTTATCTAGACCCATTATAAATGCATCTACTATACTTAAGCACAAATGTGTTACATGAGAGCTACATTGAAAAATATGCTCAAGATATAGACTTTAAAGATGTATATGCAACTTTAAGTCAAGGAAAACGAGTAGAAGACTTGGATTATCATGTAAAGTATCGACTCTTATATCATTGTGGGAAGTTATGCATTCCACACACTGAGAGAGTAAAGATAATTCAAGAAGCACACACTTCTCTAATATCAGGTCACTTTGGGGTAAGTAAAACAATTGCACAGCTGCAAAGATTTTGTTATTGGCCAAAAATGAACGAGATAATTTCTAGATATGTAAGAGGGTGTACTATGTGTGCTAAAAGCAAGCCCAGTAATACAAAACTAGGCTTGTACACTCCATTACCAGTTCCTTCTCACCCTTGGGAAAGTGTTTCCATGGATTTTGTTGGAGGACTGCCTAAATCTAGGAAAGGTCATGATTATCTGTATGTTGTTGTGGATAGGTTCAGCAAAATGTGTATTTTGATACCTTGTAATAAACAGATTACAGCTGAACACACTGCAAAACTGTTCTTTCTACATGTATGGGTTCATTTTGGATTACCCACTTCCATTGTATCTGATCGAGACACCTGATTTGTGGGGAAATTTTGGTCAAGTATGTGGGAACTAATGGACACCAAACTGAAGAAAAGCACAGCTTTTCATCCACAAACTAATGGCCAGACCGAAGTAGTCAATAGGAAAATGATCCAGTTGCTAAGAGGATATTGCAACAAACATCCTAAGCTTTGGGATGAACATTTATGTTATGTGCAGCATGCTTATAACCGAGCAAAACATTCTTCTACACAGATATCTCATTTTGAGACCTGTTTTGGTTTCACACCAAGGTCTCCTTTGGATTTTGTCTTTGGTAAAGACACCATAGTTGAGGGACATAGTGATGTGGACAGGGCAACTAGGTTCATTGAGCAAATCCAAGAGATCCACTAGGTAGTATAGTAACAGTTGGAAAAGATCCAAGCCAAATACAAGGCAAGGCATGACAGGCATAGGATGGAGCATAGTTTCCAAGTTGGTGACCAAGTCTGGATGTATATCAGCAAGGACAGGATGCAAGGTGAAGGTAAAAAGCTAAATCCTATCAGGTATGGACCTTTCAAGATACTTGAGAATATTGGTGAGAATGCTTTTCGCCTTGATCTACCAGCTTACATGCACACCTACTCAGTCGTAAATGCAGATTGCTTGAGATTATTTGAACCTTCACTAATTGAGGATCCCGAAGAGCAAAGTCAATTGCCTTCTATTGATGACCTGCTACCTGAATATCTTAATGAATTGCAGGAAGACACAATTCTGGATAGGAAGGTGAGGACGACACACAGGGGATATGTTGAGTACCTCATAATTGGGCTCAAGGGTTCAAAGCTGAGCAGTGCAAAGTGGATAGAGATTGGACAAGTGAGACAATTGTATCCTCACTTAGTCGATGCTTGAAAACCAACATTTGGTGGTCCAAAAGCTTTTCCAGTGGGAAGGTCGTGATCCGAATTGGATCCATGAAAATTATCAAAATGATATGACTGTATCAAATCAAGACAGACTTCAAAAACTTGTGAATAAAGAGCTATCAGGAAGGACCTCTAAACAGTGGCAGTTTGTAGCCAGCAAGGAACGACAAGGACCTCAGTCAAAGCGCACTGACCGAGGCCCATGGAGACCACGCAGGATGCAAACTAGCAGTTGGGAAGTCCGGATCAGAAAACAGAGGCCATTTAATTGCGCATCGCTGGGAAAAACCCCTCGAGAAGGAAAGGCCCCAAGCGCTCGGTCGCATGGGAAGCTGGGAAATCGTAGGGAAAGTGCTAAAGCGAAAGGCAGGTCCCGTGCTCTGAAACCGGTGGAATATCAGAGGCACTTTGGGCGGGAAGCGGATTTGGAAGAGAACGAGCGATTCCACACATTGCATGACGCGTGTCCAGCGAATGAGAGAGAAAAACGCCTCTCATTACAGGCTAATGGTCGAGCAAGTCAACCGCATGATAAAAGCAAACACCGTAGGATCTATGGGCTCTAGATCTAACGGCGGAGATTGCACCCGATGTATGACTGGATCTAGAGGGATAATTAAGCGATGGCACATAAAAAGTCTGAAGTCCGATTTGACCGTTGAGTTGGTGGATGAATCATTACACAGCGTAACCGAAATTTCGAACCGTTTGAGGAAGAGCTAGCACAGTTCGTGAGAGGACAAGTGGCCACTTCCCTATGAGACATTACGCAGTGGCGATGATGCAGAGGCGGGGAACTCCAAGCGAATAGCAGCAGGCGATCCGAAGAGGCCAAAGAGGAAGCGAAGAGCCAGAGGATGGATTGGGTTTAAGCCATGAACAAATAGACAAAGAAGGGGGAGCACTGTAAGAAAGAAAGAGACAGTGAGACCGAGAGACAGAACAAACAGAAGCAAGAAGCAGAGAACAAAGAGTCGAGCTGACCTAAGGCGGCATCGAGCATACAAAGCCAGGATTGAGAGGTTCAAGCAATCCCTGAGAAGATATCTGTCGGGAACTAAGTACCAAATTGGACTCGTCCCATTAAGACTAGTCAGGTCGAGACTTGGTAAGGAAGAGTCTGTGCACTCTAGTGGCTTGGGGAATCCAAGAACCACCTGTTGATGCCCCGAAAATTGTTGTATCAACATTGGGGGATAACCACCCGGTCCGGACCTTAGTACAACTCCTTTTCCGTTTGGAATGGTGGCTCCGACTAGGGATAATGGGACCAGTTTCCCAGAAATGGATAAACGGGATGAATGAATGATTGGTTGACTAATCTAATGATAGGAGAATAACTTAATTTATTGGCGAAATAAAAGAACTACTACTAATCCCGGGAACTATTGTACTTTTAAAGTGTAGCGCTTGATGATCTATGTTTATAAACAGGCATGTAGATGACTCTATTCAATAAACATGGACTTTTATTCATTTAAGAATTACTCTGCTTAAATCGTTAAACAAAGGGATTAGCGCAATATTGCTACACTTTATATATCATCGATACATATATGATCAAAGGAAAGGCATCCCATAAACATCCAATAGTGGAAGGAATAAAGAAATGCTGTTAAAACACATACATATATTCGATAATAGCAAAGGTAATCAAATAACAATTCATATGAAAAGAATGAATTCAGACATAGATAATAGTACCATATGAGCTGCTAGACACTCCCAATATCAATCGCTATTTGAGGTTCCTCTTCCCACACAGAAATACTTTCAAACAAAGACAGTAGTGCACATTTGCATAAAAGCTTCCTTGTCAAAATTAGAATAACTGGTCCAACTTTATAAAAGAATATGGCTGAAGCACAATAGTGCAACTTCAGTCTTTAAGTCAAGTACAAAACTTTACGACCCTTTCCAAAACAATGAAAGGGTCTATAAATACTTAATTAATCTAACTATCTACGAAACTAAAATCCTACTTAATTGGTATCAATTGATTTTGATCATATTTTCCTCAGCAACCTGGCAGTCGGCGGCATGACTCATCAAGTAGGTTGTTTTCCTTTGACCTTGAGCTGACTTATCGCAAGCATCGGCTCCACTTCGGGCGTTCTTTGGAGGCGAGAGCTAAGCTGGGCGGCATAGGTGGCATCCTGAATATCGGGGATAATATACCCGATTGCATCTGTAAGGCACTTGAGGGCGGCTCTTTGAGTATGTGGTTTTATCAAGAAGAACCAATAGGTGTCCCATGTTAAACTGTTAATTCCAACAATTAATCTCCCCTTTTCCTTTAGATCTGGATAACATGACTGCTCCAATGTTTTCATCGCTGTCAATTTTCCTGGAGTGCATTGGGAAATCATGTTTGACAAGTAGAGTGTTATTAACTAATTCAACCAAATTGCTTGAAGTTGATTTGCACCTTGAAACTGCCCTCTCTGCTTTCATTAACTGGGACTGCCATTCTGTAAATAATATATCTTTATGTGACTCTAAAATTCTTGGTAAATTCGCCGCTTGTCCCTGATCAGTATCTTGCCAGTTAAGAAATGCAGCTATCGTTTCTTCAGCTGTTTTTTCACTTATTGATGCCGTCAATTCGCATAGTGGCTCCGCCTGGGCGATTTGTTGACATAGAAGCTTGATTTGGGCTATTAATGCTGTATTTATCTGTAGTGCTTCTACTCTGAATTCAGTTATTTGTGGAACGCCCTTTGTCTTCTCAAGCTGTGCTGATAGTTGAGCAATCTGCTCATCTTTTGTTTTCAGCATTTGCTCATTTGCTGCCTTCAGTTGTGCCAAGGCCTCTGACAATTCTTTCTGCTTCTGGATTGCTTGTGGTCAATCCTTTGTTTCTCTGCCTGCAATTGTTGAGTTAATTGATTATTTACTTGCTGTTGTGTCAACAATTGTTGTTTTGCCTGCTCCGCTTTCTGTTTGCTTCAGTTAGCTGTGCCTGTAATAAGAAGATTTCCTGGTCTTTTGTTTTCAATAAAAGACTCACCTCCGATTCCTTGTCTATTGTTGCTACCGAATAGGCTCCAGCATATTGTGATAGTTTTGTTAAGTCATCAGAGGGGTCAAATTCCTCCTTCCAAACCACATTGCCCGTGACCGTCTGTTCTGGGAAAAGGGAAGGTTAATCAGTCCTTCTTCTCTTCCTCTGTCGTTTTACTACAGCTTTATGCCTTGGGCTATAGAAGACATCCAAGGGAGGAATCTCTTCTACCTGCAAAATGATTTGATCGGAGAGGTCCTTTGGTATTATTTCTACTTCCTTTGAACTGGGTGGGCCACTGGTTCCACTTGGAACCTGTTGTGAAGTGGTTTCCTGTGTGTCTGATGCTTTCGAATTTTCGGTGTCCTTTGAACATTCTAGACTGTTGATAATAGAATCAAATTGTTGCCATTCCTGGAGCAGTTTTGGATCAATATGAGTATCCACGTTTACTTCTGCGTTGCGTTGCTTCTGCTCTTTAGTCTAGGTCTCCTCCCGCACTTTCTCCTGCTCTTTCTCCTGCTCTTTAGTCTGAGTTTCCTCCTGTGTTTTTTCTTGTTCTTTTGTTGTAACCAAAGGTTCCTTTGACTGTTGTTGTTCAGGCTCGCTTGATGCTGTTGTTGGGGTTGTTGCTAACAGATCAAGAGGCAGAGTTTGCAACCTCTGTTCTCTAAGTCTGTTGAATTCAACCAACCCTTCATCTTGATATTTCATTCTGGCAAATGCCTTAACCTGCATTATTGACTCGGCTGAGGAGAACAGGTCATCGAACATATCTTCTTTATGATCAAACTTTGTCAATTTGGCCTGTTCAAGTGCATTATAGGCGACTTTGTTGGGATCAAATCGCCTATTAGGGAGAGTTGCTAGAGTTAATGATTTTATCTTTGTAGCTTCTTTCTTTACATGTTTGAAATCATGCAATGTGTAGACACCACATCTCAAAGGAAAAGAGGGCCAGATCTGCTTCTTATTTTTCTTGAGAGTCTGTTTAACACCCTTAGCAATGATCTGATAAGCTATTTCCCTCGCCAGCAGTTTATCAGGTATGTACAAAGGAAGGACGTGAGGTTTGGCTTGGCTACTGAAAACTCTTATATAAGTGAACTTTTCCTCCCCGAACCATATTCCTACTGATGTTAAGTCAATCCCGGCTTGGTAGGAAATCTTGGGAGCAGGTTTATCAAAAATAGAGTAATGAATGGGTAACATAAAGCCATTGCAGACTTGGTATAAATGGTGCTTATAAGAAGATTTCCGCAATTTCTGATGGTATATGTGAATAGGCATGGGGTCTTGTGATGTCCACCTCCAGCCGAGCACAGGAAATTCAGAATTAAAACACAAGGTATCTAGAATATAGGCATTGTAGTAGAATGGGGGAATTAACCTTTCAGTAACGCGGGTCTTATTTCTAAACTCAAGAATAGCTGTTGCTAGTTTATCTGACAGTATAGTTGCCCAATCCATTATTTCACTGTTACACGCCGCTTCCATCAAGGGAACCATTTCTATAGTGAAATTAGCGGAATCGTGCAACCCCCACAATCTACACATCATTATTCCAGCATAACAATAAGGAGAGCATAGGGAATCAACAGAATACTTACCGAAAGATTCATGCTTGTGTTTTGCCGGATTTTGTCTCCAATCCCAGATGGGTTCGGATTCAATTTCGTTTTCTTTTCGGAATTTCTCCAAAAACACCTTGTTGTACTTCTTCTCTGGCTCAGGCAAATGATACATTTGCCTTAAATCATCAGCGTTGAATGAACTGAAAATTCTCCCATCTCTGGTGCAGAAGGTTCTGTCCATGATTGGGATTTCCTCAATTGCCCACCTCACTACATCCGTATATGGGAGAATTTGTTCCCGAGCTGCTATCCGATGAAGGAAGGAGTCAGCTAAGTCCTTTAAAGTACCATCAGATTTCCGAGTTGAATCTGCAGAGGCTTGTACTGTTGTCACTTCAGGTTCTTTGACTTCAATCAAATTATAGGTACTTTGACAAGTAGTTTTGCCGAGACCAGAACATGTAGTATCAGATATCAATCCTTTCTTTTTATTTGTTGGATCAGCGATGGCTTGTCCTGTGGCTGGCGCAGCGGAAGCGACTGTGGTTTTCTTAGACTTCTTCCCCATTCTGCTTGAGTTTTCTGATTTGGAAGAATTCTGCACAGGCGTAAAAATAAGCGTAACACAGAGAATTGGTAGTGAAAATCAAATATGAGAGAGATATATTGATCAATGCATGATGAGAGATTAACTTTAAAGTGGCTGCGGATACAATCTATGGGAAGATTTTAGGACTTACTATTACATTGAATGGCCATTTAAAACCTGCCAATCCTTTAAATGCCCATCATATCATTAATCGGCCGAATGATTTGTTTAAGCGTGCCTGGATGTTTTGGCGGTTGAGCGCAGGTAAATCATTGTTCGACAGATAAGGCTTTTAATATGAATTGATCGTAATATCCCTCTGTTTTAACGGCTTTTTTGAAATTTGCACTTTTGGCTTTATCGCAATCGGGCGTCGGGGAAAACTTAAATCCTTATATCGGCACCTTTTGAAATCCCCGATCGCCGATAGCGATATTGCATCGCATCGGGAGTGTGAGCACTTTTACGAATGCATGGATGGTATATCGCCGATCGCCGATAGCGATATCACATCGCATCGGGTGTATTACCTGGGGTGCTTTAAAAACATGCATAGCATATCGCCGATCACCGATAGCTATATCGCATCGCATCGGAGCGAAAGGAACTTTATCGCATCGGGGAAAAGCAATGGGCCTTTAAAGTATCCTCCTATGCCATTGCGATATGCGATCTTGCGATCGCTTTATCGCGATGATAAAAGATTGATTATTAATATTAAAAGGCCAAAATTGGTTAGTCCAAAAGGTTTTTTATAATGTCTTCATTTTGTTTTTGGACCTTTTTGAATAATACAAGGTTGATACCAATCAAAATTAAAAGGGACCCATTTCATATGATAGTTTTTTGTGAATAAAAATGATATGAAATGGGGGGTTGTTGTAGAGCACAACAATTGGCGATTCGCTGGAAGAAACAGTTATCTCTGAAAAGTATGGAAATACTTAAACTTTTCCAAAATAGAGTTCTCATTAAAGGAGAAAATTCTAATATAACTAGGTATATATGCATTCTAAATAAAATGAATCTATCTTTGTTAATTTCCTCTCTTGTTTAAGATTAGATACATTCTAAGTTTTAAATTGGTCATTATTGGTTTATAATGATAAAACAGAGAACCCTTCCAAATCAGCTTTTAGAATTGACTCCTTTGTCATAGGTAGAGCCTCTGCTGCCAGCAAACGTTCATAGTTTCGACAGGGATACCTTTAAACCATATTATTGTCCATTGTCCCATCCATTTAAGAGTGTGATTAACAGAATGAATTCAAAACATGTTTTCATATTTTGTATTTCCTTTCTTTTTCTGTTATTGCTAAGATAAAAAGCCATTGTCCTGGTTTGGTGGCCAGCTATTGACAATGCCATTCACTGGTAGTAATCTAACCGAACAAGCTGGCTCGTGATGAGACCCCTTGTCTTATAATTCTAAGTCATTACCCTGTTTTGGTATGCAGTATTGGTAATGTCGGTTAAACTATTTCCCTATGAACATGGTAAGCAGGCTTGTAATAAGACCTCTTATCTTTAATATCAGATTTTTTAGAATTACACTCTGAGTAACCATAAACTTTGGTGAATGGGATGGACAATTTTCTCCTTAAGAGTAAATGGAAGACAAGGTAAGAGTTAAAGATGCTAAAGTTGGATTAGCTTCTGTTTTGATATTGATAACCTTTTTATGACCAATCTGAAAACATAAAATGATTTACAATACTTCTAAACTTCGAGAAGGGTTCACAAAAACTAAAGTTTGATTTTGGAACGCAATTATACCTAGTTTCCTAGAAATTATCCCTCTTGTGTAATACTTCTATCATTTTAAAAGTAAATATCATCACTACTTCTGTTGAGCAACTTTTAAATACAGCAAAGGTCAATGGAAGATACATTACAACTTTATTTTCTAATGATCCTACAAACTACAAAACTCTATTAAACTAAAAAGGAGAAGGGGTTACCTCCTCAATTAAAGAGTTTCTTTAAGATAAGGCCATTAACAGGGAGAGAATCTCTCAAACCTGATAAATCTTGTAATATGAAGGTCGAATGGCCTATCTTCGCACAGATCTGAAATGGCCCAAGCCACATCTTCTGGAACTTGGTGTGTTTTCCCTTGTCCTCATGGGCTTTGTCCCATTTCAGAACTAAATCACCGACTTGAAATTGTTTTGAACTGGATGAGACTGAATCAAAGGATGACTTGATGATTTGCTGATGTTTTGCATGAATAACCTTGGCTTTTTCCCTTTCCTCTTCTAATTTTAGAATTTGTTCATGTCTAAGTTGAATAGAAGAAGAAGGGCTTTCCTCAATAAACTGAACTAGGACTAAGGAAGGAAGGACAAGATTTGTTGGTAACACTGCTTCTTTTCCATACACAAGATTGAACGGAGAAGATCCTATGGAAGCCTTCTGTGTTATCCTATCAGCCCATAGTGCGAATATTAAGGATTTATGCCATGTTTTATGGTTCTGTTCGATAGTTCGCTTAATAATTTTAATTAGATTTTTATTTGTAGACTCTGCTAAACCATTACCTTGAGGATAGTAATTAGCAGAATATTTTAATTTAAATCCTCTTTTAATAGCGAAATCAAACATAGCATTGCCTGAGAAGTAAGATGTGTTATCAAAAACAAGAGCATTTGGGACACCAAACCTGGTAATGATGAATTGATCTATGAATTCAATGATTGCCTCAGAATTTGTTGTCTTCAAAGGAATTGCTTCAACCCACTTAGTAAAATAATCGGTAGCAGTAAGGATATACTTATGCTGTTTGGAAGAATGCGGAGTAATTTCCCCAATGATGTCCAATCCCCATTGCTCAAATGGTTGTTCAATGTTGACCGGCTGCAAAGGAAAAGCTGATTTTCTTTGTCTTCCACTAGAAGTTTGACAATTTCGACATTTCCTTACATATTCATGAGCATCTTTAAGCAGAGTGGGCCAATAATATCCAGCATGAATGATTTTATGGGTTGTTGTGTTAGCTCCAAAATGTCCTCCTGCTGGTCCATCATGTAATTCCTGCAAAACCTTTTGTGCTTCAGGTTTTTCTAGGCATCTTAATAAGATTGAATCATAATTTTGCCTAAAAAGCACATCATTAATAATTGTGAAATTTTTTGCTTTCAATCTAATGGCCCTTTTGTTTTTGTAAGACAGGTTAGGAGGTGCATATCCATTTTTCAAATAAAAGATTAAGTCAGCATATTGTGACTCAGAATCAGTAATACTTATCTGGTTGATTTCTTCGGTTTGATCTGTATCATCTGATTCTGGAATGTTGGATGCTCCTGCCAATAACCTGCAAAAACCTTGGCCTCTAACAATCTTTGCTGGTTTAATTTCTAAGTCATATTCTTGAAGTGTTGTAACCCAATTTGCCATTTTTTCACCTAGTTCCCTTTGGATCAATAGTTGCCTTACTGCAGGGAAAGGAACTATAACTTTTGTGTGGGCTTTTAAAAGGAAGGGCCTGTAATGTTTGACAGCTTTATATACAGCAAAGGCTTGTTTTTCCACTTCGGAGTAATTCAATTCAGCACCCTGAAGATTTGAACTATAGAATGAAATGGGTGCTTCCAAATTGTGATCATTAAGTTGTGTAAGTACTGCTGCATAAGACAAGGTGGATGCGATAGTATACAATGTAAAATGATTAGAAAAATTAGGAGTATTTAAGGCTGGGGCATTGATTATTGATTGTTTGATTAAATCAAATGCTTCCTTTTCTGCTGATCCCCACTTAAAGACTGAATTTTTCTTAATCATAGTTTGAAGTGGCAAAATAATTTGAGAAAAATCTGGAACAAATCTTTTGACAAAATTGATTTGGCCTAAAAATGACTGCATGGATTTTTTATTATGAGGGAAAGGGATTTCAGAGATTTCTTTGATCCTGTCAGGATCAATATAAATGCCATCTTTAGACACAATAAAGCCTAAGAGATTTCCTTGATCAAGAGCGAAGAAATATTTTTTAGGGTTAAGAGAAATACCATATCTTTTGCAGCGTTGAAAGATTTGATTTAAATCATGCAAATGATTGGACTTCTCCTTAGAAAATATAGTAATATTGTCTAGATAGACGACTACTGTTCTATTAATCAACCCTTTAAAAGCTATATCCATCGCTCTTTGGAACGTCGCTCCTGCATTAATAAGTCTGAAAGGCATTTTCTGATACGCATATGTTCCCCATTTTGTTCTGAATGTGGTTTTGAGCTGGTCATCAGGATGGACCAATACTTGGTTATATCCTGAAAAACCGTCTAGAAAGGACATTAACTCGGAGCCTGCTACTGATTGGAGTATCTGCTCCATAGTAGGTAATGGGAAATTATCTTTTAAGCTTGCTTTGTTCAAATTTCTGAAATCAATACAAATCCTAATGTCGCCATTTTTCTTTCTGACTGGTACCATATTGGAGACCCAATTTGAGTGCCGAACAGGAAAAATAATCTTAGCTTTCAAGAGTTTATTAAGTTCAGATTTTATTTGACTCTCTAAGTTCGGATGTATTTTCCTTAACTTCTGCTGAATTGGTTTCTGTTCAGGAAGCATTGGAATGGTATGCTGGATGATAGATGTATCATATGTCTTTAAATCATCATATTTCCAAGCAAAAACCTGTTTATTTTTCCTTAACAGTCTAATGAATGCCTCCTTCTCTTCCAAGGAAAGTCCTAATCCTAAATTAATGTTTTGAGGAGTTTGCTCAGTGCCAAGGTTTATCAACTCAAACATTAGGGTAGAACTTCGGAGCTTTGCATTAGTCACAGGTTTAAACCTATCTTTAATATCATAAAGATCCTCAAGCTTCACCACAGGCTTAGGGATTGAATTTTCCTCAGGTTTACCTCTTATTTGAAGGTCATGCTCGTTTTCCTCGATGATTTGATCGTCATAGGACTTTTTGGAAGTTAAGAACTGTAAAATATCTTCATCATGGTTGAATACTCTCCAATTAGTGACATTGTCAAGAATCGATGGCCTAAAAAGAAATTCTACTGAAAATCTATCTGGGCTGTAGTCTTCGGAAGGTAGGAGCTTGGAAGCAACATTGGCTAGCAGGTCAGCTGCCGAATTTTGAGACCTGGGAATAGAAGAAATATTGAATGCCAAAAAGTGGGAGGTGAGTTCCTGTATCAGCGATTGATAATGCTTGAGATGGGTGGAAAGACAATGAATTGTATTCCTTACCTGTTTGATAATAATTTCAGAATCTCCAAACACTTTCAAATATTGGACCTTAAGGCCAATAGCTTTATATAGTCCTTGGACTAAGGCTTCATACTCTACTGTGTTATTTGTGCATTCAAATTCTAACCTACAGGACATCATTGTTTTTTTCCCTTGGGGACTAATCAAAATACATCCTGCTCCTGAGCCCTCACTAGATTTGGACCCATCGAAATATAACGACCAAAATAAAGAAGTATTAAAAATTTTATTTACAGTTTTCTCAGTACCATTGAAACATCTTGACCTATCTGTTTGTGAAAAATTTTCAATCTGAGATGTAAAATGGTTTACTGAGAAAGGGGATGGCTGGGCAACGAAGTTGCCAAAGAATGACTCTGATGAATAGTTCCCCAAAATGTTGTTATTAAATGCTATTGGTTGGTTTTCTTGCTCAAACTCAGTAACTGTATGGGTCATATGTTTTTCCCGATCGATCCTTATTTGATTTGGCTTTCCCTTATAGGGAAGCCACATATGTGACCAATCAGTAGAAATATACCCATGTAGTTTCTCAGACCAATCCCTACTCAAGATTAAACCGTAAAATTCAGGTATATCGGCTATTAGGATATCAATCCTTTGTATTATTCTGGGATCAGCAGATAACTTGATAGTTACAGAATTAATTTCTCCCAAAACCTGTACTTTAGTCCTGTCCAACTGTACAATATGAATAGAAGACTTCTGGGGTTCAATGTTCAGTTTGGAACAAACTGAAGCTGGCATTATGTTAGAGGATGCCCCTGAGTCAATCAAACAGTTGTGCAGGTTTCTATTGTAGATATCATAGGTTAGAAGAAAAGGTGGAGTATGAGAGTTTGATCTATCTCCTATTATGACTGCATCAGTAGCTTCAACCATACCAGAAGGTGGTTGACCTGTATCGTTAGCAGCTTTAGCACTGGGAAGAGGTGTAGTGGGAACAACATTTAATTCTTTGAGAAGCAATTTCCGCTGATGTTTTAATTTGCTAAGTTCAAACATGGTAATGTTTGCCTTAATTTTCTTCATATCATCAACAATATTATAATCCATTGAATCAGATACTACCAAAGTTTTAGATGTTGAAGGAGTATTTGAGGTTGAAGGTTGGTTTTGAGGAACTGCTGCAGGTGGCTTCTTTGTAGATACTTTTTCCTTTGTTGTAGCCGCACCTGCACTCCTTTTCTTTGAAGTTGCCTGAACAGGTTCGGAGGTACTTTTACTCCTAGTAGTGACAGGAAACGCTTCTTCTTCATTATCTGTAACGGAGTTAGGTAGTATGAAATCCCACATTCCATGACATTCAACAATCTCCTCTTCTTCATCAGTAGGTGTAGCTGTTTCTTCTTCTCCTTCTTCAAGATCTGAATATGCATTAGATATAACATTTGGTGGTTTTGATTCAGTTTTCTTATAATTTCTAAAGGGTCTTTTGGTCGAGGTTTCGGCTACTTGTTTTTTGATTTCAACCATTTCGTTTGACAAAGTCTTGAGGACCTTTTGCAGACCCTCCATGTCATATGGATCTTTTGGGGTTTTCTTCTTTGAATCATCTTTAAAAGAAACCTTTTTGGCTTTTCTATCTTCTAGAGCAGCTTTCTTTTCTAGAGCATTAATGCGTTTCTCCACAGCAAGTGCTTCTTTCATGTTTTCAGCTAAAGTAGGTTTCCCAGCCCTATCTACAAAAATAGCTATATTGGCAGGTAGGGCAGTTATATACCATTCGCTTCGGATTTGCTCACTTGGTTTGGAGGTCATTGGGATTTTATTCAAGAGTTTATTGAATCAGGCATTAAATTCCTTAATTGGTTCCCTATGCTCTATCCTAATATTGGAGAGATCGTTTATTAGTGTAGCCAAAGACCTATCATCTCCATACTTAGTAAGAAACTGTTCTTGGCAAGTGTTCCAACTGGTAATGGAACCAGAAGGTAAAGAAAAATACCAGGATCCTGCTGATCCTTGCAAAGTATAAGGGAAAAGTCTAACAACAACATCTTGTTCTGTTACTCCCTTCAAGTTGACTGCCAACATGAAGTTATTAATATGTTCCTCAGCTTGCATCCCATCATCTGGGTTAAACTTGGGTAGCCATTTTTCAGGAGCATCAGGTAATGCATGCAATGGTGCAGGCATGTTGACTGCACCAGGCCTGGTCCATGTATCTGCCATTATAACAACAGTAGTAGATGATACTACTATTGAAATTCCAAATGTCTGGGAAGGAAATGATATTGCGGAGTGAGCAGGTTGGGATGTTAAAGTTCCTAATCCCTGATGAACAACAATATGTAATGGGGGAGTGGATGGTTGACTTCGCACAGGGGAAGGTGAGATGGAGGATGTGGATGAAAGCTCTTCACTGTCAGATCCTTCAGTATATTTCTTCGCCTTTTTCCTTTTGGGTAAAGGGAACTCAGTGGGTTCAATACCGAGCTTTTCGCTCTGAAGTCTGGTGAGAGGGTGAGGTAAATTGAACTGCGAAGTCACACTGCTTTGTGATACCTCAAATTTCTGTGGTGAAATCGAGAAGCTCTGAAGTTTGTGGATAAGAGTCTGGACTTCAGGGGATTCGAGACTTAATTGTTCTGGAGTATGATGGGTTTGAGCAGTGGTAGTTGATTCCTCTTCTTCTTGCTTGGATACTGGAGAACCAGCATGCAATTGGGAAGTACGAGGTGATACGGAGGGAGAATTACTCTTAGAATGGCCTGCAAATTTGGGTTTGCTTGCCATTCACAGTTGAGGCCCTCCTTCTAGTGCCAAAAATGTTGATGCCCCGAAAATCGTTGTATCAACATTGGGGGATAACCACCCGGTCCGGACCTTAGTACAGCTCCTTTTCCGTTTGGAATGGTGTCTCCGACTGGGGATAATGGGACCAGTTTCCCAGAAATGGATAAATGGGATGAATGAATGATTGGTTGACTAATCTAATGATAGGCGAATAACTTAATCTATCGGCGAAATAAAAGAACTACTACTAATCCCGGGAACTATTGTACTTTTAAAGTGTAGCGCTTGATGATCTATGTTTATAAACAGGCATGTAGATGACTCTATTCAATAAACATGGACTTTTATTCATTCAAGAATTACTCTGCTTAAATCGTTAAACAAAGGGATTAGCGCAATATTGCTACACTTTATATATCATCGATACATATATGATCAAAGGAAAGGCATCCCATAAACATCCAATAGTGGAAGGAATAAAGAAATGTTGTTAAAACACATACATATATTCGATAATAGCAAAGGTAATCAAATAACAATTCATATGAAAAGAATGAATTCAGACATAGATAATAGTACCATATGAGCTGCTAGACACTCCCAATATCAATCGCTATTTGAGGTTCCTCTTCCAACGCAAAAATACTTTCAAACAAAGACAGTAGTGCACATTTGCATAAAAGCTTCCTTGTCAAAATTAGAATAACTGGTCCAGCTTTATAAAAGAATATGGCTGAAGCACAATAGTGCAACTTCAGTCTTTAAGTCAAGTACAAAACTTTACGACCCTTTCCAAAACAATGAAAGGGTCTATAAATACTTAATTAATCTAACTATCTACGAAACTAAAATCCTACTTAATTGGTATCAATTGATTTTGATCATATTTTCCTCAGCAACCTGGTAGTCGGCGGCATGAATCATCAAGTAGGTTGTTTGCCTTTGACCTTGAGCTGACTTATCGCAAGCATCGGCTCCACTTCGGGCGGTATGTTGAGGTGAGAGCTAAGCTGGGCGACATAGGTGGCATCCTGAATATCGGGGATAATATACCCGATTGCATCTGTAAGGCACTTGAGGGCGGCTCTTTGTGTATGTGGTTTTATCAAGAAGAACCAATAGGTGTCCCATGTTAAACTGTTAATTCCAGCAATTAATCTCCCCTTTTCCTCTAGATCTGGATAACATGAATGCTCCAATGTTTTCATCGCTGTCAATTTTCCTGGAGTGCATTGGGAAATCATGTTTGACAAGTAGAGAGTGTTATTAAATAATTCAACCAAATTGCTTGAAGTTGATTTGCACCTTGAAACTGCCCTCTCTGCTTTCATTAACTGGGACTGCCATTCTGTAAACAATATATATTTATGTGACTCTAAAATTCTTGGTAAATTCGTCGCTTGTCCCTGATCAGTATCTTGCCAGTCAAGAAATGCAGTTATCGTTTCTTCAGCTTGATCCAATTCCGCTCTAGCCTTTTCTGTTTTTTCACTTATTGATGCCATCAATTCGCATAGTGGCTCCGCCTGGGCGATTTGTTGACATAGAAGCTTGATTTGGGCTATTAATGTTGTATTTATCTGTAGTGCTTCTACTCTGAATTCAGTTATTTGTGGAACGCGCTTTGTCTTCTCAAGCTGTGCTGATAGTTGAGCAATCTGCTCATCTTTTGTTTTCAGCATTTGCTCATTTGCTGCCTTTAGTTGTGCCAAGGCCTCTGACAATTCTTTCTGCTTCTGGATTGCTTGTGGTCAATCCTTTGTTTCTCTGCCTGCAATTGTTGAGTTAATTGATTATTTACTTGTTGTTGTGTCAACAATTGCTGTTCTGCCTGCTCCGCTTTCTGCTTTGCTTCAGTTAGCTGTGCCTGTAATAAGAAGATTTCCTGGTCTTTTGTTTTCAATAAAGACTCACCTCTGATGCCTTGTCTATTGTTGCTGCCGAATAGGCTCCAGCATATTGTGATAGTTTTGTTAAGTCATCAGAGGGGTCAAATTCCTCCTTCCAAACCACATTGCCCGTGACCGTTTGTTCTGGGAAAAGGGAAGGTTGATCAGTCCTTCTTCTCTTCCTTTGTCATTTTACTACAGCTTTATGCCTTGGGCTATAGAAGACATCCAAGGGAGGAATCTCTTCTACCTGCAAAATGATTTGATTGGAGGGGTCCTTTGGTATTATTTCTACTTCCTTTGAACTGGGTGGGCCGCTGGTTCCACTTGGAACCTGTTGTGAAGTGGTTTCCTGTGTGTCCGCTGCTTTCGAAGTTTCGGTGTCCTTTGAACATTCTAGACTGCTGATAATAGAATCAAATGTTGCCATTCCTGGAGCAGTTTTGGATCAATATGAGTATCCACGTTTACTTCTGTGTTGCTCTGCTTCTGCTCTTTAGTCTGGGTCTCCTCCCGCACTTTCTCCTGCTCTTTAGTCTGAGTTTCCTCCTGTGGTTTTTCTTGTTCTTTTGTTGTAACCGGAGGTTCCTTTGACTGTTGCCGTTCAGGCTCGCTTGATGTTGTTGTTGGGGTTGTTGCTAACAGATCTAGAGGCAGAGTTTGCAACCTCTGTTCTCTAAGTCTATTGAATTCAACCAACCCTTCATCTTGATATTTCATTCTGGAAAATGCCTTAACCTGCATTATTGACTCGGCTGAGGAGAACAGGTCATCGAACATATCTTCTTTATGATCAAACTTTGTCAATTTGGCCTGTTCAAGTGCATTATAGGCGACTTTGTTGGGATCAAATCGCCTATTAGGGAGAGTTGCTAGAGTTAATGATTTTATCTTTGTAGCTTCTTTCTCTGCATGTTTGAAATCATGCAACGTGTAGACACCACATCTCAAAGGAAAAGAGGGCCAGACCTGCTTCTTATTTTTCTTGAGAGTCTGTGTAACACCCTCAGCAATGATCTGATAAGCTATTTCCCTCGCCAACAGTTTAACAGGTATGTACAAAGGAAGGACGTGAGATTCGGCTTGGCTACCGAAAACTCTTATATAAGTGAACTTTTCCTCCCCGAACCATCTTCCTACTGATGTTAAGTCAATCCCGGCTTGGTAGGAAATCTTGGGAGCAGGTTTATCAAAAATAGAGTAATGAATGGGTAACATAAAGCCATTGCAGACTTGGTATAAATGGTGCTTATAAGAAGATTTCCACAATTTCTGATGGTATATGTGAATAGGCATGGGGTCTTGTGATGTCCACCTCCAGCCGAGCACAGGAAATTTAGAATTAAAACACAAGGTATCTAGAATATAGGCATTGTAGTAGAATGGGGGAATTAACCTTTCAGTAACGCGGGTCTTATTTCTAAACTCAAGAACAGTTGTTGCTAGTTTATCTGACAGTATAGTTGCCCAATCCATTATTTCACTGTTACACGCCGCTTCCATCAAGGGAACCATTTCTATAGTGAAATTAGAGGAATCGTGCAACCCCCACAATCTACACATCATTATTCCAGCATAACAAAAAGGAGAGCATAGGGAATCAACAGAATACTTACCGGAAGATTCATGCTTGTGTTTTGCCGGATTTTGTCTCCAATCCCGGATGGGTTCGGATTCAATTTCGTTTTCTTTTCGGAATTTCTCCAAAAATGCCTTGTTGTACTTCTTCTCTGGCTCAGGCAAATGATACATTTGCCTTAAATCATCAGCGTTGAATGAACTGAAAATTCTCCCATCTCTGGTGCAGAAGGTTCTGTCCATGATTGGGATTTCCTCAATTGCCCACCTCACTACATCCGTATATGGGAGAATTTGTTCCCGAGCTGCTATCCGATGAAGGAAGGAGTCATCTAAGTCCTTTAAAGTACCATCAGATTTCTGAGTTGAATCTGCAGAGGCTTGTACTGTTGTCACTTCAGGTTCTTTGACTTCAATCAAATTATAGGTACTTTGACAAGTAGTTTTGCCGAGACCAGAACATGTAGTATCAGATATCAATCCTTTCTTTTTATTTGTTGGATCAGCGATGGCTTGTCCTGTGGCTGGCGCAGCGGAAGCGACTGTGGTTTTCTTAGACTTCTTCCCCATTCTGCTTGAGTTTTCTGATTTGGAAGAATTCTGCACAGGCGTGAAAATAAGCGTAACACAGAGAATTGGTAGTGAAAATCGAATATGAGAGAGATATATTGATCAATGCATGATGAGAGATTAACTTTAAAGTGGCTGTAGATACAATCTATGGGAAGATTTTAGGACTTATTATTACATTGAATGGTCGTTTAAAACCTGCCAATCCTTTAAATGCCCATCATATCATTAATTGGCCGAATGATTTGTTTAAGCGTGCCTGGATGTTTTGTCGGTTGAGCGCAAGTAAATCATTGTTCGATAGATAAGGCTTTTAATATGAATTGATCGTAATATCCCTCTGTTTTAACGGCTTTTTTGAAATTTGCGCTTTTGGCTTTATCGCAATCGGCCGTCGGGGAAAACTTAAATCCTTATATCGGCACCTTTTGAAATCCCCGATCGTCGATAGCGATATCGCATCGCATCGGGAGTGTGAGCACTTTTACGAACGCATGGATGGTATATCGCCGATCGCCGATAGCGATATCGCATCGCATCGGGTGTATTACCTGGGGTGCTTTAAAAACATGCATAGCATATCGCCGATCGCTGATAGCGATATCGCATCGCATCGGAGCGAAAGGAACTTTATCGCATCGGGGAAAAGCAATGGGCCTTTAAAGTATCCTCCTATGCCATTGCGATATGCGATCTTGCGATCACTTTATCGCGATGATAAAAGATTGATTATTAATATTAAAAGGCCAAAATTGGTTAGTCCAAAATGTTTTTTATAATGTCTTCATTTTGTTTTTGGACCTTTTTGAATAATACAAGGTTGATACCAATCAAAATTAAAAGGGACCCATTTCATATGATAGTTTTTTGTGAATAAAAATGATATGAAATGGGGGGTTGTTGTAGAGCACAACACCACCCTACTAAGCATCATCTGTTTCAGGAGACTCAAATTGAGCTCCTCATTGTAAAAACTCTGTTTCAAAGACAAAATAAAAGAAGGCCACCACTGAAAGTTGGACTGGAGACGTAGCCCTGGAGGATAGGGTGAACTCCTTATTAATTTGTTGTGTTCTTGCATTTTCTTACTATGTTTCTCTTACTGTTTTCCATTTTCCAATGTCTGTGTATTTTGCAATCTTATCGATCCGTTGCCTAAGATTACATAAACGCACACCAACACATGAGTCTGTAATACCTTCATTCATTAATTGATTAACTGAGATCACTCATGAGTGATTTTCATATCAGTCCCATTACTTGTACAATGTCATGGCAACATTCATTCCACCACTTGCACTCTTGCAGAGGATCTACAAGAATATTCGATTCATATGGAGACCCATTTGGTCATTTATGTGCCCTCAAACCCATTGGGCGCACCACAGTCTACTACTTGGAGAAAAAGGGGCCACCTCCTTGTGCATCATATTCTGAGGAATTTATTCCTCATTATGGCACTTCAGGATATTATTAGGCCTTTGGATGGCCCCACGACATGTACATATTATTATTTGGCCCCTTCTGAGGCTTATTTTTCCACGTGTGAGCTAGTTTGGTGGGCTTGTCACCAATAGGGGTTTTATTTGCACATTATTTTATCATTAGGGGATAATGTAGGCCTATAAGCTAATTTAGAATCCTTAGGACGATATATATTGATGTTAGATACATTCATTTGGATCATCACTTGACTTGGGATCTCTCTAATCATAGAGAACTTCGCATTTTTTTCCTTAGAGGATATTTTTGGAGATGGATGAATTTTGCTGTATGGATTTGGGTTATTTT
Organism: Pinus tabuliformis; assembly: GCA_031772625.1. NCBI lineage: Eukaryota > Viridiplantae > Streptophyta > Pinopsida > Pinales > Pinaceae > Pinus > Pinus tabuliformis. Next base: position 1,360,120,310 of record CM062819.1, on the reverse strand, counting down.
TCTTGTCTTGGATATTTGTATTGAAAATGAAATGTTGGTTGTGTTGGTGTCTGAGTGTGAATAAACTATTCCACCCTTTTCCACATTAATTCATCAATTCGGGTGCGTACAACTTTCAAGGTAACGCGCAAGGTATATGCAAGGGCAAGGTTACAATCTTACATCAACCAAGGATTCGTGGCTAAAGAATCAAAGCATCGTTGTAATAGTAATTAGAAATAAATTGTAGAACTTAAAAGGCATTCACATCAATCAATAAAGATTTGTAACAACAATAAGAAATTAATGCACAATAATGAAAACAGCACACATAAAAGAAATACGTAGCACCTGATCAGAAGAGCGGGCCCAGCTCTCTGATCAGGGTTGCGTTAACTCACAGCTAAGAAGAGAACATCAACTTGCTTGTATTTTATTAATATGTAAAGAGATGTTACAATATATGCCTCTGTGCGGCTAACCCTTCGCACAGGAATAAACCCCTTTTATACAAATACATGGGAATGACATATTCCCCAAAATTGGAAACTAATGCCCAAAATATACAACAGTTCAAAACAACAACTAATTTCCGAGAGAGTGAGAACAGAAAAGATCCAAAATAGGCTTGAAAGCAGCTGCGAGTTGGTTATGTTGTTACAGTGTTGTTGAACAACTGCTGTGAATGCGGGACTGCTGCTACAAGTTGTGAAGGCGATACATGTTCACTGAATCTGCGGAAATAACAAGTTTTAGTAGTTCGCATAGGAAAAACCCCCGTGACTTTACTTCATCAATTAAATATTCCAAGAGACGTTAGGAAGAAGGGTTACCTCATAGGTTTATCACAATAAATGCATATCAATTGGTGCAAAAGGATGGAAGGATAGGTGAAAATGTAAGGAAAAGATAAGCAGATTTGGTGCCCAACATCTCCCCCCAACTAGCCTTCTGCATGCCCTCATGCAGCTCGCCGCTTTCGCAGGTCTGGGTTAGAATGGTTGTAGTCAGCGTGGAGCTGGGCGAGATCATACTCGTCTGCCATGTTTGTTCCTGGGGGCTTGTACCCTTCTAAGAGAAGGACATCCTTCCACCAATCATCTGGTACATTGTATGCTGGGGTATAATTTTCTACTAGAAACCAAATGATGGGGAACCTGAATCGGATTCCCATCCACCTAACCCCGCATGTTTGGATGCATGCAATATATCTTAGCACCCGACTTAATGCTCGTGCAAAATTTGGCGCTCCAAAAGGTTCCTTGTTCCGAATAGTTGTAGGTGACATCATCCACCTCTTCTGACAACTATCAAGGGCCTCATCTTGAAATGTGACTATTTGTTTGACACAAAGGTCAATACACCACTTCTGTGTCCTCAGCATCCGTTCTCTATTTCCCTCAATCTCTAAAAGGGTGGTGTGCTTATTATACATAGTCACGGACCGTTCATGCTCCCCTCTCATCATAAGAGACTTCGTGTTTTGATTTGACTCAAACATATTAGAAGCCTTCTGCCAGTTTATCTGGCTAATAGTATAGGAGGTGAGATCCCTTAAATTAATGTCCCTCACATATGGGACCGGGTTAAACTCTTTGTCATTGCGCAGAAAGTATCCATGTAGATAAAGCTCACACATCAAATGTTGGGTTACCAAGTCATGGATTCTCAGTAGACGGAGGAACTGTATAGATTCCTCAATCTCATGATTGACCTCCTTCTTAATGCTTTCCAAACAAAAGAGAAGAAATTTCTCATGCAAGAACAAGACATAACTAGAAGCAGGAGGGTGGCATGTCATTACATGGTGTGCCAGGCTGAACATCTGTTCTTTGTCAGTCTTCAATTCTAGCACTTGCCCTTCCAAACGTTCTACTTTGAGCTGCTGCTTTGTATACCTCAACCGTAATATGTCCACTCGCTCTATATACTCGAAGATAGCCTTGGACGACTGTTCTTGGACCCTTTTCACCTCATTCTGATAACAGGCCACGGTGGATTTCCAAGTTTGAATCTCAACTATTAAATAGAATTCACGACCATCGAACAAGTGCTCAATAGGATCTGTTTGAGTAGCAGAAAAGGTCATCGGCACATCATCTACCTGTGTTTTTGCTTCAACCATCGTGGCCTTAGGCTTCTTAGCCAGTCGTTTATACTTTCTTACCAGTTTCTTGAGTTGATGCACCTATCTTCTCAGCCTTCAAACCTCTGTTTTCAACTGTGTTGTGTCCCTGAACTGTAGCTGATATTTCTTTTTAAGGGGTAGACTCCTTTTCTCACATAGTTCTATCCATTCCTACTTAACAACCACTTCATCTGTCCCTATGGCTGGTTCAGCAGGTGGCAGATTACTCGGAGGAGTATCCACTGGTCCTTCTACCGGATTCTCCATCCTTGGTTCCTCCCTCTCGGGAGCAATCGCTTCTTGTTTGACAACCAACTCAACTGGCCCTGTAGCTGGTTCAGTAGGTGGTGGATTACTCGGAAGAGTATCCACTAGTCCATCTGTCAGGCTCTCCCTACTTGGTTCCCCTTTTTCGGGAGCAATTGCTTCCTCTTTGACAATTAACGCAACTAGCCCTACAGCTGGTTCAGTAGTTGGTGGATCACTCAGAGGAGTATCCACCGGTACTTCTACGAGCTCTCCTTACCTATTTCCCCTGTCTCATAAGCAATTACTTTTTCCTCCCTTTTGGGCTCCAGGGCATCTGTTGCCTGAATATCACATCCTTCGTCCACTCACTATTCCCATTCTTCTACAAGGTGTTCCTCCTCCCTCTATTCTTTGGAATGGCCTTGCTCAGAATCAGCAACCAACAAACTAACAGCAGCTGAACCTTTAACCGACCCATCAAACTTTAAAATGGGAGGAACAACAACCTCCTTTTCTGAGTGTCGGGGAGAATGAGACACTCTCGCTCCTCTTGGAATGGTGGCACAAAAAGGAGACTAAAAGATGTTTTCTCCCTGGTCTACATTGGCTTTGTCTGACACCTCGAATTCCTTCCCTTCACCTGTGACAATTCTGCTCTAGCTCGAGACTCCCATCTGTGTTAACTCATGTCCTGTGGTTGACATTGGTTCTTGTGGGACAGTGTCAACCTCAAGACTCATCCTTTCCACATTTTCTGGGACCAAATGGGTTGGTGGTGGTTCTTGTGTGGCACCAACACCCGTATCCGACGCTTCCTAAGCAGATGGTGCTGGCATTATTTCCTCTGGCACTTTATTAATAAAAGTGGACTCTTGTATCACTGTTTCAATCCCATCCATCGTGTCCATAATTCCTTCCTCCATCGGCTCCATAGTCTCTTTTGTTTCGAGCCTTTCCTGCTCCAGTCCTTCCTCTTCCATTGGCTCCACAGTCGAGGCTGGTTCTTGTGAAATAACCTCGGCTGTGGCACTGACAGTCTCTTCCACTTCAGGCCTTCCCTGCTTTGGTTCCTCTTCTTCCATTGACTCCACAGTCGAGGTTGGCTCTTGTGTAACAGACTCGACTGTTTCTTCCACTTCAAGCTCCCTTTCTTGCTTTCATTCCTCTTCTTCCATTTCCATCTCTTCAGGCTCTTCTTGGTCTACATATTCATCCTCTGTTGGTTCCTCCTCCATTCTCTCTGACTCCTCTTCTCTAGCAGCTATAACAGCTGCTACCTCTTCTTTTGTTGATTCCTGGAATGTCGCCCAAGTAATTTGAAATTGGGCCAATGCATGCATAACCAGTAACCGTACCATCTTGTGGTTGGTGATGACTGCTACAACCTGTCACAAACTCTGAGCAGATTGTGCCATCAATTGGAGGCTTTTTAGCATAACTAAGGACATGTTCAAAGTGAAGACCTATGACTGTGGAAATTGAAGACGAGCTAACACACTGAAATGATACTTGAATGCAGTGGTGTACCATCCTTCGCAAGTTACATATTTCATCACAAAACCTACTACATCGCCCCATGGATGCAGTAATGAGTTCCAGTCACACCCCCAACCTTTTTGGACGACACTCTCACCAGCCTGTAGAAATACTTTAGGAAACTCTGGGAGGAAAGTCCTTCATGAAAACCAGCTCCGTCCCTGTTGAGACAATCCACTGACTTCTACAATAACTTCCTCTGTGACAGGGATTTCTACCCCTCTTACCCGAGAGTTGTCTTCATTCAAATTGAGTGTGAATTCCACTACAATCCCCTCGTCAAATCCCTGCAACCTGTTAAAATAAACGTCCGAACCTGCATTGACGAAAAGCTACCACACCTCTCTATTGTTACGGACCAAGGTGGTATCCTCTGACTCATGACACACAACCAACCCACCCATTGTTGTAGAAACAGTAGCAGCACTTGGATGCAGTCGACTGTTGGGGGAGAGAGTAATAGCAACCAAATTGACAAAGATGGTAACAACATGGTGAAGCGCGGGGTAAAAAGTGGTGAAAGTGGCTAGTGATTTTTTTGAAAAACGCAAGAATTATGGCGAATCATGGTAAGTACGATGAAATAATTACAATAATTAATTCATATGAATTGGAAAAGACCGATTGGTTATTGAATGTTTGTAATTCAAATTCTAATGCATCAAACTAATTATTACAGAATCACGGGTTTTATGGGTGTATCGTTCGCACTAGATTTAATAATGATATATGATATGTCATTATTATGGTTTTAAGTATGCCGTCATTTACTTATGACAAGACCCCCCACCCCCAACTTAAATGTAGTTATCCATGTATATGTCTCGTCGATGGAATATTTTAATTGAATCCGTAAGAGTCAATGGAGACGTACCTGGCGGTGGAGTAACGACAGAGTAACCGGCAGAGTAACAGCAGTGGCGAACTAACAACACTGATGGAGTAACAGCAACGGTGGAGTAACAGCACCAATGGATTAACAATAGTGGCAGAGTAACAGCACCGACAGAGTAATAGCAGTGGTGGAGTACAACATCTGACACTTAGAAAAAAAAATCAGGAGTAACAACAGTGGCAGAGTAACAACAGCGGTGGAGTACAGCATCAACTATTACTTGGAAAATTTCTGTCAGCTCCTCATCATCAGATTTCGATCATTATTCCTGAAAAAGACAAACAAGCAAGTAGTAAAAGCATATTATTATTATTATTATTATTAAAATAAAAATAAAGAAGAGAATGCAGAGGAAGCATTATCTACACCAACAACCATCAAACCAGATTTATCAGAGAGTGTTTGATGAAGGCATCCTTAGAAGTTGGACGGTGGTATAATTTCAAACAGTGTCCGTTCACTAAGAAGGAAGCACGAGTATCATCTATTGTAACCAATATAACCATTCCATTATCAAACACAGCGTCCACTTCATAGGGTCCCATCCAGTGAGTATGAAACTTTCCTTTAAAATCTTTAAAACGAGAGTCATAGAGCAGTGCCCAATCTCCTTTATGAAACACCTTATTCTTGATAAATTTATCGTGACATTTCATTCTCTGTTGTTGAATAGCAGTAGTTTTCTGGATAGCCACTAAACAGATTTCATCTAACTCATTTAGTTGTTCCAGATGGTGTTTCTGGGCCTCCGATAAGTCTAATCCTACTTCCAAAGTTGTTCTGAGTGTGCTAATCTCAAATTCTATCGGAAATAAGGGGGATTTCCCATAGAATAACTAAAATGGTGAAAACCCGATTGTGTTCCTCCATGTTGTCCTGTATGCCAAGAGAGATTCCAGAAGTTTCTGAGACCAATCCTAACGATGGCTTGCTACAGTCTTTGTCAAGATATTTTCCAATACCTTGTCTGTACTTTCTACCTGTCCATTCGCCTAGGGGTGGTATGGAGTTGTCACCCTGTGTTTGACTCCATATTTCTGCATAAGCCTTGCTATCATGTGGGATGTGAACTGTGCCCCTCCATCTGAAAAATCTCCCTTGAAGTACCATATCGAGCAAAAATCTCTTCAAAAAGGAAATCTCAAACCACTTGTTCCATTACTTTCGCAACAACTCTGGATTCCACCCACTTAGTCACATAATCAGTGCAGACCAGAATGTGAACCTTTTGATGAGAAGGTGGTTTAAAAGGTCCCACGAAGTCAATTGCCCACTTCTCAATAGGCTCGAGGATTACCTGGGGCTGCAATGGCATTTCACCTGATTTTCCAGGTTACCCCATGTGTTGACAACTGTCACATCTTCGGACATAATCTCGAGCATCCCGAAAGATAGAAGGCAAATAATATCCCATTTGCAACACCTTGTGGCTTGTTCTTTTATCTGAAAAATGTCGTCAACAAGGGCCATCATGGGCAGCCTTCAATATCTCATAAATGTCATCCTTAGATACACAACGTCAAATATGCTAATCAACCCCTGTGTCAAAAAGGTATCCTGCCATCCATGAGTATCGGGTACTATGATGAATAATTTTCTGTTGTTCCCTGTATGACAAGTGATGAGGTACCTTCCCTATGTCAAGATAGTTAGCAATATCTGCATACCACGGAGTGTTAGCAGAAATTGCAAAAAGGTGCTCATCTGGAAAACTATCTTCTATGGGTGTACCTTCAGCATTATTATCTAGTATAGACAAAAAATTAACAACCACATTATCCTTCCTGGTTTATCTACTATGGTGATGTCAAATTCCTGAAGTAACAGCAGCCATCTTGGAATACGACCAGGAGTAATGGGTTTATTCATCATATACCTGATTGCTGCGTGATCAGTGTGTACAAAGGTGGGATACTTGGTAATATAATCCCGGAACTTGTTGATGGCGTAGATGACAGCAAGGAATTCTTTTTCAGTCACTGTGTAGTTTAACTCGGCAGGAGCCAAGTTATTACTAAAATAGTAAACTGCATATGGCACCTTGTCTACTTGTTGTCCCAAAACTGCCCCAACTTCTGTCTAAGAGGCATCAGCATGGATATGAAATGGTGATGTCCAGTCCGACCCTAAAAGGATCATAGCTCTACAAACAAGTTCCTTGATCTTCACAAAGGCTACATCACAGTCATCTATCCACACAAAAACTGCATATTTTGTCAGTAATTGAAAAAGTGGATGTGCTATCTTATCAAAATTTTCTATAAAGCGCCTATAATAACCAGCGCAACCGACAAAGCTACGTACCTGTGTGGGTGTTTTGGATATTGGAAAGTGAAATGTTACCTTTATATTAGCTGGATCCATCCAAATTCTAGTAGCTGAAAGCAGATGTCCCAAGATATTCCTTCCTCCATCATCATGTGGCACTTTAATGTACTCAAAGAGACATGCATCCGTTTGCATCTTTCAAGGAATTTTTCCAGATGTGTTGGCCCTTCTTCGAATGAATCCTCGTATGGAGTAAAATTTTCCATATAAATTTCAACATTGTCATCTACCAAATCAGAGAAAATCCCTAAAATTTCCCTTTGGAATGTTGCAGCCGCATTACAGAGGCCAAATGGAAGGACTCGGTATGCGAAAGTTCCCCAAGGGCACGTGAAAGTGGTTTTATCTTGATCCTCGAGAGCTATCTAGATCTAGTTGTACCCACTAAATCCGTCCAGGAAGGAGAAGAACTTCTTCCCAACCAAAGTATCCAAGACTTTATCAATGAACGGTAAAGAGAAATGGTCATTCTGTGTTGCCTTATTTAATTCTATGTAATCTACACATATCCACCATTTACCATTTTTCTTGGGAACAATCACCAACGGGGAAACCCATTGGCTATCCGAAATGGGGTAAATAAATCCTACATCTAGTAACTTTTGAAGTTCTTCCTTGACAATGTTTTTCAGAGCGGGGTTCATCCTCCTATGGGGCTGTCTCACAGGACGCAAATCCTCTTTGATGTATATATCATGGGTACATAGATTGGTAGGAATCCCCTTCATGTCTGTATAGTCCCAGGCGAAGGCTTCTTTGTGATTTTGGAGAACATCTAGAAGTTGTTTTGTCTGGGATTCTGACAGATTTGGGTTAATATTCAGGGTCTTTCCTAGTTCTACCTCCACAGGAATGTTGTCATGGGACACAGTTGTGGGCAACTCTTCAAATCCATCTGTTGTTTCAATACTTTCCTGCGTTTCACAGCTCAAAACAGATTCTAGAATTCGCTGATTTGAATCTGAAACAGAACAAGGGTCACTAATGAAGGTGGTAATTGTATCATCTTCTGTTTCTATTTTTAGCTAAAGGGCCTGTCCAATAGTAAGAACTGGTCTTAATTCTTCATCCTCAAATTCAGACTCTTCCTTTGGTAAAGGTTTCTTGCGACCAAATGGCTTCACTGATGGGCTAGGTTCTGCAAGAGGATATAACATAAGGTTTTTAGTAACATGCTCATTTAAGATAACCATATTCCCATAACGACACCCAATGTAGGCGTCTGCGGTTTCCAACCACGGTATTCCCATAATCAAGGGATGGCCACCAGCTGGGGACTACATTTACAGTACTAAGAAATCCATAGGGTAATGCCATGAATCAACTGAGATTGTAATGTCTTCTAACTTCCCTACCAGTTTGACGTAGATCTATCTGCCAGCTCTAACACCGTAGGTGTATGTTTCAGGTTTCGAAGACCCAATGTATGCATAGCTTCAACAGTGATGACATTTATAGCAGCACCCAAATCTACCAGCACATTTGGAATTTCCACTCCATTAATTTTCACAGTTAGAATTGGGTTCCCCAGGTCCCCATACTTCACATGCATAGCCTTTCCCATCATAAAATCTGATAACTTTCCCATCATATGAATGGTGAGTGGGTCCCTTGATTTCTTTCTAGGATTTTTAGCACAATATTACCTAAGAAGTTTTGCATATATAGGTACATCCCTCATAGCTTGTAACAGGGGAATCTTTTACAAACAAATTTTGTAACTCCCCTAACAGGTCAAACTCAACTTGAGGGATCTGTTTACTCAAGGCCAATCTTTCAAGATATGGCAAGTCAACTCGGTGTTCTTGAGTAATTAGCAGCTGAGGAGATGTCTGATTTTTAATAGCATGGTTTGATTTCTCTTCAACTATTTCTGGTTATTTAACCTCACTGCCAACTTGTTCAATAATAAAATGTGAGGGCCAAGCATCTACTACCCGCCAGAATATCAAATTCATCTCATCAAGTTCTGCAGTAGAGATGATGTATGAAGGCAAGTTGAGGGTGTCAGCTTACTGAGCCCCTTTATTGTTAGGATTTGGATTGGGTTGGATAGGAAGTTGACGGCGAATAGGCGGATTACCAGGAGGTATATTAGAGGGCAGTTGAATTTGATGTTGTGGCATTGACTGGGGAAACTATCCATGAGGAGAGGGTCCACACCAGTTCGAGGCCCATTGAGAATTTGAACTAGTTTGAGGAGCCCACTGTTGCCAGGGTGGAAACTGATATTGAGGCCACGTAGGTGGATAAGACATGGACTGAGGACCCATATTAAAATTATTAAAATATTGATATGGATCCTGTAACATACTTTGATTTTCAATTGGTGACCGAGGTTGCCATGGCTTTTTGGATCCCATAAAATACAGTTTGCCCATGTCTTCGGATGTCCCTTGAAAGACCGCTTTCAATCCTGGTAAGCGAGGGCATGAACTTGTCACATGACTCAGCTCGTAGATTGCATATTCTTCCACGTAGTTCAATGGACATTCTCTATGTGGATGCTTCTTTCTGCATTTTAGGCAAAATGTAGCCATAGATTTTTCCAATTCCATCTCTTTCTGTTTTACTTGCAGTGTGTCCATCTGTGTAGAAAGGGTACTCAAGATATCAATCCTTAAGTTATCCAACAAGTTTCCAATTTCTGCTTTCGTGACACCTCCACCAGATAATTTTGTTGACCGAATTCCTTGTTTATTCCTTGCATCTCCCCTCGAGCACTGGATGCACAACTCACAGATGGTATCGAAGTCCTATTTTGATATATCTCCCTTTCCCATTATGTTTAAAAGTTCCAGAGAGTCTTCTCAAAAAGCTCGAAGAAGGATAATTTTCAAATTGTTCTTATCCATGTTAGAATGACCTGATCTCTGTAGTGTGTACTTAAATTGTTCCACACAGTCCTCCATATAATCATCTCCCTTCTGCATGAACATAAAAAGTTCTTCCTTAATATCATGAGATTTGTAGTAATCCTGATATTTCTCCAGAAAAGAGGTTTTCATACCATCCCATGTGGAGATAGTATTTCCTCCTAGGCCCATAAACCATCACAAAGTTGTCCCTTTTAATGTAGCAGGGAATATTTTTAGTTTCTGAGCATCGTTTATATAGTCATATCCCCAACACACAATATAAAATTCAAAAAGAAACATGTCAGGGTCTTCAGAAGTCAGCCCATGAAAGCTTGGTAAAGCTATCAAAGGAATGGGCTTCGTTGGTGCGCCAGTCCCAAGATCCTCAATTGGGAAGTCAATAGTAGAGGTTGTGGGTGCCATGAATATCCTCCAATAATCACTGGGAATTTCAGTAGGCTCTGCAGGGAATGATGGAGGGGGTCTTGTCATGAAAGTTTGAGTTGCTTTAATAGCACTCCCCTTATCTCATGGTGATAACAATACCCTTACATATCCTTCCTCCCTGACATAATGGCTTGATCCCTCAGACCCCTTTTGTGCAACTTCTCCTTCCCTACTGGAATGGGCTAGTTCCTCAGACCTTCTGCTTGCAACTTCTTCTTCCTTTGTTATCAGCAACGATACTCCTTCATCAGGTACACTGTTGCATACTTCTTCTGCTACTGGAAGGTTTTGTTGTATTGAATCAACAGGAGGTACTGTGGATAGCACTGGCTATTCAATAGATTATCCCACTGATTTCATTTGAGTCTCTGTCCTCACAACAACATGAGAAGATGCCTCAGTTTCAGCTTTTGTGATGATTTGTTGGATATAAGTGTTCCTTCCCAAATCCTGTCCTCCTTTCTTCGAGGCTTTTCCTCTGCCCCTTTTATTCGAATCTTTGTTCATGCAAGTTGGTAAGAGGGAAATATTTAAACTAAATCACTACACTCAGGACTTGGAGTAGGGTCTCAAAGGATCATTCCCTCCCTAGGACAAGAGGCAAGGTTTTAACAAACAGGAAATTAAAACAACTAAAAAAAAAGAAATCTAGGGTTCAAGACCCGAAGCATGGTGTCAAAAGACCCTTCCCTCCCCAGGACGAGAGATCAGATAAGAAAATAACACACATAAAAGGAAATCTAAAGCTCAAGACCTGGAGCAGGGTGTCAAAAGACCATTCCCTCCCTAGGACGAGAGATTGGGTTTTAACAACTCAGAAAAATTTAGAACAAATGACCAAAGTAAGCGACTTGGCCCAAAAATAGTAAAAAGCGACAAAAATTAGAATAGTACGCTCGGGACTTAGAGCAGGGTAGAACTTCCCTCCCTAAGACGAGAGATTGATCCTCTGGTCAATACAGATCATGTCTTGCACCTTGTTAGCCTTCCCCGGCAATGGCGCCAAAATGTTGGTGTCCGAGTGTGAATAAACTATTCCACCCTTTTCCACATTAATTCATCAATCTGGGTGCATACAACTTTCAAGGTAATGCGCAAGGTATATGCAAGGGAAAGGTTACAATCTTACATCAACCAAGGATTCATGGCTAAATAATCAAAGCATCATTGTAACAGTAATTAGAAATAAATTGCAGAACTTAAAAGGCATTCACAGCAATCAATAAAGATCTATAACAACAATAATGAATTAACACACAATAATGAAAATAGAACACATAAAAGAAATATGCAGCACCTGATTAGAAGAGTGGGCCCAGCTCTCTGATCAGGGCTACGTTAACTCATAGCTAAGAAGAGAACAACAACTTGCTTGTATTTGATTAATATGTAAAGAGTTGTTACAATATATGCCTCTGTGCGGCTAACCCTTCACACAGGAATAAAACCCCTTTTATACAAATACATGGGAATGACATATTCCCAAAACCTGGCAACTAATGCCCAAAATATACAACAGTTCATAACTGTAACTAATTGTCAAGAGCGCGAGAATAGAAAAGATCCAAAATAGGCTTGAAAGCAACTGCAAGTTGGTTATGCTGTTACAGCGTTGCCGAACAGCCGTTGTGAATGCGGGACTGTTGCTACAAGTTGTGAAGGTGATACATGTTCACCAGAATCTGTGGAAATAACAAATTTTAGTAGTTCGCATAGGCAAAACCCCTATGACTTTACTTCATCAATTAAATATTCCAAGAGACGTTAAAAAGAAGGGTTACCTCATAGGTTTATCAAAATAAATGCATATCAATTGGTGCAAAAGGATTGAAGGATAGGTGAAAATGTAAGGAAAAGATAAGCATATTTGGTGCCCAACAAGTTGGATATACTATATAACGTTGTTATTCTTGTTGTTGCATACTACTAAAACTAGGGGTAGTTGTTCCATAATTGAAATGTGGAATTAAGCATGTTTTAGCTAATTTAATGTATGGGCCAATGTTATATGAATTAAATGTCCTAGAGATTATTTGTATCAATAATATTGCATCATTTTCTTTGAAGTATAAATGCTTGAATTTCACTTTTCTTTTCTTTCTCTCAACATTGGATTAAGATGACTTTCTAGGCCTCCTTGATTAAGAAACCAAGTTCTTAATCATAATCATCCTTGAATCCAAATTCCTAACTAAATTAGGCACTGATCCCTAAAAAGGGTAGTCATCTCCTTTAATTTTTTAATCATTTACCACCTTTTCCCTGGTCTGGCCGTCAAAGGTCACCTAGGGCATCAATTTCCTAGGAATTGACCCAAGGAAAACCTTCGATCTCCTACAAGATATTGTGTTGGTGGGTCCCCTCCCTCTCCTCCAAATTTGAGGTAATTCTAACTGTGGAATCTCAGGAATCCCAAGCCCTAGCTCTAGGATCAAATTTTGCCTAAGCATCCCCAAGGCTAGACCTCAACAGGATCAATTCAACCTTTTGAAGTAAATATTCCTTTTTGGTCCTTTCCCTTCACCTTGTCTAGGATAGGAACATCATTGGTTGCCACACTCCATCCTCTAGCCTGGGTTGGGTCCACTTGACCACGTGTGGTCCCACTTCTCAATAAAGATTATTTGTCAAGGACCATTTGGGAATCCAATTTTCCCAAGGATTATATGGATTGCAAACCTCATCTATAAGCCTATTCCTTCTCCCTCAACCCTCCAATCCTCACTCATTACCCCTGGAGGACCAAGTCCCTTGCTTAAAGAGCAAGAAAGTTCCATTCTTCACTCCATCCTTGGGAAAGGGTTTCCAGGGTCACTTTCTGCCTATCCGTTGACATATACTTTACAAGTGATCCCTACACTACCAGGACTCCTCCCATCGGTGAAATTCCATAAAGAGTAGGGTGACTTAGCTTTGGTGACTGTGGGCTAAGCCTCCACCATTTCCCTTAACCTAGTAGTTTCCCTCTTAGGAACCCCTTTTAGGCCCCCTGCTAGTTTGAGTGGTAACATTTCTGACTCTATTGTTGGGGAAATGAAACATGCATTTTGTTCCCCATACGAGATATTGACATATCATTATTAGCAACTCCATTGGAAGAATGAAGCCCTAGTTCTTCATTGAACTTTAAGGTCGATGCTTGTAGGGTGAAGCAAGCATTTTTCTAGGCATCTTTAATTTCACCCTGGCGACTCCTACATATGTTTCATGTATACCTAATATAGGTTTTCATTCTTTCATAAATTTACCACTTTGGACAATGCTAGCATTCCTAGACATCCTAATCATGTCGTGGGAAGGATGCTATGTGGGATGCCCGTGTTTGATGGTGATTCGCTCTCCATAATTGACCAGGTAGAAATATTTAATGCACATGGTTAAAGAAAGAAGGTTTTCCACCAAGATGTCCTTATGTTATTGTTCATGGGATATATGTGTGGTCATAACTCATGGCTGCATGATCATGAACCTATGAGCATCTCATCTATTGAAGAGTTTGTTGATGGCTTTCTTAGACATTTTCAAGTACACCCTGCATTATGCATCCAAGATGAAGCCTTCATCGAGCATCATCAAGACATTAAGAATCTAGGTAATGAGCAAGAGGACAAATCCTCCTTGGGTCCACATGATGAAAATAATGATTTTGAGGACACATGTGTTGGGAAGGATGAATTTATGGAAAGTGAAATTGAGACCAAACTTACCTTTCTCAAGGATATTACTCCTAATGAATCCTCTTCTAAAAAAATTGAGAAATATGATCCCATTAGCCCCTTGAAAGATGACATTTAGGACTATTTCCACATTGAAAGAGAGAAATGGGAAATTCTTAGTCCTTAATTTGATGGTGCTCCCATTTACAACACGAACAAGGAGGATGAGGATGGGATTGGTCTTCTTTTCCCCTCGAGCACTATTTGTGATGGAATACACATTGATACCCTTGGGGGGGAGAATCTTAATTTTTCCTTTGCATAAAGAGGGGGAGTTGGAAGTGATAAATTTTCATTTTAGGATAAACCCTATATTTGATACTAGGGAAACTGATAAGTCTCCCACTTCTCATGAGTATTATTCTATGTTATAATCACTTGAGCCTTTTGATTATGATCTTAGGAAAGAAAAACATGTTGAATTCAATATCTCATCCTCCCTTTTTCCTATTTTTCATCATCTTGAGTCTTCATTAAATGATTCCCTCACCTCTAATCATATGTCCTCAAGTAATTGTGAGGCCCTCCTCCCTCCTGAGTATAGTGTCAAGGAAGAGACCTTCATTGATTACATTTTTCCTCCTTGGACGTACCCTCACGGTTTTAATCACTCCATGGTATCCCCTCTCGAGTGTGATCATCATTTGAAACCTACTTGTGTCTCTCCATCTCATTGGCCTCCCTTTCCTACTAATCATAACCTGATGAAGGCCATAATCAATGACATAAATATTAAGGAAAATGGTGGAAATGATGTGCCATAGGTGGCCATCCATCAAAAGTTTATGAGCTTGGTCTTTGACATCTCTATATTTTGGTTGCAAGAGAAGATATCATGGACTAGATTACATATTTTTCTTACCTCTTCTCACATAATCATCCATGTGTGGGCATCATATTTTCCCACCTCCCACCCGCAACATCCTCCATGTGTTTGGGTTTGCATTCTCTTTGGGATTTGCTACTTCAGTAATCATACAAGAATGAATATTTATATTGACTTGATGACATGTTGGTTGCTTTGGCTTTATGATTACACTTAATATAAGCTTCGTCATATGCATCTTAGGGTCGAATGCATTGCATGATGATTTTTGCATTAGAACCAATCGCATATGATATTTCTCATGATAGATTAGATTGCATTTAGATTAAAAATTGCATATTATATTTCTTGTTGATTTTATGGGCTAGCATTAAGCATGGGTGATCATAAGACACCATGAAAAACATATTTCCCGTGGCTTTTATCTTTGACATGTGCTGATAACAGGTCTATGGTGACCAAGAGATTTATGGAGTTCCTGTGACCTCATGTTCAAGCAGCCTCGTCCACTTCTTCGAGAGATCACATCCCAGTTGGAGCCAGATGTTACCCACCACTTCATGGGTGATATCCCCAAGAGAATTTTTTCTCCATGATCAACCTCATCCAGAAGCCAGCAACCACTTACAGCCTCCTACTAGCTCGTTGTGCCACTTCTCTGCCACCTAAGCCAGTGAGGTGGTCCCTCACCCACCTGTATTAATCGTATGTTTGAAGGCGGGCCTCCCGAATCTAAAGGTATGTCTTGTCATTTGGTAATTGAGTATTGGGTTTGCTTATCATGGATACTTTTAGGTATGGATTGATGGGGGTATTTGGTGGAAAGGGTGGGCTTAGTTTGTTCTCTTTTTCCCTTGATCTCTTTTGGATGCTACCCTTGGACCTTAGTCTCGTGGGATCTCCTTTATTTACCAATTGGTTCTATAGTGGTACTACTTGGGAAACTCCAACTTTGGGTGCATGGTCCCTCTCCTTTATCTGCATATATTACTCCCTTTCCACTCCCACCTGGGTTCACATTTCCATTATGGGTTCACATACGGCCAACCTCCATATCCCCTTGCCCCCATCTTGAGTCAGGTCTATAATGATGCCCCGAAGGTTGAAGTAGATAAAAGAAAAATAAAAAAAGAATAATTGACCACATTTAATAGGAAATTGTACCACAAAATGCAAAATATGGTCAAGACAAAATAATTAGCACATGGGAAAAATCCAATACATGAGCACTATCCCAATCCATGGTCATCACACTGGCTCCATAGGCCCTAGATGAGCCTCCTTTATCATTCAGGAACCCATGATTGTCCCAAACCCTGGAGGGAAATGAATTGCCCTACCTAAAAGGGGGTAATCACTACTATATCTTACACATCATGCTCTTTTCCTTTGAGCCCTCAACAGTTAATTAAAGAAATTTCATAAAAGGAAAAAGGCATATAAAGAAGGGTGGAAAAATCAAGGTCAGAACACCTCATGTACCACGATTTCTCCCTCCTACACATTACATACCCAGGTGTGGGCTTCCGCTTATCTAGCTACCCATATGCCCTAATATGTGACACAGGATTTCCACTCTCGTTCCCCACTCCATTCCACTTATTTATCACTTGCTTCCCTCATTAGAGGGATGTACCTTGGACCTACTATCCCCTTTAAGGGATGAAACCACCTAATAAGGTACTTGGTTAACCCCCTTTAGAACCTGGAGACACTAGCACATGTAAAAGCCCACTATGGAAGGGCATGCCATTATGAAGTGCCCACTTTGTTATCCATGGTATGTAAACTCTTTTACATGATTATTTTAATGATTGGTTGTACATGAAGCCTAGGGGACACATTGGATCTTGTGAAAGATTATTGGTGGTTTCCATTTGGTCTTTGTCTCCCTATATAGGATCCCAACCCCCATAGGTCTACATTGGCCCATATATGGCATGCATAGAGATCCATTAACCTCCACAACAGTAGATAAGACTCCACATCTCTTGATCGATGCTCAGAGACTACTAGCAATCCACTTTTGGAATGATGGTGATATGTTTGGTACATTATGCCCAGCAGACCCCCACAAGATCCCCACACTTTTGGAAAGTGTCCCAGAACTTGTACGATGTCATGGCAGCATTCATTCCACCACTTGGACCCTTACAGAGGATATGTAGGCATCTCCGGTTCATATGGAGACCCATGGGGTCATTTATGTGCCCTCAGACCCACTAGGAGCACCACAGGTCTACTAATTGGAGAACAAGGGTCCACCCCCTTGTCCATCATATTCCGAGGAATTTATTTTTTAGTATAGCACTTTAGGACATTATTGGGCCTTTGGAGATCCCCATGACATGTACATATTATTATTTGTCCCCTTCTGAGGCTTATTTTTCCACTTGTGAGCTATCTTGGTGGGCTTGTCACTAATAGGGGTTTTATTTGCACATTATTTTTTTATTAGGGGCTAATGTAGGCCCATAGGCTAATTCAAACTCCTTAGGAGGTTATATATTGATGTTAAATACATTCATTTGGATCATCACTTGACTTGGGATCTCTCTAATCATAGAGAACTTCACATTTTTTCCTTGGAGGATATTTTTGGAGATGGATGAATTTTGATATATGGATTTGGGGTATTTTTCTTGTCTTGGAGATTTGTCTTGCAAACTAAATTCTGGTTGGATATACTCTATAACATTGTTATTCTTGTTGTTACATATTACTAAAACTAGGGCTACTTGCTGCATAATTGAAATGTGGAATTAAGCATGTTTTAGCTAATTTAATGTATGGGCCAATGTTACATGAATAAAATGTCCTAGAGATTATTTGTCTCACTAAGGTTGCATCATTTTCTTTGAAGTATAAATGCTTGAAGGTCACTTTTCTTTTCTTTCTCTCAACATTAGATGAAGTTGACTTTCCGGGCCTCCTTGACCAAGAAACCAAGTTCTTACTCATCATAATCCTTGAATCCATATCCATAAGTGAATTAGGCATTGATCCCTAAAAAGGGTGGTCATATACTTCACTTTTTCACCTTTTACCACTTTTTCCTAGGTCTAGCCCTCAAAGGTCACCTAGGGCTTCAATTTTCCAGCAATTGACCCAATGAAAACCTTCTACCTCCTACAGGTTACTGCATTGGTGGGTTCCCTCCCTCTCCTACAAATTTGAGGCAATTCTAACGGTGGAATATTTGGGAATCCCAAACCCTAGCTCTAGGATCAAATTTTGCCTAAGCATCCCCAAGGCTAGACCTCAACAAGATCAATTAAACATTTTTAAGTAAATATTATTGTCTGGTCCTTTCCCTTCACCTTGTATAGGATAGGAACATCATTGGTTGTTGCACTCCATCCCCAAGCCTGGGTTGGGTCCACTTGGCCCTGTGTGGTCCCACTTCTCAATAAAGATTATTTGTCAAGGACCATTTGGGAATCAAAGTTTCCCAAGGATTATATGGATTCATAGCCTTGTCTATAAGCTTATTCCTTCTCCCTCAACCCTCCAATACTCACCCCTGACCCCTACAGGACCAAGTCCCTTGCTTAAAGAGAAAGCAAGTTCCATTCTTCACTCCATCCTTGGGAAATGGTTTCCAGGGTCACTTTCCACCTATCCATTGACATATACTTTACAACTGATCCCTATACTATCGAGACTCCTCCCATCGGTGAAAGTCCATAAAGAGCAGGGAGACTTAGTTGTGGTGACAGTGGGCTAAGCCTCCATCCTTGCCCTTAACCTAGAAGTTTCCCTCTTAGGAACCCAATTTAGGCCCCTTACTGGTTTGAGTGATAACACTACTACATCTTTCTCCCTATTTTGTCATGCTTTATTGTCATACTACTTCTTGACTACTTGTATCCTCTTGACTCTTTCAGACGAAGTTTTCTAAATGAGCGGTGTTTGTAATGCCCCTACCTGACCCTATTATGTTACATGGTGTTAATAACCTATGAGTTGAATGATTTTTATCTATGCTTGATTATGATATGTATTATCAGTAGAGGTATGAGGTATGTATATGTTAGCTACTACCCACACCTCCCATGAATATGCTAGTATCTTGTAGCTTATTATACTAGATAATTAATTAACATTTAACCTTGATTAGCAAATAAGTTGTGATTAACCTTAAGACTGATTAATGATCAATCTTATGGTTACCCTTAAGATTGCTTAATAGTTAAGCTTGATTAGTGCCTAATTAATCCTTAATATTGACTTGTAATTAATAAATTATATTTAAACATGATTATTTAATATTTAATTGATTGGATTATTATGAATCCATAAGGTTGAGTGACATGATTAAATATTAATAATTTATTTATTTATTTATTTCTTCTTGGGCCTTAAAAAGTTGTTCCTCTAAATTTATTCGAGAATAAGGGAGAGTGGGAGTGGCTCGAGGGGAGGCATGGAGGGGTAGTCCATGACATTTATTTTGAAGGAAGTGGGTGACATTTATTTTAAAATGATTTGTTAACATTCATGGGGAGGGAAGGCATAAGTGTGGGGAAGTGGAGAGGTCAAGGGGGATCATTATTTTTTTTTTTTTTTGGTTTTGGGTCGTATGAAAGGAAAGGGAATAAGGAGAACCGAGAGGAGAGAGGAGGGAACCATGATGGGAGAAATTGGGACTTGGATGGTGGATTTTGTTGTTAGAAGGGTGTTGGATCGATTTCAAACACACTATGACTATGGTTGGACTTGGGCTCGAAGCGCTAAGGAACCTGTATATGTTCCCTAGGATAGGAAGTCAAATAAACTACCTAGTCAATAGGGTGGCATATTTAATCAAGTGGTCGCAACAGGAAAACCACAACTGAGCCACCCTTACATAACCAAGTATTCTTCTTGTGGTTTAAATTATGTAAATTGTTATAAATATATAGATATATATAAATTATATATATATATATATATAGATAGATAGATATAGACATAGATATAGATATATTATTGTGTTGTGAATATGTTATTTTTTCTACAGTGAAATTATGTGGAAATTATATTTTTGGTTGGAGGATCCTAGCATGGGTCCTTACAAAGCACTAATCCTTTTTTTTTAAAACAAGGTTAGAACATTGAGGTTATGTATTGGCTTTAGATAGTTGAACAAAGCCACTATGAAGAATAAATACCCTTTATCTAGAATTAATGATCTCTTTCACTAGCTAAGAGGAGCAAACATATTTTCAAAGATAAACTTGATATAAAGCTATCACTAGGTGAGAATCACAGAAGAAGACAGATGTCAAACAAATTTTGGAAAAAGGTATGGGAATTATGAGTTTGTGGTGGTGTCTTTCACACTGACAAATGCACTAGCTATCTTTATATGCTTAATGAATGGTATATTTATAAATTACTTGTATAATTTTGTTATTGTATTCTTGGGTGACATATTTATTCCAAGTCAGAAAAAGAATATGAACATCAATTGATATTAGTACTAAGGGAACATTATTAGTATGTTAATTTTAGAAAGTACTCCTTTTGCAAAGAACATATTCACTATTTGCAATACATCATTTTGGAAAAAGGTATAGCAGTGTATATAAAGAATATTGAAGCCATTAGGGGATGGTTTATAACAAAGAATGTTTCAAAATTCAGATATTTTAGGGGCTTAGTTGGATATTTCCTGAGATTTATAATATACTTTTCAAGGATAGCTCATCTCAACACTTCTCTACAAAAGAAGAGAAATAAGTTTGAATAAATAGTAGAATGAAAAGATAGTTTTTAGCTATTGAAGAAGTTTCATACCAATACACCTAGTTTCAATATTGTTGATCCAAATCAGGATTTTTTGGTATGTAAAGATGCATGCAAAGAAGGGCTTGGTGGAATTTTTACTCATAAAGGAAATACCATTAGTTATGAATCTAGAAGGCTCAAGGAGCATGAGATATATTATGTTACACATAATTTGGAGCTTCCTGTCATGATACATGCATTAAAATTGTTGAGGCATTATTATTATTTTATTTTTTTATCTACAAGAATTGGAAACTACGCTAATCTCGTACTTTTGTGACACGAGGTTGATTCCAAGCAATACCATTATTACCTCTAGGTGCCTATGTTTACCCCTTCTGTAGGCAGAAGTGAATCGAGGGGATTTGAAACTAGAACCTCCTTGTACTTAACACTTATTTTCACGACCATCGCCAATTGAGTTGCCCCCCAAGAGATAAATGTGGAGGCATTATTTATTGGGAAAAAAATTTATTTGATGATAGAACATAGTGGTCAGAAATATTTATTTGAGCAAGAAACTTTAAATTCTAGACAAAAAATATGGTTGGAATTTTTGAGTAAATATGAATGACTTTGGCATTAAGAACATCAAAAGGAAAGAAAATATATGTGTTGATGCACTCAATAAAAGGGTACATATTATGCATATTACAACCATTAATATCAATACTTCGAATTTAAAAAGCAAAATTTAAAAGGATACATTTATAGACTAGCAGTACCTACAAGCAAAAAACAATGTATAGCAAAAGGAACCACCACAAAAATTTAAAGAATACAAGCTATAAATGTATAAAATTAAGGTATATATTCCTAGTTCTTAGTAATTGACGGATTCGATGATGAAAGAAACACATATTGCTCCATATTCAGGACACTCTGGTTACCAAAAAACTTGCAACAATAAGAAGCTAATATTTTTGGCTGAGAATGAAAAGGATGTAACTAATTACATTTCTAGTTGTATGGAAGGCCAAAGAGTGAAAGTTTAGCATAAAGACCCAAGTTGTAACCAAATTGCTCAAGACAACAAGGGAACATGATTCAATAACAGTGGTAGTGTATAATTTGACATAGGATGCTCATTTTATTCTAGTGAAACTAAGTCATATGACAACTATTATTGAAGAAAAAAAACCCTATATGCATGGAGTTGTTGCAAACTTTACTAAACTTAGACGGGGGGTTGAATCAGTTTAGTACATTCATGGACAACTTTCATTTTCTTTTTAATGTTTATCTAAATTATTCAATACATAGTTTAACAACATATAAAATGCATATTTAATATATGAATAGCATATAATATGTGAACAATAACATCAAGTCAGCACATATAGACACCAAATGTAAGTGGAAACCTCGAATTTGTTATTGTTGTGATGCAAAGGCAAGCTCCTACTCCCTTATTACATCTAATTTTTTGTAGCCTCAAACATACAAGAAGTTGCTACCTTAGTTTCTTCTCTAAGCTTCAATTTACAAGGAAACTCCAACTCCCATAAATTTTCTGCGAGCTACAACCCACAAGAGGCTCCTACCTCAACAAGCTCCAACTTGTTCTTTATCAAGCTACAACTTGAAAGGAGACTACAATCCCCTGAAACATACAAGAAAAAATATGTTGGTTTACCTTGTGTTAAAATTGGAAACTTGGGCCAAATTCCACCTTAGGACAACTCATACGATGGAGATGATTATTGCATTGGATTCCTCTTTTCGAAAGGTCCAATATTGATATAAATATCATCTCATTCGGACAAGCAAAAGTGTGTTTTTGAATTTATTCTATCACATGCAAAAATTGTTTAGGTCGGCCTCAGCTTAATGTAGGCTCAAGAAGCCCAATAGATGTGTCTCTTCATGCACAACAAAGTGTATAAATAGAAGAGACCTCACACCTCATTTGGACATCATTCACTCACACATTCTCCTCTCTCTTCATCAAATTGGTTCGTACATCTTGGGCATATTCTTTCTCTCTCTCACACACATGTAGCTAGGATGACTGATTTTCTAGGCTAAAACAAAACTGAAATTTCAGACTATTGACCAAGCATTGACCACTATTTTTTTTACTAAATTTGACTACATTTTTGGAGGTAGAGTTTCACTCTATTGAGGTTGCATTGATTGGAATGAAAATCAAAGAGTTTGGGTTGTTTGACTTGTGTTGATCACAGGCTTGATTGACTGCAGGGCTGACTATTGTTTTATTGAGTTCAACCAGAGTTTGTGGGACTATTTTGGGTTGACTTTGACCCCTGCTAGAGGCTGAATTGGACAACCTTTGACCGACCTTCAAAGGAGGTGTTTTGCTGCCGATTTGATCAACATTGACTTTTTGGTTAGGGCTGAAGTTTGACTGCAGTTGACTACAGAATTTGACAGGGCTGATTTAACTTTGTATTGGGATATTTGTTTGGCTTTTAAACTATCTCTCTCTGTTGAACTATTGAATAATAATAAGAAGATTTGATCAAAGGGTTTTCCCTACATTGGGGGTTTTCCCTCGCATCTGCCACATCCAGTGTTCTCTTGTCTTGGCTTGTCTTTTGCATTTGTTTTTATGTTCTATCTACATTCATTGTCAATGTGCTTAATGGTTAATGTGATTTCTAGTGGAAATATTGGAAATTGTCATTGGGCTACTTAAGTAACATTGAAGTAAATTGAGCTAAGAATAGAACATACCATTGTTATCTAAAATTAACATGGGATTAGAGCTTAGGTGAAGACAAAGCCCAAGCAAGAGTGAGAAAATAAATCACTAAGGGAAGTTGTTGAACAAGAATTTGGGTCTAGCCTCAGTGGCGACTACATCTTACTTCAAATCTGAGGACAAGCTTAAGGACAAATTTGACTATCATGTATGGAAGATGTCTTTGGATTTGACTTTGAAAGAAAATCATGTTATGGACTATGTCAAAGGAAGAGTGTTGGAGCCTCCTTCAAATGCACCGATTGTTGTAGAAACAAAGTACAAGAAAGATGAGGTCAAAGTTAAGAAAAATATTATTGATTCTATTCACAAGCCTTTGGTTGCCTATATTTATGATTTGGAAACATCTAAGGAGATGTATGACAAGCCGGTTGGGATGTTCAAAGTAAATAATTGAAACCAAGTTCTCTTTCTCAAGGACAAGTTTAAAAATATCAAGATCAATAGAGGAGATTCCATTCAATCCTACTTCATGAAGATTACCGAAATCAAGAATGATCTCCTATTTGTTGGAGAATTTTTTGGTGGCAGGGAACTCAATCTTCTTTCACTTGCAAGCGATGGTGTTTAAAACTACCATCCTCAACAATGACAGGATTCTGGGATTTTATGAATTATGGGCTAAATGCACTCAACAAGAAATAATGATGATGGAAAAAGATAAGCCCTCAAATGGAAATAATCCTATCGATTTTTGTGCTCATGCTAAAAGAAAGAACAATGTTGGTCCAAGAAGATAAGGTCAAGGATTTAAGTGGGGATTCAAAGAAGGAAGAAAAGAAAGATGCTTCAATTGTAACAGGTTTGGACACTTTTCTAGAGAGTTTCCTCACAATAATGATACTCTAAGGGATGATGACAATAAAAACCACAAAAACTACAAAGGCAATGGAAACCAAAGGAACAACAAAAGAAAGAGGAATGCTCTTTCTTCTCGATATGGAAATGGCCATCCTCCCAAGAAGGCTATAAACTCTAGTTATAAAGAAACTAATGTTGTAGATAAGAAAAATTATTGTACCTTATTTCTACCCTCACCATTTCCTCTCCTCCGAATACATTGGATCATTGGTTGATTGATAGTGGTACCTCAAGGCACTTCAATGGGTACACGGAGGCACTCTCAAACTTGGTTGAAAAGAAGAAAAATATGGAGATCATACTTGGGGACAATGCCACCTACCCCGTGAAAGGGATTGGGACTATCACGCTTCACTTAAATCAAGGTCAAACCCTTCATCTACAATAAGTATTATATGTACATGATTTGAAAAATAACTTGGTCTCTATTTCTATTATGGAAGATAAAGGTTTGAAGGTGACATTCATTGATGGGAAGGTTCATTTTTGGAAAAGGAACCCGAAAGATGCATTTACACTTGGATTAAGGGTTGAAGGTCTCTATCAGGTTGGAGGAAGTCCTTTGGGAGAAATTCCTTGCGATACTTCTCTTCAATCCAAATTCTAGCACTGAAGATTTCCTCACCTTCATTACAAATCCTTACCTGATGTAAATAAGATGGCCATAGCTATGCCCAAATTAAACATAGATCATGAAGGGGTTTTTTAGGGTTGTGTAGATGGAAAACATACAAGGAGACCATTCCCCTCAATTGAAAGTAAAACTACCGATATTCTTCAATTAGTCCATTCTGATCTATTAGGTGTGTTGAACGTCATGTCTTTAGGTGGATACTTGTACCATGCGATTTTTGTGGATGACTTCTCTCACAAAACATGGATCTATTTGTAGAGAAATATTTTGGATTTCCCACAGTGGTATGTGAAATGTGGTATGAGAAATATTTTGGATTTCGCACTTACTGTCCTGATGATTTATCCTTTTTGGGATTCGAAATGTCGACACGTTTCACATACCACTATGGAAAATCCAAAATATTTCTCTACATTGGAACACCATGGAATTTTAAAATCTAACATGGATCTATTTCTTGAAGAATAAGGATGAAGTGTTCAAATGGTTCCACTCTTTCAAAGCCTTGGTCAAAAATCGAACAGGAAGGAATATCAAAATATTGAGGAGCGATAATGGAACCGAATATGAGTTAGATGAATTCAATGACTAGTAGAGAAGTTGGCATTAAGAGTGAGATCACTACTACATATACTCCTGAGAAAAATGGAGTTGCCAAAAGAAAGAATCGAACTATCATAGAAGCCACCCATGACAAGCTTCATGACCAAGGTCTATTGAAGTTCTTATGGGGAGAAGTTTCCAACACTGATGTATATGTTCAAAATAGGAGCTTGCATAAAGCATTGGACTTCAAGACACCTGAAGAAGTTTTCACCTATAAGAAACTTGATATTTCTCATTTTATAATTTTTGGTTGACATGTATATTTTCATGTGTGGAAGAAGAAAAGAAACAAGCTAAATGCATCTAGGAAGAAGGGAACATGTGTGGACTACACTGACACTTCGAAGGCATATAGAATTTATGTGCCTGGTCAAAGAGAAATGGAAATAAGTCATGATGTCACCTTTGATGAAGATTCTACCCTTCGGAAAGTTTGTGATCTTCCTATCCCTAGGAAGGACAATGATGATGATGTAGGAAAGCATAATTAATCTTCGATAGATGATCTGATGCCCAGTGTTCAAGGTCTGATGGATCCCATTGATCCACCTCCTGATGAGCCCCCTACTTCAAGGAAAAGACCTTTGTGGCTCAAATATACTCTTGAAGATGTTGAGAGACATCTTGCAACAAGGGGGACATTTCGTGAAAGCAAGAATCCGAATAGGTACCAAAGGTACTTAGTTGTTATGAGTACCATAGTTTAATTTAAGCCATGTACATGCGAAGAAGCTATGAAGCACCAAGTTTTAAAGGATGAAATGAACAAGGAATATGAATCGATCATGAATAATGATGTTTGGGATGTGGTTCCTAGACCTAAGGACAAGTCAGTGGTCACTTAAAAATTGCTTTACAAAATAAAACATGGAACTGATGGAAGTGTTGAAAAATTCAAGGCCAGGTTTGTTGCTCAAGGCTTCTCTCAAAAGGAAGGAGTGGACTATGATGATATATTTACTCTAGTTGCCTGATATACCACTATTCATTTGATCATATCCCTTATTGTCTCTCAAGGATGCAACCTACACCAAATGGATGTAAAAACTGCTTTCTTGCATGCCTCACTTAAGGAGGAAGTATATGTAGAACAACCTGAGGGGTTTGAAGTTCAAGATCGTAAGACACATGTACGCAGGTTGAAGAAATCCCTTTATGGGTTGAAGCAAGCCCACGGGGCTTGGTATGAGAGGATAGATAGCTATCTTATGAAGCTAAGTTTTACAAGGAGTGAAACTTACCTAAATCTATACTTCAAGATTTAAAAGGGCAGGCCTCTCATTCTGGTCCTTTATGTGGAAGATCTATTTCTGACAAGTGATGACCCTCTCATTTACCAATTAAAGAGGGATTTGGCTTCTGAATTTAAAATGATGTACCTAGGACTGATGCACTACTTTCTAGGGTTGGAGGTCTGGAAAAAGCCAGGTGAGATTTTTGTTTCTCAAGGAAAATACATTGTGAAGTTGCTTGAGAGATGTGGGATGGTGGATTGCAAGTCAATGTCTACTCCGATGGAACTCAACTTCAAGAAGCTATGTAGAAGTCTTGTTGGGACTGGATTAGCAAACCCTTCCGAGTATCATCAACTTGTGGGGGAGGCCTGATGTTATTGGTAAAATCTCATCTTGACATATGCTTCGTTATGAATACGTTGAGTCAATTTATGGTTGAGCCTCATCACATTCATTGGATTGCTCCTAAGAATCTCTTTAGATATCTCTGATGCACAATCCATTATGGATTGAGATACACTACTAGGAATTTGAGGCTACATGGATATATTGATGCTAACTGGGCTGGAAGTGTGGTGGATCGTAAGAGCATGTCTGGGTGTTGCTTCTCTTTGGGGTATGCTTCAATAACTTGGATGAGCAGGAAGCATAAATCAGTTTCTTTAAGCATTGTCAAGGTTGAATACATTGTTGCAAGTATGGTCTGTTGTGAGGTTGTTTGGTTGAGGAAGCTCTTCAGTGAGCTATTTGAGCATGTGTTGGATACCACTTGTGATCTTCTGCAATAACCAAAGTGGGATTCGCCTTTGAGAGAATCCCATGTTCCATGACTGCTCCAAGCACATTGATATCAGGTATCACTTTATCCGAGATACAAGGAGCAATAAAGCTCCAACACATCAGGATGGATGAGCAGGTCATAGACATTCTCAAGAAGCCCTTAGGGAAGGTCAAATTATTAACCTTCTGAGAGAGACTTGGATTCGTGGAAAGACCCTCCTATGAGGGTCTCGCATGAGTTGGACATTGAGCTCTGGGAGCTCCTGGTGGCTTGGGGTGCTTCTTGGAGCTATGAGTAACCATAAGGTGAGTGGTTCACCTTCCCCTGTGATACCCCATGTGTTGATCTAAAGATGATCTGAAGTCGTCATTTATGTCAACCCAAGCAGCAGCAGGGGCTACCCTGATATTGCAGGGGATTTTTTACTTGAAAACTTACTCTATTTTGAGTCAATGATCTTATAGATAGATTCTACTCGTCGAGATGTTTCTGTTGATATATGGCACACCAAGTAATTTTTCACGGTTTGAGAAATATTCATGATTGAAGTTAGTAACCCCAGTTAGTGGGCTGAAACCCTATTGGATTGTGGCATGGCACTCATAATTTGTTTAGTTCATTGAATAGTCATTAATTAATCATTTTTTAAGCTCCTAAAATCCCTCCAACATTCCCTATAGAAGCCCCTCTCAACTCTATAAAAAAGAAATCTCATATATCCTCCAAAGGTAGTGATCATGGAATTTTTGCTATAACTTCATTTATGCAAAGTCTTAGATTTGGAAATTAAAACCCATTTGATTTGAAATCCTGATGAACGTCATGAACGAATTTCGAAGATATGATCTATGGAAGTTAGGGTTTTCGCAGGCTGCCGAATTTCATCTCAAAGAAGTGACCTTGGGAAAATTGTCATAACTCTCTCTCTAAGAAGAGGATTGGAATTCAATAAAAAGTGATGGATAGTGCACAGGCTGTAGTTTTCTATTTATCAATTTCAAAGCCAAAGGAGGAAACAGTGACACGTGGCACGTCGTACATGTTCGCTCTACTGAACTAGTCCATAATTAGGTCATTGTGAGAGATTGGGCATAACTTTGCCTTGAAGAGTCCAAATCGGGTCAGACCTGTGGCATTGGAAAGAAGACTCAGAGGGCTTCTTTAGGACCAAATATCAAATGTTGGAGATCTGCAATCGTAGAGATACATCAGATTAAATATCGTGCTCCTAGCAAGCAAGAAAAACTAGATCAAGTGTTGTCAAGGGGTGCAAAGGACCAGAACTTCTAGGGCAGCAAAGAGCAAGGTGTAGTAGAGGTAAGCTACAGGTAAGTATCTTCTATATATGCATGTTCATCTCATAATTGCATTAGGTTCTTTGTATTCTATTTTGTTGTTTTTGTTTAGCACTGACATATGCTCTGTGGGATGAAGTAAGTTTTGCTATTATCATGTCATGGGCATTTCCTTGAAGACTTTTTGCAGGTATTATATATTCATAAAGAGAAGACTCAATGCATAATCTAATGTTATGAAGAATGAGAAAGGGTAGCATGACAAGAGCAGAAATCAAGGTGCAGAACAACAGCAAGAAGTTCACCACATGAAGTCTTCAAGTGGGCAGCACTGCATATAGACATTGTAAAAGTATCATTGGACAGAGTCATTGTAAAAGCATCTTTGTAAAAGTTGTACAAGTGTCTATCTACCAAGAGTTGAAGAGGCAGCGTCGGGAGGTCTAGGATCATCAGTAGGTGGTTGTGTCATAGTTGCAGTTATGGTCTAGTGTGTCGTCTTCTTCTACATCATTCTATATCATTGTAAAGTGGACCATCTTCCCTTGTACAGGAGTCCATTCTTCTTTTATTCTTCTATAGGGTGGTAGGCTGGTGCTAGGCTGGTGCATGAAGTCACCAACAGGTTCAAGCCTTTGAAAACTTTAGGGTGGTAGGGTGGTGGTAGTGTGAGTTGTAGCTCATTGGGTGTTGGGCCATCCGTTCAGTTAACTACTAAAAAATCTTGGGCGTTGGAGTGTCCATCTAGTGGGAGCTGGAGAAGAATGATTTTATAAATTCTAGTAAGTTGGAGCTTTCTTTTCAATTGGAGTTGAATATTAAAGAATTATTAGAAAAGTGTTCGGTGGTTTTTGACCCGGAGGGGATTTTCCACCTAAAATGTTTGTGCCTTCTGTGTTCTTTTATTCACTGTTGGTACTACATAAACATTAATGATAATTGAAGATGAACTAATTCTCTGAAAAGATTTAAAAGTGCTAATTCCTAAGGAATATTGATTCCCCCCCGCCCCACTCTCAGTATTTTCCAACAATTGGTATCAGAGCTTGGTTCCTTCAATAGCAGTTTAACAACTAGAAGGATATCATGGAGCATACCAAGAATGGTGTACCTCTATTCAATGAAAATAATTATGCACTTTCGAAAGGAAGAATGGAGGTCTATCTCTTGGCACAAGGTTACGAAGTATGGGACACTATTCAAAATGTCTTTACACCAACCATGGATGAACAAGGTAAGAAGAATTTGGTAAATGATGCAAAAGAAAAGAATATTATTATCAGTGGACTTATTGAATCTGCTTATCATAAGGTGTTGGGTTGTAAAACCACCAAAAATGTATGGGACAAGCTTGAGAATATATATGCAGGTGACTCAAATGTTAAAGAAGCAAATCTTCAAATCTACAGAGCAAAATTTGAGCAACTCAGAATGAAAGAAGATGACAACATTGTTGCATACTTCCAACACGTTGATGAAATAACCAACACTCTAGAAGGATTGGGAGAGCCTGTTGATGAGAAGACTATTATATGAAAGATTCTTAGAACATTACTAGGAAGATTCAACCCAAAGGTATCGACATTAGAATACAGTGCAAATCTGGACAAACTCAGCAAAGAGGAATTACATGGAGTTATCATAGCATATGAAATGATACTTGATGAAGAAGAGGGTACTTCGCATCTAGAAACTGCATTCGTTGCATCTAAGAAGACCAATAAGGACAAACAACCTTCAAAGGCAAAGCCCTGCACCTACACCTGTAAGTGTGAAGAAAAGGAAGATGATGAAGAAGGTTTTTCAGATGGAGAATGTTAGGTCCCTATAATACTAGTGATGCCCCCATTAATATTGTAGTTGTATCCCTTATTAATATTGTTATGCTCCTATTGTCCCCATATTGTTATTACTGTGCCCCATAGAATCCCTCTACTGTTATTTTTGTGCCCTTATATTATTATTGTTAGGTCGACCTGGTTATATTGTGACCCCTTAGTCTCCTATATATAGAAAGGAGGTTTTGTCATTTGAATCATCCAAGAATTGTTCATTTATGTAATGTAAAGGAGGTTTCCCCCTCGAAGAGGCTGAATTATAAGGCGTTGATCTATCTTTTCTATCTTTCTGTGAGCTGGTTTCATAACATTTGGTATCAAAGCTTTGGATTCTAGGGTTTTGCTGCTCCAAATAGGTCATCGTGGCATTTTCACTATAACTTTTTTTCTGCGATGTTTCAAAAGCAAAAAAAAAACCCATTTGATACAAAATCACACTGAACCTCAGATCCAAATTTCAAAGCTTTTCACTCTATATTTATGGAGATATGATCTGAGGACATTAGTCTTTTTGCAGACTCCTGAATTACATTCCAAATAGGTGACCTAGGGAAAATCATCATAACTTTGTCTTTGAGCATTGGATTGAAATTTTGTAAGAATGTATAGAAAGAGGACGGACTATAGTTTCTTATATATATTTTTCAGAGCCAAAGGTCGAAACAATGACACGTGGCACTTCATACAAGTTCACTCTTCTGGAAAGGTCTATAATCAGGTCATCATGGGAGATTGTGCATAACTCTTCCTTGGAGAATCCAATTTGGATCAGAATGGTGGCATTGGAAAGAGGACGCAGAGGTCTACTACAGGTCGCAATTTCAGAACTAGATGATCCAAAATTACGGAGATAAATCAAATTCAATATCAAGCTCCTACAAAGTGAAAAAAGGTGTATAGTTTCTTTTTTTAATTTTTGCATAAGCTTGGTTTGAAAAATTAGTTTGAAGGAATTCAAAGGGCATAGTAAAGAATTATTATCAGTAATTGATGCCCAGAGGAAAGAAAATGTAAACACCTAGTAAGCAACCTGAAAGCTCTAGCATGACTCATGAAGAAGAGGAAGAAATGCAACATGATATATCAAAATTACGAGACCAAGTGCAACAAGTGTCTCTTACACAAAAAGTAACAGAATTTAAGATGGATGGTTTAAAGAAAGATGTAGAAGCTAAGATGTTGGGTTATGACTTTGAAATCATATACAAAAAAGGGAAGCAAAATGTTGTGGCAGATGCACTTTCAAGAAAGGATGAGGATGTGGAAGCATTGTTGTGCGCCATTTCTATTATCCAACCAGATTGGATAAACGAAGCAAGGGAGGAATGGAAGAATGATGAAGAAGTGTGGGAACTTATTCAAAAGTTACAACAAGATTTCAGTACATCTGATACATTTAGCTGGAAAAATGATTCATTATGGTACAAAGATCGCTTATACCTCTGTAAGAATTCCCAACTCAAACAAAAAATTCTTCTGGAATTGCACACTTCTTCCTTAGGAGGGCACTCAAGATTTTTAAAAACTTACCACAGGGTTAAGAAGGAATTTTTTTGGGATGGCCTTAAATCAGATATTCAAAATTTTGTGGCGGAATGTTTGGTATGCCAACAAAATAAAGCTGAAACAATTAAGACACCAATTCTATTAAACCTTTATCCATTCCAAGCCAATGTTGGGAGGAGGTTTCAATGGATTTTATCATAGGTTTACCCAAGTTTGAAGGAAAGAGTGGTGGTAGTTGATAGACTTACCAAGTATGCACACTTTTGTGCATTATCACATCCATTTAAAGCCAGTACAGTTTCTACGGCATTTATGGAAACAATTCAAAAGCTACATGGAAGCCCAAAAATTATTGTAAGTGAAAGAGATCCCGTTTTTACAGGAAATTTTTGGACAAAATTATTTTCTTCTCTTGGTACTCAGTTAGCTCATAGCTCATCTTATCATCCTCAATCTAATGTGCAAACAAAGATAGTAAACAAATGTTTGGAAGGATATCTTTGTTACTTTTTATCTGATAAACATACACAATGGGTCAAATGGTTGCCTCTGGCTGAATGGTGGTATAACACTTCCTTCCATACTGCAACAAAAATGACCCCATTTATGGCAATTTATGGATATCAACCACCATCCATCACATCATATTTAAGAGAAAATTCTAAGGTTCAAGCAATGGAACATCACATCAAGCATCAACAACAAGTTCTCCAAATCTTAAAGGATAACCTTGTGTTGGCGCAGAATAGAATGAAACAATAGGCAGATCAACATCGCAGTGAAAGAAGTTTTGATGTAGGTGATTGGGTATTCCTACAGCTACAACCATATAAACAAATGTCCCTCAAGCAAGCTAAGAAGGATAACAAATTGTCACCAAAGTATTATGGTCCATGTTAGCGCTTGGAATTCACCTAGGCTGAGATAGACAAACTCTCAAGGCTACATCAAACCATTTCACCTCGTAGCTAGCCCTACGAGGTATGAGAAGGCTCTCTCGGGTCAGATTTGATAGATCTTATAATATAATAAGCTGACCAATTAGGATCAAAGATATTAGGCTAGTAAATTGATAAGGAAGGTTGATTTAAAGTTTTTGGGTTTTTTGGTGGCAATTGGAGGGAGTGCAATTCAGGGTGCGGGGATTGAGCTTAGTTTTTGCAGGTGGGTCTTTGGGGCAAGGTAGGAGTCTATGCTGATGCCTTTAGCTGAAAGAGATGATCAGGGAAGAAAGAAGAGAGGCTAAAGAGGGCAAACAATGAATTTGAATCCTCTCTAGACAGTGGAAAACATAAATTTTAAACAAAATTGAAAGCTGAGCATGGCATGCATGAATTCAAACTTTATCACTTCTTTTGTTTAAATAGCAGCAAGAGATTAAGAAATGGAACACATAAACACACTTACAATAACAGTAGGAGACACACCATCAACATAATAATCCACAATGAAGTCTGCAAAACCCTGGCCTTCCTTTTCCTCAAATTGCAGAAAATACAAGTCAAAAATACAATAGCCCTTCTCCCTCTAGAGTCCAACCATCAAAATGAGAAAGAGAAGGCATAATATAGAAGGTCAAACCTCTTTCCCCACCTCTAGGGGTCGAGCTCAGCTTCCTAGGAGCTGTTACAACTAATTCTAAATCAGTCACTAGATAATAGGCCAGCACAACAACTTGCCTCTAAAAGTTAGGAAGCCTATCCATGCATTAAATATTAACTATTTACATCAAAGAAGCTTCTAGAAGAGTAAAGAAAGATAAAGCCTATCAAATTACCATGAAAATATTACATTCATCCATCATCTACAAGTAAAAATGGTCAACCATAGTCAAAACAGTGTTTTTTGACCGAAAATGGCAAATTCTGGCAATTCTGGAAGTTCTAGTCGCGCCCCTGGAAGTTCTGGTCGCGCCCCTTTACAGTTGTTTTTGAGTGGGTTCCACTGATCCAAATCAGGTGAAAAATGGCTCATTGGAAAGCTTGGCCTGTCTAATTTCCATCCCAAGTGAAATTTCTGAATTTGGTGTAGATTTGACCCCTAAAAAACCATTTCTCCCAAGGTCACTTTCTGCAACTCAAAAAGTGGGCAGAAAGTCATTTTTTAGGTGTATTTTGAGCTTTTGGAGGCTCAAAACTCAAAATTAGGCTGCCCCCAAGTACTGGTAATTTTTCTTTTTGCATGCCCTTTCCAAAAATGCCAAGTTTGCAAAATTCCGAGCAGCCCTTCAAAATGGTCTCACCCGGGGTGAGACCAAACCGTGGGCAAAACCTGTAATTTTACCAAAAATTTGCAAAATGCTCCAAAATTCTCAAAATTTTCAGATTTTGATGCTAGATCAAGGCTGATCAGTACCATGATGAGTGAGGGATGCCTCAGCCAAGATGCGGAGTGGATTTGTCCTTTTCTTCTTCTTCCGGGCCTCTGACAGCTCTCTTTGGAGAATTTTCATTCTCGCCTTGCAAACATGTAATCTTGCCCAGTAGTGTGTCTTCATGTTCTGGAGCAGCTCTTTGTCACGGTTTGCCTTGTCTAATAGTCCCTCCAAGCGCCAATTTGCTCGGATGAGCAATAACTCTCTATCCTTGGGCAGTGGGTCCCCAGGCCTCCTGCGGTTGATGACTCGGTCGAATCGAATCCTCCATAACTCATCCAACTCCTTCTCGGTCTCCAACTGTTTGGTCCGCTGCTCTAAATAAGTGATAGTCCACTGAGCCATCTCAAGCTTCCGCTGCAACACAAGGTTCTCTTCCTTGAGCTCATAGAAATCTGAAGAGGAAGGAGAATGAGCATCACGACCAGTGAAATCATCATGTGCCTCGCCAACTGCCTCATCCTCAACCATGGGCTGCTTGCCCTCTCGTACTGCCTGTGCCGATGAAGAAAGCGAGGCCCCTTCCACCTAGTGTGGAGATAACACTCGCTGCTCTGATGATGAAGACGAGACCCCTTCCACTGGCTGTAGAGAAAGTACTCGTCGGGCTGCTGCAAATAAGGTCCTGTAACCTCTCTGATATGTGACCCGAGGAGAAGAAGCCATGTGTCTTGGGATGCTGGTCTCGGGCTGATGTGATGGCCCTCCCTCCTCATGAACTACCTCAGGCCCTGAATGTGGCTGTGTGAAAACATCTCGGGAGATGAAATCCGCCCAAGGGATGCCCTGCTGGCTCAGCTGATGGGAAACTACTAGCTGAATAAGACCATGATGGCATAGGCTCCGGAGCTGCTGTACTGGAGTCTGTCTCCGAAAGGTAGTGGCTATCCTCTGAATGTCGTGAAATAAGTATGCCGAGATGTTCATCATCCTCACTCTGGTGAAGTGCATCATCATGCGGATATGACAAGAAAATACTCGTGAGAATCTCCCCTCGCATGTGAAGTAGTGCATAATGAGTCTCATGGTGTCTATATACTCTGCTCGGAGGAACTTGATAGGAAAGTTCCTTGTCAAGTGATGCACATAGGCAGGCCTAACATATGGCTCATAGTATACCAGGTCCACCCACTTGCGCTTTGGCCATACCTCACCCACATTGGGTATCCCGGTAGCATCTGTGATAGCCTCTGGAGAAAACACAAAATTCACCCCTGCAAGGGTGACCTGCCTGTCATGGAGATGGAGGACAAACAACCGGGCCAAGTCTCTGTGATGCTGGATGTGTGACAGCCTCTCACAAAACTGAAAACAAGCCATATGCTGAAAGCAAGATACTGCCAATGGGCAAGCCTGCAACTCTGTCAGTGATGTAGGCTCTTCCCTCTTGTGGTGACCACCCTTGCCTCCCCTACGAGGCCTCTGCTGTATCTCAATCTCAGTAGATGATGATCGGTCATCACCTTGCTCATTAGTCTCAGTGGTTGACATGGTGTTATTGAGCAAGGTGGAATAAATAAGTCAAAATGACCGCTGCCCTGCCTGCAAAATGCTGTGAAGTATGCTGTTTTCAAGGGGAAACATCATGAGGGATATGTTAGGGGAGGGAATTTACATATAGGAAAGGGAAAAAATATATATATAAGCAGGGAATTCTGAAGGAAAACATCACATAATGTTAAACATGCCATCTCATCTTTCATCATTTGCAAATCAATACTTTATTTAGGGAAACTGTGATTTTTAATCACCAAGGGAAAGGAC
Source organism: Pinus tabuliformis (assembly GCA_031772625.1). Taxonomy (NCBI): domain Eukaryota; kingdom Viridiplantae; phylum Streptophyta; class Pinopsida; order Pinales; family Pinaceae; genus Pinus; species Pinus tabuliformis. Next base: position 1,360,083,957 of record CM062819.1, on the reverse strand, counting down.
AATATAGAATTTTCATCATGATGGAAGGATGTCATGGGCATAGGGGGATAAGGCAGCATCAACTATCAACATTTAACCGGCTGCTCATTTCATTTTGTCTTTGAATGTCTATTAAGAGCATACTCTGTTTTTTATAACTTTTAAAATGGTCATTGATGCTTTTGGGGAACAGGGACTTTGTATGCTTGATCACCAAGGGAGGGAAGGGTTACTGTAATAAATTTGCAAGAAAAATGGGATATGATGTGTCAATGGTATTTAGGAAGATGAGGGTGAAAGGGAATTAGGGTTTAAGGGGACAATGAAACCCCTTTATCAATCACTACCAACTACTTTACATAACAGCAGTTCTTTTTTAATGCTGGCAGTTTCCATCATGCTTTACCATAGGGAATTAGGGTTTCTGATTGTAAGAGGAAAGGAAGGGGTTGTTGTGATCATTTTACAGTGGAAGGGAGAGGGGATTGTAACATAGGAATGAGGGAAAATAGAAGATATTAGGAATTAGGTTTAGGGGAAATAATGGAACCCATCAACAAAGTCTGCTGCCAATCAATTTTTGTAACAGCAATTCATTAAAAACAGAGGCAGCCTTATTTTTTCATTTGCCATGAGTGAATTAGGGTTTTCAATTACATACTTTGTCAAAAGGGAAGGGTATCAATTGCATAGGGATTTTAGGGGATTTAATGAGCAATTGAATCAAGGTTTTTGTGAGGGGAAAGGTAAGGGAAAACAGAGTTTAAGGATAGGGAGATAAATACCATGTCACTTTGCAAACCCTAGCACAACAAAACTGCTCTTTTGATAACTATGCAGCTGTATATTTAATGAATTTTTGTCATGAGCACCATACAGCTACTAATCTTTGACATTTACACAGCAAGAGGTCATTTTTCTTTTGTTTTTATAAGGCTATGCAAGTTACATTTTTCACTGTTTTTTTTTGTGTGATATTCATAAGCATGCCTTGCTATCATTTTTTCTTTTTGTTTTTATATGCTTTTTTTTATTCTGCTGTGTATTTACATATGTAAATTTGTTGTATATACTAGTGTAGGGTTTGAACATGACACATGGGAAAAGGTAGGGTTTATAGGGTTTGAAAGGACTAGGGTTTGCACATGATTTAGGGGTAGGATTTGATAGGATTTAAGGTGCAGGTTTGGTATGACTAATTTGCAAATGAGATTAACAAATATAACATGTTAACATATGTAATTTAATTTTGGGAAAATGAATGGAGGGATATAAGGAAAAAAATTGCCTTGAAAAACAAACAAACTGTCATACATATGCATGCAAAACATCAAGTCATTTTAACCTATTTTCTATGGATTTCCTTGCATAAAATCATGACCATAATCTTCTTTTGCAACCCCAACACCATTACACAAAACGTGGAGGAGGCATACCTTTAAAAATTGGAGAGAATTTGAGTGAATTTGAGCGTTTGGGAGAGTTTCAAGGCGGGCAGACTTTTTGGTCGCGCAAGCTCCCAGAATGGTCGCGCCCCTCCGTTTGGTCGCGCCTGTGTAATTTAACACAGCGCGTTGGCCTTTTTTTGGTCGCGCTCCTCCGTTTGGTCGCACACCCTCCAAAAGACTGAAACTGCTGCAAATTTGCTCAATTTCGCCCTCTAATCGCCTTTTGCTTGTAATTTCTTGCTCCAAATGCACAATGAAGACCTTTCAAGAGGGAATTTGCTTTTATAGGCTCATATTTAAAAAAATTTGACTTTAAAAACCCACTTTATAATGTTTAAACCTTTACATTCTCTTTAACACTATTTTAGAGTCTTTTTGTCCTGAAATAAGCTCTTTGGATGCGTTTGACTTCGTTCTTTTTGCAGGTTGACCGCCTGATGGACTGTAGCGAAGGAACCAGGGTTGTTGCCGGCACTTTTACAAATTTTTGAAAATTTCTTTGTTTTTTCAAATTCCACATGACCTTGGAATTAAAAACAGTGTTTACAATATAAGGCATAAAATGAGCTGTAGCTGAAGAAGATGACAATGAAACATATGTACAAAACTCCTTCCGGCTTGCTGGGCACTTACTGACCATGACTCATGACCTTGAAATGATTTTGACTCATAACCCTAGACCTAAGACCATGGGACTTCAAAACAATAATAAAAACAAGCATGACTCAATTACATTGTTGTATGACCTGATCCAACAAAGCCAAGAAGGGAACAAAGACCAGCTCCTCCATTCAGTGTTATGGCATGCCTAGCGGGATGCAAAACTGACACTGATGAGACACCTATAAATGCATATGCAAAGAGTTATTGATCACTGATGGAGGGCTCAAGACCGACACTAACAGTCCATACAAGGTGTTGCAAAATATTGGTACTATGGCATACAAATTGCAACTTCCTGCAGCTTCTCGAGTGCACCCAGTTTTCCATGTTTCATGTTTAAAGAAGGTTATAGGCGACAAGCTCCCAGTTCAAATAATATTGCCAAAACTTCACGAGGAAGGAAAAATTATATTGGAACCGGAAGTAGTCATAGAAACAAGAACTCGACAACTAAGAAATCGATCCATTTCAAAGTATCTCAACAAGTGGAAGAACTTATCCGCTGAAGATTCCACACGGGAGGATGATAATTTTATACATAAGCATCTAGAACTACTCAAGCGTTGAGGACAACACTTTTTTTGAAGGAGAGGGGCATGTTAGGTCCCTATAATACTAGTGATGCCCCCATTAATATTGTAGTTGTATCCCTTATTAATATTGTTGTGCCCCTATTGTCCCCATATTGTTATTATTGTGCCCCATAGAATCCCTCTATTGTTATTTTTGTGCCCTTATATTATTATTGTTAGGTCGGCCTGGTTATATTGTGACCCCTTAGACTCCTATATATAGAAAGGAGGTTTTTTCATTTGAATTATCCAAGAATTGTTCATTTATGTAATGTAAAGGAGGTTGCCCCCTCGAAGAGGTTGAATTCTAAGGCGTTGATCTATCTTTTCTATCTTTTTGTGTGTTGGTTTCATAACAGAGAATATCCTTAATTTACGAGAAAACTAAAAATTGGTAAGGGAAAATTCAAAGGTAAACTTCCATTGATATGTTTCTGTTGTGGTGAGGTTGGGCATTTCGCAACAAAATGTTCGAACAGAAGTGATGGAAACTCAAAAGGAAAGAAAGGCTTTAATAAATTCAACAAGCAAGGAAAGAAGAAAGGATTCAAAAGAAACTTTCTCTCTAAAAAAGATAGCTCATCATCCAATGAAGACAGTGACAATGAAGAAGAAGCCAATGGGAGAGTACTATTTATGGCCAAGCGCAATAAACAAGAGGTATCAAACAATGAAGAAGAGGGTTGACCATAGAAGAATTTTCTAAGGAGGTAATCAAGCTTATAAAAGAGCTCAAGGCTGAGAAGATTCGTTCCAATACTCTTGAAGAACAAGTTCAAGGTCTCAAAATTGAAGTTGAAGAACATAAATGTATTGAAGAGTCACTTCAAAATAAGTTGGAAGAAAGCAACCGAGAAAGGGAAGCATTAGAAGCCGAAGTAGTCTCGCTGCGTAAAGAAGTGTAGAAGGGAAAAACTATCCAAAACTATACCAACAGCTAAAGGGCATTGGAAGAACTCATCAACAATCAACGATCTTACAATGACAGAACTGGCCTTGGTTACAAAGAAGAAAAAGTAGGACCTTCCACAACAAAATACAATGAAGCTATGAGATATGATAGGCATGTAGACTTCATTGAACAAGATTCGCAAGAACAGCCTTGGAAGACAATTCCCCGACGAATATTTCCATCCAAGTACCAACATATTTTTCATGGCTATTGTTATTCATGTGGAAAATTTGGTCATAAAGTTGTATAATGTCGCACGTACCCTAGGAACCAATACAATTCCAAGAGATCTGTCAAATATGAACCTCCCAGGGCTCAACGAAACATCAATAGATTTGAACATTTAAGAAGTAATATTGAATGTTACAAATGTCGAAACTTTGGACACATAGCCAGAGACTGCAGACTTGAAAATCCTCCAGAAGAATCTTCGAAGCCATAGAACGAACGAACATGGAAGAAGAAGAACATTGATAATTGTGCTCTCACTCTCAAGGCTCAAAACAACAAAGATGTGTGGTATGTTGATAGCGGTTGCTCAACGCATATGACTGGAGATAGAAAGAAATTTGTATCTCTGAAAGAGAAGAAGGATGGAACCATGTCCTTTGGAAATGATGGATCTTCAAATGTTATAGGATCAGGTACCGTCAATCTCGGAAGCAAAGATGCTCTAGCCAAGAATGTTCTATTGGTTGAAAACATGAATCACAATCTGCTCAGTGTTGGACAAATGTGTGATCAAGGACACACAATGCTATTCAACTCCACAAAATGTGAAATTAGGAAAGGCAGGAAAGGTAAAATTGTGGCTACAGCAAGTCGAGCTCCAAACGACATATATGTTCTGGATGAAGCAACTAAAGCATGTCTACTAGCTAAAGAATATGAAAGTTGATTATGGCACAAACTAATGGGTCACTTAAACTTTGACAATCTTGTCAGGATAAGCAAAAAGGAAGCAATACGAGAAATGCTGAAAATCTCAAAACCTTCCAACACATTATGTGAGGCATGTCATCACGGCAAGCAAACAAAATGCGGATTTAAAACAAAAGAACACTTTGCATCACATCCATTGGAATTGATACATATTGATCTATGTGGTCCTATGGGAACAAAAGGCTTAGATGGAGAATTATATGTCATGTTAATGATAGAGGACTGTAACAGGATGACAGCTGTCAGTTTCCTAAAGAAAAAATCTGAGGCGTTGGTCGAAAATGAAACTGATTTAAAAATAAAGTTTCTAAGATCAGATAATGGTGGAGAATTCACTTCCAAATTATTTCAGAAATATTGTGACGAAAATGGAATAAAAAGAAAATTTTCAATAGCACGAACACCTCAGCAAAATGGAGTTGTTTAAAGAAAGAACAGAACCGTACAGGAAATGGGTAGAACAATGCTGAAGGACTCAAAATTGGATGAAAATTTCTGGGTTCAAGAAATTGATATGGTAGTCTTCATTATCAACAGGAATCTTCTCAGAAATAATTGCAATAAGACCCCATATGAATTATGGAAAGGAAAATCGGCTAATTTAAAATATTTCAGAATCTTTGGAAGCAAATGTTATATCAAAAGATAAGATCCAAAGTTGGGTAAGTTTGAATTGCATGTTGATGAAGCTATCTTTGTTTGTTACTCACACAAAAGAAAGGCCTATAAATGCTATAATCTAAGACGAAAATAGATAGTGGAGAGCATAAATGTTACATTTGACGAAGATAGTGTTCTAACGAATAATGATGAGGATCTAGAATCTTTGAAACCTGAGACACATGTTAAAAAAGGTACAGAGAAAATTCTAGAACAAGAAGCAACTGTCAACCAGGGAGAAGTAAATAATGATCAATAAGATATACAGGAACAACAATAAGAAGCTCCTCCAAAGAGAATAAAATAATGGATTCAAAAGAACCATCCATCAAATCAAATCATTGGTGACATAAATGAAGGAATTGGAACAAGAAAAGGTTGACAGCTTCTTTCATCACAACAAGCTCACGTTGCTTTTTTAGCAGCCTTTGAGCCTAGTAGTTTTGAGAAAGCCAACCAGAATGAACATTGGGTAGCAACTATGAATGAAGAATTGGATCAAATTAAGAAGAATAACACCTGGGAATTAATTCCACGACCAAAAGATAAAAATGTCATTGGGACTAAATGGGTGTTCAGGAACAAATGAATGAATATGGACAGGTTACCAGAAACAAAGCAAGATTGGTTTGCAAAGGCTATGCACAAGTGGAAGGAAATGATTTCGACGAAACATTTGCACCAGTTGCCAAAATGGAAGCCATTCGGATTTTTCTCGCCTATGCATGTTCAGGAAAAATAAAATTCTACCAAATGGATGTTGAGTCATCATTTCTTAATGGAGAATTAGAAGAAGAATTTTACATCGAACAACCTGAAGGATTTCTACTATCAGAAAAAGAAGACTATGTTTGCAGGTTAAAGAAGGCTCTCTATGGTCTCAAGCAGGCTCCCAGAGCATGGTATGCTCATCTTGATGGATATTTACGTCAACAAGGGTTGAAGAAAGGTACTGCTGATAGCAATCTTTACGTACAAATAGATAAGGATAATTTAACAATCATTGAGGTATATGTGGATGATATAATCTTTGGTAGCAATGATGATCGACTAAGTAAGAACTTTGCTACAAAGATGCAAAGTGAGCTCGAGATGTCTTTACTTGGTGAGTTGACATACTTCTTAGGGCTTCAAATATCTCAGCAAAAGAAAGGAATATTTTTATGTCAAGCCAAGTACATCAAGGAAATGCTCAAGAAATTAAAAATGGAAGATTGCAAACCCGTCCTTACTCTGATGGTAACACGTTGCAAATTGAGCATAGACGACTCATCTAAGGATGTGGATCAGAGGTTGTATAGATCTATGATTGGTAGTCTTCTATATGTAACATCCTCCCGACCAGATGTTATGCAAGCAGTTGGACAAGTAGCAAGATTCCAAGCAGCACCAAAAGAATCACAGATTATTACCTTTAAAAGAATTCTTCGATATCTAAAGGGCACAATAGAAAATGGCTTGTGGTATCCCAAGGGCAACAATCTCATTATTCAAGCCTTTACAGATGCAGATTAGGAAGGAAGCATTGATGATTGTAAGAGTACTAGTGAAGCAGCATTATATCTAGGTGGTTGTCTCGTATCATGGTTGAGAAAAAAGTAAACCTCAATCTCATTATCTACAGTGGAAGCAGAATACGTTGCGGTGGCAGCTTGGTGTACTCAAGTCCTTTGGATGAAACAAACTTTGCAAGATCTTCAAGTACAATTCAGTGAGCCTATTCCCATCTTTTGTGATAAAATTAGTGCCATCAACATCTCCAAAAATCATGTCCTACATTTAAAAACAAAACACATTTCGATAAAATATCATTTTGTTAGATAACAAGTCACTGAAAATAATATCAAACTTGAATATGTTGGTACAAAAGAACAAATCATTGATATCTTCACTGAACCTTTAACTCATGAAGCATTTGAATATCTTCGCCAGAAGCTTGGGATTCTCCGAAGTTTTCATTAGATTTTCCTTATTCAGAAAATAAAGGGGGAGTGGAAGTGTGTACAGGTCCACAGGATGGTTGTATGCCAGGGGGAGCTACCCTTTGCCATTGATGTCAAAGGGGGGGAGAAGGCAGTAGGAAGAGGTACCATGATCATAGGAGGAGTATTTGTGTTGCCATCAATGCCAAAGGGGCAGATTGTTGATCTAAAGATGATATGAGGTTGTCATTGATGTCAACCCAAGTAGCACCAGGGGCTACCCTAATCTTCCACAGGAATTTTGACTTGACAACTTACTCTAGTTTGAGTTAAGGATCTTCTAGATAGATTCTACTCGTCGATATGTTTTCGTTGATATATGGCACACCAAGTAATTCTTCACGGTTTGAGAGATATTCATGTTTGAAGTTAGTAACCCCAGTTAGTGGGCTAAAACCCTATGGGGTTGTGGCATGGCACTCATAATTGGTTTTGGTCATTGAATAGTCATTAATTAATAATTTTTCAAGCTCCTAAAATCCCTCCAACATTCTCTATAGAAGCCCCTCTCAACTCTATAAAAAGAAATCTCATATATCCTCCAAAGGTAGTGATTGTGGCATTTTCGTTATAACTTCATTTCTGCGAAGTCTTAGATTCTGAAATTAAAACCCATTTGATTTGCAATCCTGATGAACGTTGTGACCTAATTTCAGATCTTGTTTTGCTATATTTTCGGATATATGATCTGTGGAAGTTATGGTTTTTGCAGGTTCCCGAATTTCATCTCAAAGAAGTGACCTTGGGAAAATCATCATAACTCTCTCTCTGAGAAGAGGATTGGAATTCTGTAAAAATTGGTGAATAGTGCATAGACTTTAGTTTTCTGTGTATCAATTTTGGATCCGAAGGAGGAAACAGTGACACGTGGCACGTTGTACAAGTTCGCTCTACCCAACTAGTCCATAATTAGGTCATTGTGAGAGATTGGGCATAACTTTGTCTTGAAGAGTCCAAATCGGGTCAGACCTATGGAATTGGAAATAAGACTCAGAGGGATTCTACAGGACCGAATATCACATGTTGGGGATCTAAAATCGCAGAGATACATCAAATTAAATATCGTGCTCCTAGAACGCAAGAAAAACTAGATCAAGTGTTGTCAAGGGGTGCAAAGGACCAGACTTTCTAGGGCAGCAAAGAGCAAGGTGCGGAAAAATGATGCAGCAGAGGTAAGCTACAGGTAAGTATCTTCTATATATCTATGTTCATCTCTTAATTACATTAGGTTCTTTGTATTCTAATTTGTTGTTTTTTTTTAGCATTGGCATATGCTCTGCAGGATGAGGTAGGTTTTGCTATTATCATGTCATGGGTATTTCCTTGAAGGATTTTTGCAGGTATTATATATTCATCAAGAGAAGACTTAATTCATAATCTAATGTTCTGAAGAATGTGAAAGGGTAGCATGACAAGAGCAGCAATCAAGGTGCAAAATAGCAGCAAGAAGTTCACCACATGAAGTCTTCAAGTGGGCAGCACTACATACAGACATTGTAAAAGTATCATTATACACAGTCATTGTAAAAGCATCTTTGTAAAAGTTGTACAAGTGTCTATCTGCCAAGAGTTGAAGAGGCAGTGTCAGGAGGTCTAGGATCATCATTAGTGGTTGTGTCATAGTTGGGGTTATGGTCTAGTGTGTCGCCTTCTTCTACATCATTCTATACCTATTATAGACATATTTGGGCACTGCAACCCCAATCACATATGTCCATAAACCAGGGGCTTCTAAGTCCCTAAAAGTGTTGTTTCATCCCCAGCGGAGTAGCCATTTTGTTATCGGGAAATCTAGTGTCTAGTCAGAGCTGTTAGTCCCACTAAGACGAGTAGCTATCTTAGAAACAAACAGATTAAAGTCACTTGTTTTTTCCTTTACGAGAGAGAGATGAGAAAGAAGCAGAGAGTACCAACCTCAGTCTTTTGCTTGGCTCCTTGCTTGTTTCCTTTCCCCTTTGACAGAATCTCGCCACTGCTTCCTTGCTTGTACAGCTTCAAAGAGCACCTGTAGATTCACAGTAGCATAATACCATCAAAGCATAGAGATATTTCACTATAAACAATATAGGATCAGATATATATTGACCATACAAATGCATATAACAAACACAGTATTCATAGATACACAAGAATATGGAGGAAAACTCAAATAGCTTTATTAGTAAAAGTCATAGAAGAGAGGATTACAACCACTTGGTCTGAACCAGCGCCATCCTCCCAGCTTGAAAGCCCTCTTCACCTCACACAAAGCAAGATCACCCAACAATGTCTTCAAAGAGAAACCAATAGCACTTCTTTGAAAATTACCAAATTCCAACCTTTGGATCTCTTGGATGAGGGATCCATTTATAGATATTTGCAGGGGGGTGAGTCAGCTTCTGGGATTTTGATTATTGTCATCTCTCTGATAGTTCATCTGCTTTAATGTTTAACGCTACCAATCCATTTCAAAGTGTCACCGATATGTTCAAGAGAAGTCGCTCAGAGAATTCACCTACCCAGCTTGTGTCTCATCCGCTACAATACCTTCACGCTTCATTCTTTCATGACCGCCACCCTGAACCTTGTATCATCAAATCGTTTTCACCTCCATAAAATCATTTGCTCCATTCCGTGTTGTAGATGTGGGATTCATTAATGCCCTCCTACGACAAGTCACTTCTTGTCGACATCAGCTCATTATCCAAGAAATCGACCTAGGGAAAACCCTTCCAGTACTTTGAAGCTTGCATGCCTCAATGGCAATTTTCTCACTTCCGGCGACAGGTTTACATTAATGGCCTTCGACCGAAAGATTTTGCGTGGTGTTCGACATCAACTCATGTATTCACACCATGTGAATTGTACTGCAGTACCTTGAGGGTCATCATCATCATCGGTGATTCCTCTCGCGCCTGTTAACAGCTTACATCATTGGCTGGTAATCAGGCGATGTCTTTCCATTTTCGACATCAGAACATCTTTTCACATGGATCGACTTGTACTTTCAGGCAAAGATTGAATGAGTTTTGAAGACCCCGGATCTAGTTTCATCCATCTGGGTTGTGATATATTCAGGAAAATAAAGACATCAAATGTACATCATTGTTGCACAGATAATCATCCAAACTAAGGGATCATGGCTCTACCAGAATCATCAGTCTACACACAGACGGTTGTCAGTCCTATGTACATGAAAATGAATTTATCAAGCTGAGCATGGGAATGCCCGCCTCAGCTAGATCATGAAAATATTATGAAGATAATGTATTGTATTATATCTTATTACAGGTCACCTTCCAGCGCGAAAAACCTCAGATCCTCATTATAAATCATTTCACTCGACATCAAAAGATTTACGACCTCATGCTTTAGGGGGCAATTGTTATAGACATATTTGGGCACTGCAACCCCAATCACATATGTCCATAAACTAGGGGCTTCTAAGTCCCTAAAAGTGTTGTTTCATACCCTAAAGGAGCAAGGTTAGCTGATTACATCATCTCCCAGAAGTTCTCCATGAAAAGCTACTCAGAACTAGTCAAAGCAGGACCATACAGACTGCCCAGTGCTAAAGGTGCAATGCATCTCACCTACCACATGCAAAAAGTGCGATTCATACTGGAAAGCCGTTCTATAGGGTGCGATGAGTGAGAGCAGACAAATGGCACAAGCAGTTTGCTATGTGGAAACCCAGAGAATCTTCTAGAAGCTGCTCATTTGACACTTGTCTCTCTGAGTTCACCAGGGGATGAGTAAGAGATCTAAAATCTCCAAGTGGGACCAAGAACTATCAGAGAGATGACACTAATCAAAATCCCAGAAGCTGACTCACCCCCCTACAAATATCTATAAATGGATCCCTCATCCAAGAGATCCAAAGGTTAGAATTGGGTAATTTGCAAAGAAGTGTTGTTGGTTTCTCTTTGAAGACATTGTTGGGTGATCTTTCTTTGTGTGAGGTGAAGAGGGCTTTCAAGCTGGGCGGATGGCGTTGGGTCATACCAAGTGGTTGTAATCCTCTCTTCTATGACTTTTACTAATAAAGCTATTTGAGTTTTCCTCCATATTCTTGTGTATCTCTGAATACTGTGTTTGTTATATGCATTTGTATGGTCAATATATATTTGATCCTATATTGTTTACAATGAAAGATCTCTATGCTTTGATGGTATTATGTTGTTGTGAATCTACAGGTGCTCTTTGAAGCTGGACAAGTAAGGAAGCAGTGGCAAGATTCTGTCAAAGGGGAAAGGTAACAAGCAAGGAGCCAAGCGGAAGACTGAGGTTGGTACTCTCTGCTTCTTTCTCATCTCTCTCTCATAAAGGAAAAAACAAGTGACTTTAGTCTGTTTGTTTCTAAGATAGCTACCCGTCTTAGTGGGACTAGCAGCTCTGAATAGACACTAGATTTCCTGATAACAATACCATTGTAAAGTGGACCATTTTCCCTGGTACGAGAGTCCATTCTTATTTTATTCTTCTATAGGGTGGTAGGGTGGTTCTAGGCTGGTGCATGAAGTCACAAACAGGTTCAAGCCTGTGAAAACTTCAGGGTGGTAGGGTGGTGCTAGGGTGAGTTGTATCTCATTGGCTGTTGGGGCATCCTTTTAGTTGACTATTGAAGAATCTCAAATATTGGAGCATCCATCCAGTGGGAGCTGGAGAAGAATGATTTTCTAGATTCTAGGAAGTTGGAGCTTTCTTTTCAATTGGAGTTGAAGATTAAAGAATTATTAGAAAAGTGTTCGGTGGTTTTTGACCCGGAGGGGGTTTTCCACCTAATATTTTTGTGCCTTCTGTGTTCTTTTATTAACTGTTGTTACTGCATAAACATTAATGATAATTTAAGATTAACTAATGCTCTGAAAATATTTAAAAGTGTTAATTGCTAAGGAATATTGATTCACACCCCCCCCCCCCTTCTCAGTATTTTCCAACACCATGATGGTTGACATGTGCGTAGGGTGAGTGGTTCACCTTCCCCTATGATTGACATATGCATAGTATGAGTGGTTCACCTTCTCCCATGGCATATCAGAAGGATGATGGTTCACCTTCTCCTGTAGATGCCCTAGTATACATCCTACCCTTGGAGCCTAGGACTCATGCGAAGTAACTCTCATCTGGAAATTGAGTTGGGAAAATTGGTTAGGGACAATAGCAGTATTGATGGATGCATTGTGTATTGTGGTACTCCCTATGACTAGGATGCATGGTGTTCAACAACTTGATCTTGGATCATGGATTGAATTTTGTCAGTGGAGAGTGATAAGGTATTGTGACTCACTCTCGATCACTTCTTCTTCATTATTACTTCATGGTTCATAAGCGAAGAGCACAGATGATAGAGATGGTACATGATGATAGGATTCTATGATGATGACAGATGGATTGGAATGTGGAATTCTCCCTAGTTGAGATGGAGTGTTAAAATTGGAAACTAAGGCCAAATTCCACCTTGGGACAGCTCATATGATGGAGATGATTATTGCATTAGATTCCTCTTTTCGATAGGTCCAATATTTATATAAAGATCATCTCATTCGGATAAGAAAAAGTGTGATTTTGAATTCATTCTCTCACATGCACAAATTGTTCAGGTCGACCTCAGCTTAATGTAGACTCAAGAAGCCCAATAGATGTGTCTCTTCACCCACAACAAAGTGTATAAATAGAAGATACCTCACACCTAATTCGGACATCATTTATTCACACATTCTTCTCTCTCTTCATCAAATTGGTTAGTACATCTTGGGCATTTTCTTTCTCTCTCTCACACCTGTGGCTAGGAGGACTGATTGTCTGGGCTAAAACAGAACCAAAATTTCAAACTATTGACTAGCGTTAACCACTGTTGTTTTGACCAAATTTGACTACGTTTTTGGAGGTAGAATTTCACTCTCTTTAGGTTGCATTGATTGGCACGAAAATTGAGGAGTTTGGGACTGTTTGACCTGCGTTGACCGCAGGCCTGTTTGAACACAGGGCTAACTGTTGTTTGACTAAGTTTGACCAGAGTTTGTGGGACTATTTTAGGTTGACTTTGATCCTTTCTAGAGGTCGAATTGGACTTCCTTTGACCAAGCTTCAAAGGAGGTGTTTTGCAGTTAATTTGACCAACGTTGACTTTCTAGTTAGGGCTGAAGTTTTACTGCAATTGACTACAGAATTTGACAGGGTTTATTTGGCTTTGTATTGACCTTGTCTATTTGAGTTTTGTACTCTCCCTCTCTGCTGAACTATTGAATAATAATAAGAATATTTGAACAAAGGGTTTTCCCCACATTGGGGTTTTTCCCTGGCATCCGCCACATCCGGTGTCCTCTTATCTTGGCTTGTCTTCTGCATTTGTTTTTATGTTCTATCCGCATTTACTGTCAATGTTATTAATGGTTAATGTGATTTCTATTGTAAATTAGTGGAAATTGTCATTGGGCTACTTAAGGAACATTGAAGTAAATTGAGCTAAGCATAGAACATACCATTGTTATCTAACATTAACACCTTGTCTATAATTGTGCATATCTCCATATATATATTTGCTTCTTCTCCTCATATCTGCTTCACGTTTGGTTCATATGTACTGGGTAACTCATGAACAACAACTCAATCAACCATCACACACTCTCTTACCTTCTAACCATACTAGCCTTTCAAAATCACATATTTTATAAACAACCTTTTGTCGGTTGTTAGTATTCCATACAAGAATCTGAAATGATAAATATTGTCCCTTTTCATTCCAAAGGTTCCTCTTCAATTTCAAAACTACTTCAACTCTTTGAGTATTAAAAATACATGAAGTCAATTTCATCATATTGAAAATACATGCATTAATATTCTTCATGCCAATATAATGAATTTCAACTTATTCAATTAACATGCATTTATTGCAACACATTAACTTGTATTCTCTTGCATCACATCACCTTTGTTCTAATCACAACACCTCAAAAAATCACCAAGCATCTTCAAGGTCATGCCTCTGTAGCTAAACTTACTATCAATGAACATTTGAACAAGAATTGAACTAAGTGAACAAGAATTACATTGTGCAAGCAGAAAACTTCAAGTGTCACAAAAACACTACAACCATTTCTTCAACTCAAATAACAAGAACAATGCAACCACTTCTTCAACTTAAATAATAGGAACACTGCAACCACAACATCACAAGCATCACAACATTCTTCATGCATTTTTATTTTCCTTGCATCACAACAATCTTCTTACATCACAACATCTCAATCATCATATGCATACATGCTTACCATTAGCCACTACTACATATGCATAAAATCTACCTCACTAATCAACACCAATCAACATATGAAAACGCAAGAAACCTTTCACCAACACCCTTTGCATCATAACAAAAATACCTTGTACCCAAGCATAACAAACATACTTTGTTGCTTCTTTTCTTTGTTGTCAACAAGGAACATATCTCAGTGAACATCACCTTCTCACACACATATTGTGAACACACTTCTTGTTTCTCCTTTGGTCCTTTGCCATCAATGCAAACAATCTCCCCCTTTGGCATCGATGGAAACACTATGATCCTCCCCCTTTTTTTCCTGAGAATCATCTTCCTTACCTCTTCTTACCTCCCCCTTTAACATCAATGGCAAGGGGATTTACTTGGAGTCATTTCCAAATATATTTGAAGAGTTTTGTTGGTCAATACAAGGATCAGTATGAAAGAGAATGACTATGCCCTTGTTGTTTACATCAATGAAGATTACAAATTTTTCTACTTTCCTCATCTCTACAAATATTTTTCCATTACAAATAGACAAGCATATCTAATACCATTAATCAAATGGGGGAATTATACTCTAACACTAGAGCAACAAAAAGGAGTGTTCTAATGATGTGAAAGGGAAGGATGATCCAATGCAATCCATCTCAACAGAATTCCATTAATACCAACATTTGATTGAGATCTTACCATTTACAGTTTTGGATATCATATTTAACACCTTGCCTGATGTCATAATAAATTCAAGCTCTTCCCTTGTTCCATAATTGTATTTGTCTCTAATGCCAATATTTCCTCTCTATTGTTATGTGCTACACCATCAAAATCTTAATAGTTCCATCTATAGGATAAGTAGGTCCCAGGATTCAATGTTCATTCACATCTTCAAATCTTCCCATTACTAAGGCATAATGTGCTCAAACATTGCACAAAAACATCCATTAGACCTAATTCTTTTCATAAAATTACCATCACTTCATTTAAACCCTATAAACTCTGGTATATAGATCATTCCTCTTTATCACTTGACCTTTTACCTTCAATATGCCTTATTCTCTTGTTTTTATACAAGGCATTCTCCAAAAATGGTCATAAAACTCAGATTTGGAAATGCCCTTCCAACTATTGTTAAAGGTAATTCTACTACACATAAAATGGATCAGAATTTGTAGATATATCTCAGTCAAGCTTTCATGTCTTCACTATGCTCCATTTAAATATGGTTGTAAGGTCATTAATGGTGTGCCTTGATCTGATCTGATATAAATTTAATGATCATTTCCATATACTCGTTTTTCTCTTACATCAAACTCTTCCAAGAATAAAATTACCAGAATAGATCATAATGGGCTTTTAGAGTAGAAGCTTTGTTGCTATGAAGTTCCCAAAATGTGCTTTTCCCATATGTTTGATGTCCAACCACGAGAATCACTAGGGAAATGAACCCCTTCTCCAATTCCTAAGCAAGACCATGTAGTTCGTTGTGTGCTTCATAAAAAATTTTAATATAAGATGGCTTAGAGGAAGGAGGATTGGTATTATCACTACCACTCCCAGCAACTTGAGATTAAGATGATATCCATTTCTATGGTGATACATTGAACATCAGAATTTGTGCCATCAATAATTTGGTTGTGAAGCAATAATGTATTTAAGCTTAGCAACTCTTAGATTTTCTCCCTCGTACGGTTGTTCAAATTGATGAATACTTGACAATGAATAACACATTAGGGAAATTTTCCACACAAATTAGGAATTATGGCACAAAACCCTAAAATATATCATCATTTTATATATATATAGTGTTGAGAAAAGTGTTGAGTCAATGCCAAGATGTTGAAGGTGGTGCTGATAATTTCGAAAACCTCTCAAAAATATGCACACACAATAATAAAAAAAACCACGCTACAATCCTTTATAACCATCACGGCCAAGCGAGATGCATATGTGAAGGAGTAGAAATTTGTGTATCACATGTTAAAAATAAGAGGAGGGAGTAATATGCTTCCCCTCTACCGTTGTAACCTACTTTTTGTACTTACGATGTATCACTTAATTATCTCTTGCCCAATGCGATGATGGTGGAAATATGGTGAATTTGTGCACGTTTTGGACCCACTACTTTATCTCATTATTTGAAACATAGGCACTTTCTCGATCAATCACATCAAAGAATTGGGTGAGTTAGTTGATCTGCCACTTTAATCCTTTTAAAAATCGCTGTCACTAGCAGTTGATTTCTTATTTGATAGTAATTTTCCCTCCCCCTTAGTCTAGGGTAGGCTTGCCCAATGGGCAATTAAGACAATTAAGATCTTGATTGATGTACACATATATTAATTATGCGTGGAGGCCTAATAGAAAAATGACAGGTGGAAGGCCTAACAGGATATTGATTTTTTACGCAATAACATTACTCTCCATATCAAGTTGAAACTATCATATGTATCAATTAACAAAAAATGGAGATCACTCTGAAAATAATGGCATGGGAATAACTACTGCATGGAGATCACTAATCATGTATCACATCATTATCGTGATCTAAATCTGGTGAAAAATAACTGTAACAATTACTTGCACTTCCAATGAAAAAATAAAATGATATGAGATCATAATGTTCATTGTCAGATGTCAGCGCAATTCCAATGATTCTTTGTGCGGTCTAGTGTTTAGTACATGACTCTCTGCAATGATTAATAACACTCCTTTCAATAACGCAGTATGAATAACTCTTCCATCCAAATATGCTCCATCCATCCATGTCACTTCTACCACTCTGTTATCTTCTACAACCCTGTTCATATTTGATATTTCTATTTTGTAACGTTGGATTAACATTGTGTCATATAACAATAGAGACTTTGCCACCTTCATAATTAACATAATTATACTAGCACCAACACCTGTTGTGCAATTGATATAATCAATTATATACATTTAGTATTCATGTATGTTGGATTTCCAACCTTTTTATGTCATTAGGCATCTATCTACCACACAGTGTCACACTTTCAAACTATGTATCTGTCATCTGGTATCACAGTTTTCTGGAATTTTTCATACTTCAATCCACCCGACACTTCATTATCCAACCTGTCATGCCCCTACACCTGCGGTAGTCTTCCAACTGCTTATAGCGAGGTGCGGCACCACCGAACGCTTTCTTTTCACCAATACTCACCTTCGTGGACTACGCCTAATTCACTTGTCCTTTAGTTTGTTTTTCGCAACCAAGTAAAATGAAATTATCCTTTATACTTAATGAAGCCCATACTCATTCATTATCATCATGCAATTAACCAAGAACAATAACAATTGCACACAAGTATAAAGGGGAGGGGCAACTCCCGAACAAGTCTGCCCAACAATATATTATAATCAGTATTTCTTCAATAATACAATCATCAAGTATACTTGGCAAAACTCCAAGTCTATACTTAGAATAATTTTACATTCAAGGCATAGAACAGCCTTTACAATACTTGTGCCAACTTCACACGATAGGAGGGTGCTCACCCGAGACACCTAGAACTCCACCTTAAGTTCTGCACAAAACCATCCTTCCGGATTCACCCAACACACGGCACTCCTTACCAACCTTCAACCAAGACAACCTGCGCAACCTCCAAGTCTAATGCGCATGAGATGTGCGCATTCCCTTTACCAAACTGTGCACTTCCTCTTCCTTGTGCGAAGGCTTGTGAGCGAATGTCGATGGTGAAATGAACCTTCCTCACACTTCATTTATATGCATCATACATATGCGTTAAGGGGGGTGTGCACCCCCATGGCCGACCCCACAACTATGCACATACGCCCACACATGTCTCCATAACATATGTCGGCCTTGCCATCGTGCAAGGCTTCTCCAAGCCAAGGTATAAACTCCTCGCCTCCACGCATTTTTCCACTAAGTGTCGCGTGCCCTTGTGTATCGTCGCACTTAGCTCTTGTGTTCGTCGCTTTTCCTCCGCACGTTGGTTATGTCGCGCCCGCCCCTTGCACTTTGCACACCCATCACACATCTAATGCCTGTCGCACATCGCACGCCCGTCGCATATCGCACGCCCAACCGCACCGCGGATACGAAGGCCTTACATCCTCCTCCACCTGAAATCATTGTCGTCCTCGACAACATACCATCTCAGTAGCCATCCACCAATATCATCATCATCCATGATGTCGACTCCTCCATATAAGGCAAACATCCCTGCAACATATATAGAACTCCATCTCCATCATGTCTCACCTTAGTGACTAACTGCCACCAAGATACCCATACCAAGGTATGTACCTCTATGGTATGCTCTCCATCAGATATCATCTCGATCCATGATCATCGACCCCTCTGCCACAATCTTAACTGCAACATATCGTGTCGACCTCATCATGTGTCATCATGTGAATCTCTGTCATGATACTCCAACAAAATGCCAACACATCTCTGTACACTTCGCGACCCCATGTCTGAACTAGTTGGGTAGCTAATCCAACCATCACGCTCAATCCATGAGAGTGAACATCCTCATGCCATCATCCGTTGTTCCTCAAACATTTGCCACATCCTCGACTCATCAAGAATCTACCACCATAATCCATGCTCAGGTCCATGGAAACCCCATCCATCTGCAACATGTCATGATGCTTGATGCCAAGCCATCCTTGCACCATCAGTCATACCTGTTCAAACATGTTCAAGGACTCACTGCCATGAGCAGCTAACAATGAGCCCCATCTTCTCCATCCATCTAAGAAGATGTAGAGGGAGTAGACCCTGAAGGCTCTCCCTCACTAATCAACTCAATCCATCTATTAGGATCCTCAATCTCCATCCTTTGTAGATAAGCAACCCGGTCTTCCTTCTGGACATCCGGCCTCACATATACCTCCTCATCATCATCATCATCCTCCACCAGCTCTAGCCTTCTTGACAAATCCAAGATGCTATCTGAAAGTGATCTAATGACCAATGACTGCTCGGTAAGCTTTGCCTCAATAGTAGACAATCGCTTATTCACCTTCTCCTTATCTTCCATTTGCATCACTCCCAATTTACAATCAGGTTTTGTCACACCAATGGTTGGAACACCAATGGGTACATCTTCCCTTCCATCATAAATGTAGAGCTTCCTCAAATGTGGAACAACCATAGCCTCAAATTGTTTCATGAATTCCATCCCCAATACAGCCTCATAGTCATCAATCCGCACTATAGTGAAGTCCACCTTCCCGGTCCATTCACCAAGTGTAGTGTCCACCCTCTCAGCTATACCAAGAATCTCAATAGGAGGAGAATTCACTGTCTTCATTTGTGCCTTTGCCGGTACAAACTTCAGCCCAACTCTTCTCGCAGTATCTTCACTCATGAAGTTGTGAGAAGCCCCACTATCCACCATAGTGAGTATATCCGCACCTCCAACCTTCATCTGAACATACTCCAATCTGTTCCTCTCAGGATCCCTCCTGGAGACCACCTCCGTAGTAGCAGTAGCACCAAGTATCTGCATCATCCCCACAGAAGAACCTTCATTCTTCGCATCAGATTGTGCAATAGAAGCCACCTTTGGTTTAGAAGGACAATTCTTCACCATATGTGGTCCAGCACATATCCAACACTTGAAGGCTTTCTTCATCTTCAAACTATCATCCGATTTCGAAGCATCTTCCTTCTTCTTATCTTTCGGTTTATCGGACTTCTTCTTCCTATCATCAGAAATCTCATCATAATGCTCCACCAACCTGTCAACAGCAGCAAAAGCTTCTTCAAGTGTCCTAATCTTCTGCCTCTTCACTTCATTTCGTGCCCAAGGCTTCAACCCAATAATGAAGTTGAACACCTTGTCCCTCTCCGCCATGTCAAGAAGTTCAAGAGCTGCACTTGCAAACTCTCGCTGATATGCTTGTAGGCTTCCGGTCTGCTTTATGTACTTAATCTTTGTCCTTGCTTCCCATGTTTCATCCTGAGGACTAAAATGAGTCTGCAAAGCCTTCTTCATGTCATCCCACGAAGTAATGTCATCAGCACTACCATTGGCAATCTGATCCAACCTCCTTCGCCACCACATCTTAGCATCCTTTGTTAAGAACTGAGCAGCTACCTTGACTTTTATCTCATCATCAGATAGACCCAATCGTTCCAAGTATTGCTCCATGTCCCATAGAAAGTTGCCAAGAGTCTTTGCATTCCTTGTTCCATCATAAGATTCTGGTTCCTTGACCTTCACATGAGGCACTCCTCCACCTGAGTTATGCCTCACTGCCTTCTTCGACACCGCTATCTCGTCCTTGGCTTCGTCAAGAGTTTTCTTCAAGTTCACGATCTCGACAAGACCCTGATCCCTTGCTTCTTCAACCTCTTTGACCCTTACTTCAAGTTGTGTACACATAAGATCAGTGTACTCATACTGTGTTCGGAGTTCATCGAGCTCTTCTTTCGTCTTCAAGTTGGCCTCTTGTTCTTTAGCAAACAAGTCCATATTCTTATCCCAAGAAGTCTCCATACTCTTCATCTTTTCCAACACCTTTTCAATGAACCCAATAGTAGTATCCTTCATAACGTGACTAGACCCAGCCTGAGATTCGACTGCCATCTCTAACAGCTTCTTCCTCCTTTGCAATCTAGTTTCGACCATCCAACAGCTTCACCAAGTCACCTACAATTAGAACCAACCCTTGTTCCACTTCGTGTGAAACGGTTTCCTTCACCTGCAAGTACCCTTTCACTGTCATCAACTTCAAACCTTCACGAGCAAACCTTGCTCTGATACCAACTGTCACAATAGTGCAGTGGGATCAGCACTTCATCATTAACCCAAACACGAGCAAACCTCGCTGTGATACCAATTGTCACGCCCCTACACCTGCGGTAGTCTTCCAACCGCTTATAGCGAGGTGCGACACCACCGAACGCTTTCTTTTCACCAATACTCACCTTCGTGGACTACGCCTAATTCACTTGTCCTTACTTAGTTTTTTTTTTGCAACCAAGTAAAATGAAATTATCCTTTATACTTAATGAAGCCCATACTCATTCATTATCATCATGCAATTAACCAAGAACAATAACAATTGCACACAAGTATAAAGGGGAGGGGCAACTCTCGAACAAGTCTGCCCAACAATATATTATAATCAGTATTTCTTCAATAATACAATCATCAAGTATACTTGGCAAAACTCCAAGTCTATACTTAGAATAATTTTACATTCAAGGCATAGAATAGCCTTTACAATACTTTTGCCAACTTCACACGGTAGGAGGGTGCTCACCCGAGACACCTAGAACTCCACCTTAAGTTCCGCAAAAAACCGTCCTTCCGGATTCACCCAACACACGGCACTCCTTGCCAACCTTCAACCAAGACAACCTGCGCAACCTCCAAGTCTAATGCGCATGAGATGTGCGCATTCCCTTTACCAAACTGCGCACTTCCTCTTCCTTGTGCGAAGGCTTGTGAGCGAATGTCGATGGTGAAATGAACCTTCCTCACACTTCATTTATATGCATCATACGTATGTGTTAAGGGGGTGTGCAGCCCCATGGCCGACCCCACAACTATGCACATACGCCCACACATGTCTCCATAACATATGTCGGCCTTGCCATCGTGCAAGGCTTCTCCAAGCCAAGGTATAAACTCCTCGCCTCCACGCATTTTTCCACTAAGTGTCGTGCGCCCTTGTGTATCGTCGCACTTAGCTCTTGTGTTTGTCACTTTTCCTCCGCACGTTGGTTATGTTGCGCCCGCCCGTCGCACTTTGCACGCCCGTCGCACATCGCACGCCCGTCGCACAAGGCACGCCCGTCGCATATCGCACGCCCAACCGCACCGCGGATACGAAGGCCTTACACAACCCCTCGAACACCTACACCTATGGCATATCATTTACTTGCTTTAGGTCTGCTGGTGCATGTAACATATATAATGAAAATCACCAGTCAATCAAATATTATCATGTACGCAATATTCTTTTGATATTATCTTTGTTGCGACCTATAACCTTCGCATTCCATCAGTGTATCCTTTCATTGGGTTCACTCTTCCCTTCCAACTTTATAACCTTGGATCGGTGAACAACAATATTCACAGTCGTGTCATTAACTTTCTCATGAGTAACGCACTCAACATGGATGACCCATTTCTTTCAATAAACTTGGAAAAAATCGCCCTCTCTTCCCTTAAATGTTCCTCGTACCACTTGAACTTCATCATCTTCTCTAATTGGAATCAAACGAACATTATACGTGCACTCATGTCAAAATACGGTGCATACTAGATGAGGTCGTGAAACCTACTTTAGCATAACTCCAGCAATGATTGGCTCTGTCCATGCTTATTGATTCTTTGAGAACATAAATTCTACATTTTACAAAGGGCTTTATGAGCAGAATTAATTATGCATGGGACTCCAGCTATTAAAGCAATCTTCATTATTCCTTTACTTGTCCTTGTTCTTCTGCAAGGAAGAGTGTAAGTTATTGGAATTATCTTGAATTTTGTCTTTGTCTCTGGCTTTATCTCTAGAAGAACCAAATGAGACCCAATAACTCTCTTTTTTTCATCTTCAATCCAAGTTTGAGTTATAGAACAACGAGATGACTTGTTTCATTAATGAAAACAAACATTCAATCTTCTTCCTTTTTCTTCTATTGCCTTCTTTGTTTGTGCATTCTCCTCAATAAGCTGGGTTATAGAGTACAAATTGAAAAAATGACTTGCATTATCATTGGCAACAAGCATTCCATATTTTTCCTTTTTGATTAACCACACCAACATTTTGGATTACATTTTATGCAAAATAATATTTGTATGAAGAAAAACCATTAACCAAAGGTGTATTTCTTTGAACTTTTATGTATCTCCACTATATTGAGGCATACTAATTAGGGGAATTTTGAGGTCTAAAATGGGTCTCCTAAGAAAAATGTACAACCAAAATAAACTTTATAAGAACCAATAGGATTCAAGATGATGATGTAAACATGGGGCAAGATTCACTATTTCTGGAGTAAAAAAATAAAAAGATTAAAAAATAATAAAATAATAGAACTACTTTTTCAATTCGTATTTTCAACTTCTCTCTTAAGGTTTTACTCAAATTTCGAGCGAGAGTACTCGTTGGATGCAAAATTTAATTCATCATCCAAGGAGTACCCATGTTGCATACCTTCGATGGACCCCACTACACGAAAAATTAAAAATACATGAAAAAACGTGATTGCAATCACGTTTTTCATGTATTTCTTATTTTTCGTGTAGCAAGATCCATCGAAGGCATGCAACATGGGTACTCCTTGGATGAGGAACCAATTCTGCATCCAATGAGTGTTGCCTCTAGAAATTTGAGTAAACCAATAGGGCGATAAGTTGAAAATAAGAGTTGAAAAAATAGTTTTTTTTTTTTTTTCCGTTTAAAATTTGATGACGTAATCTAATCTTTTTTTTATTATTTCCACTATTATTTTATAATTTCCTTAGGAGGCCCATTTTAGACCTCAAAACTCCCCTAATGATCCTCAAAGGCTCTTGCAACTTTCTCAATAGAAGTCTCTAGTGAGGATGCCACTTCATGAAAATGTTTATAGAAATGGAAACTCTCCTTTCTTCAGATTAAGCTCTTGGGAAGAAATATTTATAGAATACAAGCCATGGTAGCTCGCTGCAATACCATTGTAAGTGATGAGTTTGTTATGAGGTTGAATAGTGCCTTCTCACTAATATTTATTTCATTGTTGTCTCATATATGTGTGTGTGTGTGTGTGTGTGTGTGTGTGTGTGTGTGTGTGTGTGTTTACTTCATGTTCATGTTCCCCTTCTGCTCCCACCTCGAAAAGTATTTCCACTAAAGAGGAATTGGAATATATCAAATGAATAATGAGTATTGTTAGTTCATAGTATCCAATGAGTAGAGCATCAAAATTTCCAAGTGCCACAAATATTTCTTCTAATATTAGTATCTCAACTTGTTATAACCAGAACAATAAATCTAGTACAACAAGCTTATTAGGTCCACAATAAATGAGATGCTTTTCTTTACTAAATTTTGTGTCCGTATGGGATTTTGAATGATTATTTGAAAGTTTTTTAGAGTTGAACAAGTATTTTTCATTACAAATTTTGACTTACTATCTTTTCGAACTTCTCAACTTTCAGATGCTTGTGTTCAGGAATCTTATATTTTCTTCTTGTTCTTCAAGATAAGTCAAGGAGAACATATTGACTCATTGTTGTCTTGTATAGAACAAATAGTTTTATTGCATATTTGAGACTTCAATTTGTGTGGTAGCCTTAGAAACATGATTATGGTTTGTTCTAGCTCATGTGCAAGTTTGGTCTCACCATCATACCCATTATCATTTCTAGGATATTTTTGGGGTTTCTCTCCCCTTGAGATGTTGCTTCTATAACACTGTAATTAACCATATTCTTCATTTCTTTCATGAGTATCTCCCCCTGAGACCATGATGACTACATTTAGTCATTGAAATCATAGGATGCTCCTTTTACTTCCTCTTCCATACTTTAGTGGGTTTCCTTCTTTTATCTGCATTTCTTTTTTATTCAATGTTCAGTCTACTTTGTGTGTCTTTTTCTTTCTGTCTAGACTTCTAACTTGCAATATTTGGCTATGTGGCCAAGGTTGCTACATAAATATCACCGTATATGACCAAGAAATGTTTGAAATAGTGTGTGAATTATTGTGCTCATCTTCTTCTTTGAAGACAATTTGTATTCACTAGCTTTATGCCCAAATCCATTGCACAAATAACGGTAACCATAGAAATTATTTGTGTACCTAGTGGATGGTTGTCTTCTATGGTTTCTTTCTCCAGGGAATATTCTCACTCATTTCATCTTCTATCGATTAGTCTTGATTTATTTGCTCTTACATTATGTTGCTACATGTCCAGGTTCATGGCAAGAGAAACACTCGATATCTTTCAAAGGAGCAAAGAACCTCCTTAGGGATCTTCCAAATTTTCCCAACTCAACACCAGGAGAAAATGACTTTCTTGCAAATGACCCTTTCTTAACCTCATTCTTTTGATTTTGGTTTTGTTTCTTGCCTTTGTTTGTTTCCTTGCTAATTTTAGGTTTTAACCCTGTACAGAAATTACCTACAAAGGAATTCTTAAAAACAAAAATTATACAATGGCGAGAAACACAAAACAAATACACAGAGATTTTCCCCCGAATCCCAAAACCGGGACTACCAAATTGATTTTTCATTATATTTCTTTCAATGTTACAATATACATATATACATGCCGAATAATCCATAAACCCCAATCCATTAAACCTGGATTAGAACATAATTATATTTCCCTTGACCGGATCCACAAAATACCATGGGTAGAAAAACCATAATGCCCAAAACTGTGTGTTAAACCCATGCACAAAACAATAGGTAGGTCCGCCACCTAATATATGGTAAAAAAAAAACTGGGGTTTTTCCTTGGACCTCGTGTAGGGGGGCTACCACCCCCTTACTAACCTCCCGATAGGGGGGGCTGTCCCCCCCCCCCCCCCCCCCCCTCACCCCCTGACTTCGCTCGTGGGGCTAGTCATGGAAATAATATAACACACACCCAACACTAATCACGTTACTTTTCCCTTCTCATACAAGTATTTTTTATGTTGTTGTATTATCTTGAATGGATGCATTATCTAAGTTCTTCATGGAGACAATCTTGTCTTCTAGATTTTTACATAGTTAATTATTTTCATATATTTTATTTCTTACTGAACCAATCTCATCTTCTAATATTTAACACTCTAGGTCACTCTCCTTTAGTCATTTACTCATCATTTCTTCATCTTTCCTTGTACTCGTGCTCTCTTTCATCACATATATACAATGCTTTCTTTTGATCTATGTTCTCAATTGCAAGTTTGTTTATTTCAGCCGAGGTTGCGCCAAGCTTGGCTTCTTCTTTAGCTTCATGACAATCAGGTACATTCACATTAGCAAAACACATATCATTTGATTGAACACTTTATTTTAACAGTATGAATTCTTCTTCTTCCTTTTCTTCTCCTTTTCTGCATTGTTACTACCGGTATCTCCCTCATGCATGAGTTGCAACCTATCCTAGATCTATTTTCCAGATGTTAGATCTATTATTGTCTCAATATTCTTATCCCCGAGGTTTGTTGTACATTACACATTTTTCCTGAGAATTCCATTTGTGTTCTTTCTTAGAGTGGGAGTCTTTGTTGGATCCATCACACATTAGATTCTAGACATTAGGTCCATAACCCATCAGTTCATATTTTAATTTCTCTTTCCATTCCTTAAAGTATGTAGTACTAAGCACATATACCTTTTGATAGTCCATAATTCAACCACATCTACCTTCCAATTGTTAGGCTTACATAGAAGGAACCTACTCTAATACCAATTGTTGCAAACTTGACTAAACTGAGAGGGGAGGGGTGAATTAGTTTAGTACATTCACGGACAACTTTTCTTTTCTTTTTAATGTTTATCTGAACTATTCAATGAGTAGTTTAACACCATGTAAAATGTAGATTTAATATATGAACAACATATAATATGTGAACAACAACATCAAATCAGCACATATGGCCATTGGATGTAAGTGGAAACCCATAAAGGGAGAAAACCATGAATTTGTTATTTTTGTATTGTAAAAGCAAGCTCTTACTACCTTATTACATCTAGTTTTCTGTAGGCTCCAACCTACAGGAGCTTGCTACCTCAATTTCTTCTAGAAGCTTCAACTTGCAAGGAAGCTCCAACTACAATAATTTTTTTGCAAGCTACAACCCACAGGAGACTCTTATCTCAATAGGCTCAATCTTGCTCTATCAAGTTACAACTTGAAAGGAGACTATAATCCCCTAAAACATACAATAAATAATATGTTGGTTTACTTGCTCTATAACTTTGCACACCTCCATATTTGTCTTTGCTTCTTCTCCTCAGATTTGCTTCACATCTTCCTCATATGTGCTAGGTAACTCATGAACAACAACTGAATAATCTCTCACACACTCTCTAACCTTCTAACCATATTATCCTTCCAAAATCAGATATTTTATAAACAACCTTTTGTTGGTTGTTAAATTTCATATAGGAATCTGAAATGATAAATCTTGTCTCTCTGCATTCCAAAGGTGTCTCTTTAATTCCAAAACTGCTTCAACTCTTTGAATATTAAAATTACATGAAATGAATTTCATCATATTTAAATAACATGCATTAATATTATTCATGTCAATAAAATGAATTTCAACTTATTCAATTAACATGCATTAATTGCAACGCATTAACTTGTATTCTCTTGCATTAACTTGCATTCTCTTGCATAACAACACCTTTGTTTTGATCACAACACCTCAACAAAATCACCAAACATCTTCAAGGCCGTGCCTTTGTAGCTGAACTTACTGTCAATGAACATATGAATAGGAATTGAACTAAGTGAATAGGAATTACACTATGCAAACAAGAAACCTCCAGTTGCCATAGGAACACTGCAACCACTTCTTCAACTCAAATATCAAGAACACTGCAACCATAACATCACAAGCATAACAACATTATTCATGCCTTTTCCTTTGCCTTGCATCACAACATCTCAATCATCATATCCGTACATGCTTAACATTAGCCACTACTCCATATGCACAAAATCTTACTCACTAATCAACACCAATCAACATATGTAAGCACAAGCAACCTTTCACCAACACCCTTTATATTATAACAAACATACCTTGTGCCCAAGCATACTTTGTTTCTCCTTTTCCATGTTATCAACAAGCAACATATCTCTGTCAACATCACCTTCCCACACACATATGGTGACCACATTTATTGTTTCTCCTTTACCATCAATGACAACAATGCCAACAGAAGTATCAAAAACACTTATGTTTAGATACAAGTTTTACTTAAAAAAATTGCATAGGATTATTTAAGGATTTGGTATAAATATGAATTTTAGCACAACATATCATAAATAAACTGATGGGTAAAAAAAGAGAGTCAATGAAGTGATTGGGGAGATCTTGAAAATGAATATGATGGATAAATCATCCAAGTGGGAAAATTACTTGCATTTGCATATAATAATGAGTTTCAAGTTTCATTTACTATGAGTTAATTTGAATCTTTATATGGAAAAAAATAATACTTCAATGAGTTGGGACAAACCAATAGACATAGTGGTACTTGGGCCGGAATTACTCAAGGAAATGGAAGAGAAGATGGTTATAATTAAACAAAATTTAAATTCAACTCAATAAAAACAAAAATGCATATAAAAGTAGGACAACCAAATAATTTGAAGTGGGAGAGTACATAGTTATGAAAGTGAAGCCAAAGAAAAGTTCCTTGAATCTAAGCAGTTGTAATAAGCTGGCAATTAGATTTTGTAGTCCATTTGAAATGTTGGATAAAATAGGGTCAACTGCACATGTGCTTGCATTTCCTACTTCAATGAAAATGTGTAATGTGTTATATGTGTCTTTGTTGAAAAAGTATGTGTGTGATCCTATCCATATCATTGATTAGATTTTGATTCAGGTGGAGCAACAAGGATACTTCTAGGTACAACTAATGTGTATATTGGATAGGAAGGTCTCGGTGTTTTAGAACAAATCCATAGGTTAGATAAAGGTCCAGTGGAATGCCACAAGGCCTAAAGAAGCTAGGAGTTGGAAGATTCTATACAAAAAGCATACCCATATTTATTTTTAATTTTAATGTAAATTATGTAAATATGTACTCTTGCATGGTTTTGAACATAGAGGACAATGCTACAATAAGGCGTAGGAAAATGTAATACCTGAGGTTTTGATCTTCAAATTAATAATGTGTGTTTGTACATGATGAAATACTAGAGAGTCTAGTAATGTAATAGCTTTGAACATTAATAATAGAATACATTATTGGTTACAGATGGACAAGGAAAAGCGTTATAGGGGGTCATGATTCCATATGAGAGGGGATAGATAATAAGGCTAGAGTAAAATTTGCAATATTTTATAGCACCCATATTTGAATTAGTTGATAAAAAGGTAGGTATGTGAGCTTCTTTCAGAATCCATATGGTGCTTCGATAGCTTCATATTTAACCTTACATTCTTGGTTGTCTGGGGGGTTCATCATTCATTCTCACTTAGTATTCTTGCTTTTAGGGGGGGAGAAAAGAAAAAGAGTTCTAGGGAAGATAACCTTTGCTAATTGGTTGTGTAAATAAATTTGTTATTATTCTAGCATATGAAAATATGCTTGAGTGCATGAATACATTGACATTATTAAAGAATTTGTCCATGGATGAGAGTCTCTAGAGCTTCCAACATTGATTTTTTTTTACCAATAACACTAGATCGCTAGAGGGAAATAGAATAGCCTGGGAGATTGCAATGTGGAGAAAGGGATTATTTTATTTGTGTTGTGTAGGTTGAGAGGAAAGAGAGTTGGATGTTGGGATTACTATTGGATTTGTTGAGTAACTTTAATAGCTATGACCATATTTGTGTAATTTGTGAGAGTAAAGGAAGCTTGAGAGTTAACTATCTATGAGTGATAGAGTTTTTTAAGGCACCCATCCGTGTGGAGTCATATCTTTAGCTCAGGGGTGGTCAGTTGTAAAGAGTGAATGCATAATATAGCCTAAGGTTTGGTGGAACTTTTGAATTTTGTAGTCAGTTGGTGAAAAGTTATCAAAGATAAGTGCCTTCTATGTTCTGTGTAATAATTATATTGTATATTTGTTGAGTAATTATTTCTTTTAATGTTGTGTATGTTATTAAGATTTTACATGAATATATTAGTGTTTTTTATTAATTGCATGAATATGTGTTTTTCACGCATTTTTTCTTGATTTTCTTGCATGTTAAATCATGGTATTAGAGGTTAGATTTCACCAATAATGTGAAAGTTAAATGTACCCTAGTGTGAGATATGTTAGAAAGCACAAGTTGAATTTCCTTCGTTAATTTGAAATTTAAAATGGAGGTTTCATAATTTTTGCAAGCTATTTTATTTCTTTTAGGCAATGGATCGTGATTCCAAAAGCACACAAACTAAAGTAAATTTTGCATATTTTTCAAAAGTTAAAATGGACAATAAGAAGCATCAAAACACAGCAAATTGATGATGGAGTTCACCCTCTTGGGCTACATCTTTGGGCCTAGCTTCCAATGGTGGCCCTTTTATTATATGCTCAAATGTTTAAATACATCAACAAAAAATGATCAACTTGCAAAAATAACATTGCCATTGCATCTAAAATGCCCAAAAACCCCTGTGTAGAATCTTCTTGGGCTCAAAAAGGCTGAAAAATGGCCAAGATAGACCTCCTTCTTCAATTTTCCTACCAAAAACTCTGCAAAATTGTTCACTCTACAAAAATTGGAAACTATATCCCTCTTTGGTGTATTAGTAAGGCGGTCAAATTAAAACTCGGAGGTCTTGAGTTTGATCCCCTCTTATCGACGTGTTTCGTGTTGTTTTGGTTAAACAATAAATATATATTTTTATGGGTTGAGCCATTCTGCCAAAAACTTCACCCCTCCACCAAAGACATCGCCCCTCCTATCATTCATATGGAAACATATGTGACCAACGAGCCCGGGCCATAGGCCAGGTGCCTCCTTGGCCCCATTCCCAATCTCGTGGTGGTTGATAAGATTGTGGGTTGGCGCTAACTTCGTTCCCTTCTCCTTCGTCCCCACTGTAACCTCCACCTGTGGTCACCGCAGCAAACAAAACTGTGGACTGGGGCATGGGAAGGGCACCACATGCCCCACCCTTCCCAACACTTCAAATTTGGCCACGAGACTGTAATGAAACCTGGGGCCCCATTCCCCCAACCAATGAACCATATGTTAATAAATATAAGTCTACCACTAATGTTTAATAAGAACTAAACATGGCATAATGGTAGAGAAGTTTGTTAGTTTGTTGGAGGTTGGAAGGTCAACTCTGTCAAATTATTTTTAGTCTATAACTGAATTTTCGCCTCATCCATAGTTCCACATGGCACCCTGGGATTGGGCCACATGTCACACTGTGATTGGCCCCTCCCCAAAACCTTCAACCAATACTAGTGCACCAAGTGTCATCACCTGACTGACCCAAATGGTGAATTTCAATTGGCTCCCATATTTCCCAGTCAATAGATGACATCATTATATGGACTGCCACATGGCATCCGTACACCGCTCAGTCAACCCTGCAAGTTGACTTTTTAATTAGTTGCCAAAAACTACTGAACGTGATAACTTCCTCATATGATGTCGGATTGAGGCGATTCAAGAATTGTTGAAATCAGAATGCTGAGATCTATTATTTAGTGTCATTTTCAAGATATTTTGATCACTTTCTTTTTTGAGCATATTTTTTCCCCTTGATCATTCCTCCCCATTGGAAGCTTTTGGACTACCAAAAGTTTTTTTTACTCAGCAAGTAAATGAGGGTACAACTCCCTCACTTTCTTGATCTCTATCCACCTTCCTTTTCTTGTATTGGTACGTTTGAGCCCCACATGAAGATACTCCAAATTTCCTATTCGTGAAGTTTTTATTCTTCTGTTAAGAATTTAGTCTTCCTGAAACTCATTTAAATATTCAGGAGAAAAATATTCTATAGATGGAATTTGAACATTCTCTTCTTGATCATAAATCATAGGAGGCTCATGCAATCTAAAGTTTTCCACATACACAACAGAATAAATTTGTATGTAAGGTATCAAATCTAATCAGAAATCATTGTTACCAATCTTCTCCAAGATTTTGAAAGGACCATATTTGATTGGCTTGAGCTTTTTACCTTCACCTTGTAATCTCTCCTTACTGATGTACAACCAAACTTGATCTCCCACTTGGAAATCATGATCAACCCGATTCTTATCATGTCTTGCTTTATACTTGGCTTGGAATCTCTCCAATTGTTCTTGTACCCTTTGATGCACTAGATGAATTTGTTCAATGAAATGCTTGGCCTTTTCCACCTCACTATGTCCATCTATTGCAATATCTTTACCAAATATGAAATCCAAATGACAATTTAGAAAATAGCTCAAACAAGCTTCAAATGGAGATACTTCTGTAAATGAATGTTTGGCATGATTGTAGGCATGTTGTATGTGATGAAAATGCTCATCCCAAAGTTTAGGATGTTTGCCACAATATCCTCTAAGGAGATGCACTACTTTTTTGTTCACTACTTTTGTCTAGCCATTAGTTTGTGGATGAAATTTTGTGCTCTTCTTCAACTTTGTGTCCATATGTTCCCATAAACCTGACCAAAACTTCCTGATAAATCAAGAATCTCAATCAGAAATAATCGAAGTAGGTAAACCAAAATGAATCCATACATTTTGGAAGAACATCTTCGTAGTCTATTCAGTTGTAACTTGTTTCTTACATGGAATAAACACACACATTTTTCTGAAATGATCCACTACAACATATAAATAATCATGACCTTTCCTAGACATTTGTAGTCCCCCAACAAAATCCATAGAAATACTTTCCCAAGGACGATAAAGGATAGGACAAACCCAATTTCCTATTTATTGGCTTGTTAGTAGCACACATAGAACATCCTTTTACATATATGGATACACTTTCATACATGTGAGGCCAATAACAATACCTCTATAAGTGAGAAATTGTTGTGCCTACACCAAAGTGACCATCAATAGTAAAAGTATGGGCTTCCCTTATGACATTTAATATTTCAACCTTTGGAACACATAGCTTTCCAAGATGATACAACAACTTGTTATGAACATGATAATCCAACTCTTCAACATGATTGCCTTGACTCAAAGTTGCATAAACATCTTTAAAATATTCATCTTGAGCACACTATTCAATATAGCTTTCATGCATGATTGAGTTATGATTAAGAATAACCAGATGCATTAACAATAGGCCTTGATAACATGTCTACAACTTTGTTGTATATACCTTTCTTATACTTGATTACCAAATGAAATTGTTGTAGGAATCCCATCCATCTAAAATTTCTATCTTGTTGTAGCTTGGTTTGTGATTGTAAATATTACAAAGGTTGATGGCCAGCATGAATAATCGTTTATTTACCCACCAAATAGTTCTTCCATTTCTTCACACTTTGTACCAAAGCATACAATTGTTTATCATAAGTTGGATAGTTAATTACTGCATTGGTAAAGGTTTCAGAATGATAATATATTGGCTTACCATTGTGGAGTACTAAAAAGGTATGTTTTTAATGATCATTTCAGTATCTTTTCAGTGGGACTTGTGAATCTTTTACATCATGAATGTGGAAAACAATAGAGAATTGTGATAAAATATGTGGAATTAGTATGCAAGACTTAACCACTGATAGTTGTCATTCTCCTATGCAGGAAAGGGTAAAAATGAGGAGCCGTTGTTCGAAAGAAAAAGATAAGAACAGGGTAACTTCTGACCCTTTGACGAAGGACCGAGTGCAAACAAGGAAAAGCAGGCTAAAGCAAATCGGTCCGGAAAAGGAGGAGAAGGCACCAGCTCGGCGGAGGAGAAAAGAAGTGATTAAGGATTAACAGTTTGGCGAATCCCTCAGGATCTTCGATCCTGAGGGATCACTGCTTTATTTATCTTATCGCTTAGACATCTCCGCCGATTACCCTTATATAAAGGGACGGCACTGTTAGTCTGAGAACAATGCTTTTATGTAACTTCTTGTTAAAGATTGAACTTTGATCATCGAGTCTCGTTGAACTTGGCTCATTGTACTTTCTGTTTTATGCATTAATATAAACTTGGTGATTATCTTATCTCTTTGTCTGGATTAACTTAAAGCGGTGTACCCTTGAGGCTAAGGGCCTGGCCCCGGAGGACACTTGCTTCTGTATCACTACGATTTGTTTTCTGCGTGGTTTGCTTATCGTCACTAGTTGGTAATCTGATATGCTTTATAAGTTACATCACATGCTCTGTTAAGGTTCGTTCGTTAATGTTCTTTCTATTGACTCTGCATTATATTATCAATACTTTCAGAGTGGATTCAATATTATTGAACATTGTTATCATTGTGTTATGGAGCTTATATGTTGGGTATGTGTGTTAAGGAAATTATCTGAATGGTGTGTTCTTTATGATTCAGGATTCATGCTGTTCCATTTTGAAACATAGTTGTAATTCCTGTTGATGATTGGTGTTAAATCAGATTACTTCTTCAGAGTGTTATGTGTGTATGATTTTCACATGTGTTTCCATAATTAGTAATTAATGTTGTTCCATTAGTTGGTTGTGTGATTTGCTTGGAGAATGAAATATTGGAGTTTTGGATTACAATGAGTGCGTTTGAGTTGATAGGATAAAGTTTGGTTATTGCTCGCGAGGTTTAGTTATAGCGATTGTTGTTCCATTTCATAATTACTGTTCCATTTCAAGCATTGTTGTTCCATTCTAGAGTTGTTGTTCAATTTCCTATTTGTTGTTCCATTTTTATCTGACGTTTCATTTACTTGCATTTGGTGTGAGAAACGATCTGTGGCTGTAGTGAGCCTCGGCATTTGCTGCCTCGCTCCCAGACTCGTGGTCCATGCTCTAGTTTCCTTTCCATCAGTTTCCAAAGGGATGGACTATTGCTGTCGAACCCTTGACTGATAAAGTTTCCCAGCTTTAAGAGTGTGTGCTTTAGTCATTTGAAGTAACTTAGTCATAGACAAGCATCAGTTTACTCTTGTATTTTTGTAGGACGCTGTACTACTAGCATTACTCTGATAAATAGCCTCGGATTGAGTCACTCTTTGAAATAACCAAATGCTCCCAGATTGACATATTAATGTGAGGTAATTAGAGGTGAAAGAGACCCTTTTTATAGCTCTACATTTTGGCGCCGTTGCCGAGGAAAGAGTGTAGCCATTTTTATTTTTCAGAGTAGTGTACAAACCTGCTAGGGAAGAGTTGGATCTTAAAAACGAAAGGTAAGAACCTACGTGCGGAGCATGTAAAAGCCCTGCTCCACTGTCCGCTTTCCTAACAGATTTTCTCTTGCTTTGATTGAATAGAATTTAGCAGTTCATTTGAGTGCATGACTAAGCAAAAAAAACCAGAAAAGAATATCAAGCTTCCATCCAAACCCGAAAAAGATAAGGGGCTGGTGACCCTTGGCCGAAAAACTTTCATAGACGAAATCTAAAAGAAAACAGAATCTCAAAACTATTGCAGGAAGGGAATTTCAACTCCAGAACTATTGCAGGAAGGGAATTTCAGCAACTTTTGTGAAGGAGAAGGAGAAACAGGGGAAACTGAGGAATCAAAATCTCCCATTGGAACAGATCAGCCATTAAACAGCCCAAATAAGGGAAGCACTGCGAAAATCATTGTTGAGGGAATTCAATCTCCTCAGATGTCAGGTATTCCTCTTATCCCAGATAAAGGAAGTGCCATTAAAACTATCCCTGCTAAAATCGTTCCCTCTCAACCTAGGAATAGCCTCCTAGATATCCCAGAATGTTATTGGCATATATTCGATCCTATGGCTCAGAATTAGCCAAATACTCAAACCTCTACATTACAATATCCTATAGTGGATTTTGCATCAAATGCGCCCATGAAAGCTATCCCTCTTCAATATATCCCAACCTTTCACGGTCTCACATCAGAAGATCTGGATACATTTTTATTCGAATTTGATGTGTTGTGTAGGGGATATGATTACACCACCGATCCCCAGAAATTGAAATTATTCCCCTCGACATTAAAGGGGGCTGCTCTAAGATGGTTTATGGGACTAGGTGGTGGGGTCATCAACAATTGGGATCAGATGAAAGAATCCTTCGTAAAAAAATATCAGGATTATTGTAGGTCTAGAGAATTGAAAGATGAAATATTTCAAATGACAGCCAAACCAAACGAAACATTAGAAGAATATGTGGAACGCTTTCAATATAATTTACAAAGATCTACTTATGCATCACTACCTTTACCTGATAATGTGTTAAAAACTGCATTGATAAGGGGCATGAAGGAACAGTGGATCGAAACATTAAACATCATGGGAAAAGGGGATATTTATCAAGAGAATTTTGTTGACATTATTGATTTATGCATCAGGAGTTCGAGAGGCAGCACGAGAATAAAACCGGCGGAATATGATTGGTTTGCAAGAGATAATAAGATAGCAACAGAAGGAGTAACGCGTGTGGAGATTGGAAATTTATTAGAAAATTTTAAAACTGATATTCTAGGGACACTAACTACACAACTTGATATTATGCAGGCCAAACAAAAGCAGATGGA
The DNA here is from genome assembly GCA_031772625.1 of Pinus tabuliformis. Taxonomy (NCBI): domain Eukaryota; kingdom Viridiplantae; phylum Streptophyta; class Pinopsida; order Pinales; family Pinaceae; genus Pinus; species Pinus tabuliformis. The sequence goes on along the minus strand of CM062819.1, from coordinate 1,360,047,248 downwards.
GGCAGAACAGAATTTGGCAATCTTCTGCTCCCGATGCAGAAAAAAACATAGTCACAAGGAGTGTCCACTGGATACAGTCCAAACATGTGCCATCTGTACAAACGATCATCTTACGGAAAGCTGCCCCTCACTTCCTGGATTAAAAGTAGTATACAAGGAAGCAGAGGAAGAACCAGAAATGGTGTACTTGATCAACCAGCACCGCCAGTGGCAGCAAAGACAATCTAGTATGTTTTTAGACCCAACCTCTTCTTTTTAGCCTCCACAATATAATGCTCAACAATATAATATGTGGCAAAATCAACCCCCACCCCCATTCTCAAACTGGTCACCACCACCGTTTCCTTCTTCAAACACATGGCTGAATCAACCAAACCAATCTAGTTGGCCGAATTTCCCTTATACCTCACCATATTGGCAAAATAGCCCATATCCTCCGCAATGGACTCCCCCTACTTCACAAGGTTCACCCTGGCAGACAAACTGGCAAAGACCGATGCAACAGCCAGTAGGAACTATTCCGCTCCCTCAACCTACTCTGCCAGCTCTACAACAAAATCCCCAGTCTAATTTGAGACTGCAACTCCCAGCCCAACCCAACCCCAATCCAAATAACAGACCGGTCCAATCTCTTCAAATCATAGAATCACCAGAAATAGGACCCGACCTGCGGGAGTGTAATGATCTTCAATTACGATCTGGATGTATCATTGAAAATGAGGGAGATAAAACAGTTCATAGTGAAGATCAGTTAGTAAGAGAACATCAGTTGCAACAAGAGGATGCAAATAAGCAGCAGTCTCATAATTAAGCAACCACATCCTCTCCCCCGTTCCTAGAACGATTAGTCATACCTCAACCTTTACAGTATCCTGACTTTGACATTCTGGAGGAATTACAAAATTTATATATAAAAATCTCGTTCCTCTAAGCCATTCAAAATATTCCTATATATGCAAAAACTATTAAAGAATTGTGCATAAAGAAACCAAGGAGGAATATAACAAATAATCCAAGAGTCCAAGTAGTCGGTACTTTATCTGATCTCTTATCTGGGAAAGAAACGCCCATCAAATATGAAGACCCAGGAAATCCAATTGTAACTGTTCAAATTTACGGTCAGACCTTGTCTAATGCCTTAGTTGATCTAGGAGCTGCAATCAATATTTTAACAACCACCACCTGTCAAAAACTCGGCATTACATCTGTAGAACCTACCTCTACTTTGTTAGAATTGGCCGACCTATCTGTGATTAGACCAGAAGGTACTCTACACAATGTCATGGTCTCTGTAGATTCCTGGGAATATCCGACCGATTTCCTGATAATTAATCCAAAAACCCGACTTGATGGACACCCGCTAATCCTAGGTAGGCCTTGGCTTGCCACCGCCGATGCTTACATTGGTTGCCGGCAAGGAAATATGACCATAAGTAAAGGACTCGATATTAAGAATTTGGTTTTATACCCTCCAGCGCAGCCAAGTCTCACAATAATTAAAACTAACAAGTATCATGTATCATACCTTATTGATAACATTAGATCTCCATTGACTTTGCAAGAGGCACTTGATTTTAAAGACCAAATAGAAGATGATGCCATTAACAATTCCATTAGTCAAACTGAAGCCGAATCCTACACACAATGTCACATGATAGAAGCAGCATTTGATAATGAATTAGAAGAAGATCCTCTGAAAGACACACATGATTAGACAATACCTGTTACTTCTGTTGCAAATAGTAAAATTGTGGAAATTGAATCGGGAAAAACTTTAAATATCAATGCCAACCTCACATCTGAACAAGAAACTAAGCTCATCCATCTGTTAAGAAAATATCATCAGGAATTTGCATGGGATTACCCTGATATGAAAGGAATCGACCCACATTTGTGTACACACCACATTTATATAGAAAAAGATGCTAGACATGTCCGTCAACCACAGAGAAGACTTAATCCTCATCTAAAGGATATGGTGAAAGCGGAACTTCAGAAACTGTTAGATGTCAATTTTATTTATCCTATTTCTGACAATAAATGGGTCTCTCCGCTTGTGGTTGTACCAAAAAAGAATGGAAAATGGAGAATTTTTGTGGATTACAGGGAACTCAATAAAGCAACACAAAAAGACCACTTTCCACTCCCATTCATAGACCAAGTGCTAGATACTTTGGCGAGAAAAAAATTCTTTTCCTTCCTGGATGGCTTTAGTGGATACAATCAAATTCAGATTGCCCCTAAAGACCAGGACAAAACAACTTTCACTTGTCCTTGGGGGACATTTTCCTACCGAGTTCTACCTTTTGGCCTATGTAATACTCCCGCCACATTTCAAAGGGCTATCCTTAGCATTTTTTCAGATTTAATAAATGATGGACTTGAAGTGTATATGGATGACTTTACACCCTATGGAGATGATTTTGATCCAGCACTAAATACCCTAGAAAAAGTCCTACAACGTTGTATAGCTACCAGGCTTTGCTTAAGTCACGAAAAATGTTACATGATGATGACTGAAGGACTTATTCTAGGACACTATGTTTCAGCAGCCGACATTCAGGTAGACCCGGCCAAAATCCAAATACTTTTGCTTATTCCCACTCCTACTACTCAAACAGAGGTACACAGCTTTCTTGGATTTTCTGGATATTATAGACGATTTATAGAACATTATTCACACATTGCTGCACCTTTATATGCACTAACTGGTAACGTTGATTTTCTTTGGACAGAAAAATGTGAACGTGCTTTCAAGGATTTAAAAAATCTTGTATCCACAGCCCCAGTCCTACGAGGACCAAACTGGGATCTGCCATTTCAGATATCAACTGATGCCTCAGATACAGCCATTGACGCAGTCCTTGGGCAGGAAGAGGATAAAAAACCATATGCTATCTATTACATCAGCAAAAATTTATCCCCTGCTGAATTAAATTACATTGTTACTGAAAAAGAATTCCTAGTTGTAATCCATGCTGTCAATAAATTTAGACATTATATTACAGGCTATCCTGTTATTTTGTATACGGATCATTCCGCCATAAAATACTTAGCAAATAAGCCTGTCACAAATGCCAGAATAACTAGATGGTTGATTTTATTGCAGGAATTCGATATCACAATCAAGGACCGGCCTGGCAAAGAGAATCCTGTAGCCGATTTTCTCTCGAGAATGCCAAAGCCAATTGATGCAGCAGCAGTTGAAGATCAATTTCCGGACGAACATCTGTTTGTTGTTGCCGTTCGAACACCCTGGTATGCCGATGTTTCCAATTACCTTGCAGTAGGTAAACTACCAAAACACTTAACCCCTAATGAGCGAAAATAGATTGTTCAGAAGAGTACTCGATTCTCCTGGATTGGGGGCTATTTGTTTCATACAGGGGCAGACATGCATATCAGGAGATGTGTTCGAGAAGATGAAATCTTTGACATCCTAAAAGCCTGTCACGACGGACCATGTGGGGGACACTTTGCTGAGCGTAGAACTGGACACAAAGTATTACAGATAGGATATTACTGGCACACGATTTTCAGAGATGCAAAGAAATTCGTCCAAGCCTCTGATAGCTACCAGCGAGCAGGACGTCCTGGTCAAGCTGACGAGATGCCTCTCAAACCACAGTTAGTCATCGAACCATTCGAGCAATGGGCTCTTGATTTCATTGGACCCATCAACCCCTCATCAAATCAGAGAACATATATCTTGGTGGCAACGGAATATGTCACCAAGTGGGTTGAAGCAGAAGCATTGCCAAGAGCCACAGAGGACTCTGTCATACAGTTCCTCTTCCATCTATTTGTACGTTATGGCCTTCCAAGGGAAATAATCACAGACGGAGGACCACAATTTGCTGGCAATAGATTAGCAGCAACACTTAATAATTATCATGTCCAGCACAAAATCACTACTCCATATCACCCACAGGTGAACGGACAAGTAGAAAGCAGCAATAAGGTAATAGAATCAATCCTAAGACGTGATTGGGCTGCCCGACTACCTGAAGCACTCTGGGCCTATAGAACAACATGGAGAAGCACCACTGGTTACTCACCTTATCAATTAGTGTTTGGAAAACAACCCATTTTCCCTATAGAGTTTGAAATCCAAACATTACGAACAACACAGGAAGTTGGCTTAGATCTAACTGAGGCACAGATTAATCGACTACAACAGATCAATGAATTGGATGAAATTAGGCTCTCCGCTCTCCGCTCTAAAATTTGTCACCATGACTATTTGCAGTTAGTATGGCTCCATCAACTGTCATACTATCCTCCTTGGCAAGTCTCATACCTCTGCTCTTCATGTCAAACTCCAAGAAAGAGAGAAAGTCTTTAAAAATCTATATATCTCTGGGTACGCAGTTTCTCTTAGCCTTACCTGCGTGTACGCACCTCAAGTTCATAATACCTGCATACTTGTATGCTCTGTCTGTAAAGGGGTGGGTGCGTACTCCTGTAAAGGTCAAAAGGCGCAAGTTTCACTTCAAAAAAGTTACTTGTGGTCATTTCTAGAGCATTCTAGAAGCTTGTTTGACGTGTATTGAGCGCCTCCAGATGGTTCATGTATCCCTATGAAAGAGGAACTTATCCCATCAAGAGGGGAGCTATACCATTCAAAGAGGGGCTTATCCCATTGATGGTGGACCTGATTAACTTCCTCTAGAGCACTATAAATACAGGCATTGGGCTAGAGGGAGGAGAGGTTGAAAGTTGAACATTCCTAAGGGTAGATGCTACTGGAATTAGGACTCCTTTATAGAGCTTGAGAGGAGAGATTCCCATCCTTTCCTAGCCTTATTTGGAAGTGGGTGAGCTGATCAAAGTAAAGGAGAACTCTTGCTGGACCCTAGGAGGGACCTGCACAACACCAAGGCTCAGGTTGTAATGGTTTCTTTTGTTTCCACTTAATACAAATAAACTCATTTTTCTCAACAGATTGTTATTCATGATTTGTTTCATATACTCCTTGGTCTGTATGATGAATATGTGTTATTTTATAAGTTTATCAGGTGCTATTTAATCTTTTGGCTTGTTAGTGAATGTCGGTTTCGAAGAGAAGGAGGAGCTCATCCGGATCGGCGAGGCTGGACTACTACAAAGCGTTGGACTAAAGGTATGTTATAATCACCTGATTACTTGTATTCTAAATGCATATTTAGAGAAAGGTAGTGTTTACTTGTCTTGTTTGTCACTAGAAAGCCTTAGCTTCTAGGGAGGTCGGTTTTGTCCGCAAAATTGACTCTTTCCACATGACAAAATGGCGACTCCACTGGGGATCTCCATTGATGTGAATGATTTTTCCTTTGTGTGAAACTTTGATTTGAGAAAAGTCGTTTGTTTTCTGGTTTTTGGCTGTTTGACTGTGTATTTGGGTGGGCTAGCTTAGGGTTAAATTAGATTTAAGTTTTTCTTAGTTTTGCTAGAAGTACGCACCCTTTGAGTTAAGCACAGTGCGTACCTGTACGCACTGCAGCTTTGTGCACAGAGCGTACACGCACCTGTGCAAACAGGTTGCCTGCGTACCCTGTCAAAATTGAGAAAATTTCAATTTTCTTCTTTTTGCCTTTTAGATTTTGTTTTTAATTTGTTTTTTCTGCCCAGATCCACTGGTTGCCTGTCATAAATCTTCACCTAAGCTTGTTTCATCAGTGTCAAGAGTTTTAGTGAAATTCATAGAGATTTTGCCCTAGGGTTTGATTTTTGCACTGGTCCTGTAGTGACTTTGGCTTTAGAAGTTGAAAACCTTGGATCTCCCTGGTCTTTTCAGTCTTCTTAGGAGTCGGACCTGTCATAGAATCCACCCTTGTGAGAAGCCTACCTTTGTGTTGTCTCTTTGCCGAATCTCGAAAAAGTTTGTTGATTAAACTTTGAATTTTATTCTTAATAAAAAGAACAAAAGATTTTGATTTTTGTTTTTGACTGGTTTTTTATTCTGCATTAACTAGTCCTTAGTTAAATTTTGACTGAGTAAAACATCCCGGAATCATACTTGGTAGGCTTTTTGCCTCATTAGATTTACTTTTAGGTGAATTTCTCTTAGATTTGCTTTTGGGTGAAATTGAGTTGATTTGAGTGCCATAGATTTTTTAACTTTGATTTCTGTTAAAGTAAGTTTTACATGCTTTGTTAATATAGGGAAAAATACAAAAAAAAACTCTTTTGAAGAAAAGTTTGCTTTAGTAGCATTTGAGTCTTTGAAAAGAAAAGGAATTTTCGTGAAGTAATTAGTGGTCATGTGTTGTATGCTTTGAAAAAGATAAAGAGTTTGTTTCTTTGATTTTCATTGCCAAGAAAGTTGTCTTTATATAAATTTTGCATTCTCCAACTCTCTTAGCTAGGGAATTCATTGAAAAAGAAAATTAGTATAAATCATCCTAAGTTCATCTTTTTAGTGGATTTCAGTCGAGTCTACACACCATCAGTTTCATCTCCACTACCTTTTGTCCTAAAGAAAAGCCATAAAATTAACGCTTAAAGTAAAATCAACTTAGTAACTTTTATTTACTAGGGCTCTAAAACACCAATATAGATCAGGCTAGTGTCTTGGAGTAGGAGAGTAATTAACTCTCCAAGACAGTAAAACCAAACAAGTAGCTCATCTTGTGGTAGGATAAATCCAACTGTTTCATTTGTACTCTGGGAAATCTCCTCTTAAAGGAGAAGCACGAGACCGTGTCCGAACCAGTGAGGGGATCAATCCTCCTTCATTGGGAAAGACGCCAGATACGCACGTACTACAAACAGTAAACCTCGGATTATTGTCGAGGAGCCTGGGGTCACTTGTCGGTAAACCTTGGATTATTGTCAAGGAGCCGGCAAGGGGACTGAGCTTGTTACTCTGCCCTTGCGTGCTATCGGGTCGTAGACTGTTCCCCTAGGTATATTTGTTGCTGTTGGTAACCTTAGTGACCATTATCTTTAGGATTCTACCGAGGTGACGGTGGAGGGAAGATCCCACTGTACCTGGAGCAGACGTCGACTAGACTCACTTGGATTTTTCGGGGGGTTCACTTCACTCGAGACGGTTAAAGTGGAGGAACTTGTGCCGGTCTATTCATTAAGCAGGTTGCCGGGGTAACTGTTCCACCCACCACTTCTGTATTGAATTCGTCGATGTTGGGTTTCATCTCCAACTAGTGTTTTCGGTCCGGAAGGCTACTGTTTCTGTATGGTTTGACGCCCTAGATTCTTTAGGCGTGTGATTCGAATTTGTTTGGTTCTTTAGAGACTTTAAGGCAGTTTGCTTTGAGATTTTACTTTGTTTGCGTGTGCAGTAGTTAAAAGTTTTTAACTGTGACTGAATTACCGACACAGTCCCGTAGACTTCGAGGCAAGTCTCCTGAGATTGTTACCGTGGCCGATTTGTTGAGGAAGTCCCGTAGACTTCGGGGCGAACCTCCTGAAGACGTCCCGGGTCATTACAAAGGTTTGAAAGTCCTTGTAACTCCTAGTGGCAGTAAAGTAGGTTCACCTGAAGAAGGAGAGTCGTCGTTGGTAGTCCATCCAGATTACCAAGGTCTAGAAACAGGTTATAATCCCGAAGCTATTGTAGTTTCCGAGCTTGCTGGTAGTTTTTCATCTGCTAGTGATATAGGCGAAGAACCTGCAATATCTGAACCTGTTACTCCAACTTCTAGTGCTCCTGATTCACCTAGGGTAGAGAGAGTCATCACTGAAAATCTTCCTGCTGGTTTGATAGCTATTGAAGAACTTGCTCCAGAAGAAGAGTTTGGCGTCTCTATCCTTGAAGATCAACCTACTATTGATCTAAGGGAGCGTGAATCCATGATTCTTTTACAGTCCTCCTAGAAGCACTACTTGGTATCTTTCGTTAACTAATTATTTGGACAACTCAGGGTTAAGTTTTTCTCCACCTCGTACTCCTTATCCACCCGGAGGTATTTATACTCCTGTAAATATGTCTGGTCAGTCGTCCGTGTTCACTCAATCTCCCAATCTTTCTTGTACGGCGGTCCTTCTGTTCCCTCTGGGTATCAGTCACTTTCTGGTACTTTTGCGAGAGCATCTCCTCAACCCATTGAACATGGGTTATTAACTGGAAACAATGGTAATAAACCATTGGGTGTAGGAGACATTTACATGATGTCAGGTTCAGTTCCCGGTTCTAAACCTCAAGGTGGCCAGTTACCACCTGGGGGGCAGCCTCAATTAACACCTAGGGGGCAACCTCAAGGTACACAAATTACGTTTGGAGGGCAACCTCAAGGACAGTATGTACCCATAGTACAATACATTCCTCAAGGTCAACCCCAGCCTCAATATGTACCCCAAGGTCAACCTCAGTATCAATTTATCCCTCAAGGTCAACCCCAGTATCAGTATTTACCTCAAGGGTATCTACCTCAGGGTCAGTACTCGAGTCAAGGTTATCAACCACCCCAAGGTCAATCTTATGTTCAAGGTACGGGAAACGTACCTTTCAATTATCAATCCTACCCTCAATCCGGTTATGGATCTCAATATCCTCAACCTGTCATGGGTCAATACCCCGGAATGAACATAGTTTGGGATCCATCGCAAGTTCAACAGGTATTGCAGCCAAGTGTACAGTTGTCATCTCAAGCTGGACAACCCTTAGTTTCTGGTTCACCCCAGCAACCAGTCCAGTCTAATGTTCAAACTTTTGTACCTTTGGTAGTTACTCAGTCGCCCATTGCACCTAGTACTCCATCTCAAACGACTGCTGCAACTACCGCAACATCTGTTCCTTCCACCACACTTACTTCTGGAGTATCGACAGCTCCAGTTTCTACTGTCTCTGCCACTACTCCTCAAACATATTTACCATTGTCTGGATCGACGATTCAAACTACGGTTCAGATGCCTGTAGGATAGCCTGGTTTAAGTACGGTTGTCACTAGTCAACCACAATTCGTTTATCAACCGTACCAGGGACAGTACCAATACAGGCCTACTGTCCAGCAGCCAGTTTACCAGTATCAACTGTATCCTGGGTACACTTATCAACAACCTCAGCAACCCCAGTACGGTCCGGTTAATCCTGGTTTTCCAGGAGGATACAATATCCCGAATGCGATACCTATTCCAAGTTATCCTGGATATCCTCCTCCTGGGACTGGTCTTGTGACCCAGAGTTTTAGGGATCCTAATCGGCAATTACCGTTTATCGCAACTTTGGATTTATCGGACTTGTCGCGCCTAACGAACGATCCAATAAATTATCTTCCGTTTTGGCCGCCAATGCCAAATAAGTTTCCCAGTGACATACCCAAGTTTGAAGGTAAGTCTGGAGAGGATCCGTCAAATCATGTGATGACTTACCACCTCTGGTGTGCTTCAAATTCCATCTCGGATGATTCGATCCGTTTACGTCTTTTCCAGCGTACGCTCATTGGTCTCGCGGCCAAGTGGTACATTGAGTTACCACGGGCCTCTTTTTATAACTTTAGTCAGTTAGCTACCTCGTTCCTAACTCATTTTCAGTTGCCAGTCAGATATGATAATGGCACGGAGTTACTAACTTCATTAAAACAGTCGACGTCCACTTATATTTCCGATCATATACATGAATGGAGACGTCGAAGGCGATTAGTGAAAGTTTTTATCCCGGACCAAATCTTAGCTGAATGGTTTGTTAAATCATTACTACCGAAGATTACTGAAGACGTAGCTAAGGCCGGAGTAGTTACTGAGGAGCAAGTGATTGCTCAAGCGCAGTACCTTGACTTAGTTTACACTCAGTCATGTACGTTACACGAAAAGATCCCAGATCTTCCAAAGTCAAATCAAATCGTTGTTGCTCCTTCAGGATCTCATGCTGCTGATGGCATGATTGGTACGGTGAATACTAAAAGCAAGAAGAAGTCTTCAAAGAATTCTTCGCCCATTATAACCTTACCAGACTCCCCGACAGGAGAATCTTCTGCTGAAGTTTCCGCTGATATTCATGCTGTAGAGTCATCTACGACTAAATCAAAAAACGGTGGGAAGAAGAAAGGCAAGAAGAAGAATAAAGCAAACAAGACTCCAAAGGAGAAAACAGAAAAGTCGGAAACCAATGACGAAAAACGCAAACCTCGATATCCTTGTCTTATTTTTGAAGAGGATCATTTTACAAGAGATTGCCCTCATCGGGCCGAGGTTGTGAAAATCGTCAAGGGTTCCCCAACTCCTGCTGTTTTGAAAGATCCATTTCCAAAGCAGGAGAGTAAGATGATAGGTTTTTCCTCGAGTGCCAGTGAAGAACCCATATTAATGATGTCTCATGTAAGGATTGCGACTCGATCGCAAGATTATGGTAGTAAGAGTCCTGTTGATGGATCGAAAGAAGCAGAATCTTCTCATTCAAATCCATCAACCTCAGCTCCTGGTTCCGATCCACTACAGATCAAGAAACCTAACCCTGACTTAGTAATCAAACCGCCCGCCAATGGTGTACTTCGAAGGTCTGCTTTCAATCCACATGCGAGAGCGGCCCAGAATTACAACATTGTTGAGGATTTAGTTGTTTCACCCTCAGCAATGTCGGCTTTAGAAGTGCTGCAATCATGCCCAGCACAGCGAAAATTACTTTTGTCGGCTATAGGGGCTGTTGATGTTCAGGACCCGAATCTAATAATCTTTGATCTAGAAAATAGTACACCACGTTTGCCTCATCAGATGGCTTTCCAGATCCCAATGATAGTCAAAAACAGGCCTATTCATCGAACTATAATTGATGAGGGAGCTTCCACGTGTATTATGTCGATACAGTGCTGGAGATCGCTTGGTTCTCCTTCACTAAATCAATCCCTGACAATTCTTAAGGCCTTTGATGGCCGTGGGTTCCATCCGTTTGGCATTCTACAGGATTTGCCTATAGGGGTTGAAGGAAAAACCGTTAGTCTAGATGTGGAGGTGGTTGATGCCCCTCTGGACTACAACCTTCTCTTGGGTCGAAGTTGGTCTTACGCTATGACAGCGGTCGTTTCATCGGTCTTCAGAGTAATAAAGTTTCCACATAATGGCAAGATCGTAACCATAGACCAGCTGGCTTACTTTTCATCCGACCCAGCCTCTTCAGAGAGTATCCAGCATGTCGGTAAAACGACTATCCCTTACAAGGATGTTGGCGTAGGATTAGTTAAAGATGTCGGTTTACTGGGAACTTTTCCTTTTCCTCCAATCAACGCCGTGCCTTCATTTGCATCTATTCATATGATTACTTCAGACACCATTGTTTATGACGATCCTTGGATCGTTCCTTCTGAATCTGAGATAGACTCATTTGGTGATGCAATGCCTTTGAGTCCATATGAAATTGCCTATGAAGCCGCGCAGTCTTTTACCGACCCGAGTTCAACCAAAATCGACCAAATGAATGTGGTCCGTGAGGAATCACTTTTCGCGTCAACCTCGGAGTTAATAACGTTTCCCGAAGTTGTGTCATCTGACGAACAACTTTGTGAAGTCTTGTGCGTAGACGATTTACCATGGGAAGATCTCCATCATAGATCTTCGTTTTTACCTGAGGATGATCGTTTTGAAAACGATTTCTCATCAATCTTTATAGCTGAATATGTCAAAGAAGCTCAGAGTCCAATGAAACATCCTCATTCAGAGCTGAATTTGGGAAACATTTCTCGCACTATTCCCATTGACATTTCAGTCAAGCCCGGAATTGTTGAGCACATTCATATAGGTGCCTCGTGTTCAGATGACGAAATTCAGACAGACAAGGCCCTATTTCAAGAATTCCGCGACGTGTTTGCCTGGTGTTACGAGGAAATGCCAGGAATTGATCCCGCCATTGTTGTCCATGAGATCAAGACTTACCCGGACGCTAAACCCGTCCGACAACGTTTGCGTCAGATTCACCCACGAAAAGCGGCTGCGATTAAAGCAGAAGTTGAGAAGCTGTTGAAAGCAGGTTTCATTTATCTGATCCCGCTAACGGATTGGGTATCGAATATTGTTCTGGTTAACAAAAAACAGGGAACAATAAGAATATGTATCGACTATAGGGATATCAATCGTGCTTGTCCCAAGGACAACTATCCAACACCCTATATCGATCAAATAATTGATGATTGTGCCGGCAGTGAAATATTTTCCTTTATGGACTGTTTTTCCGGTTACAACCAAATCAATATTCTACCTGCCAATCAACCAAAAACGGCTTTCATTTGTCCATGGGGGACATTTGCTTATTGCAAATTACCTTTTGGGCTTAAGAACGCCGGAGCCACTTTTCAAAGGGCAATGTCTTATGCATTTCATGACATCAAACACATTGTGCAACCGTATCTCGATGAATTCCCCGCTCACTCCTTACATCGAGCTGATCACCTTGTCCATTTACGAGAAATCTTGATGAGGTGTAGGCATTATCGGATTCGGTTGAACCCACACAAATGTGTCTTCTGTATAGAAGTGGGACGATTGCTGGGATTTGTAGTTTCAAAAGCCGGCATCCGCGTCGATCCCTCGAAGGTAGAAGCTATCATCAAATTGCCTCCTCCTTCGAGTCTTCGCCAACTCCAAAGTTTGCAGGGGAAAGCAAACATTTTACGCCGATTCATTCCTAACTACGCCGAGATTACCAAGGGTTTTACCCGGTTGTTGAAACAGAACGCTCAATTCTCTTGGGATGAGATAGCTCAGAAATCTTTTGATGCACTCAAGCACGTGTTGACCCATGCACCGTTGCTGCATCCTCCCAAATACAACCAGGATTACTTTTTGTACCTCGCCGCTACTCATTCCACCATTGGAATGGTCTTAGTCCAGGAAGATGAATTCGGAACGGAACATGTGATCTATTACCTTAGTCAGACGTTAAATCCCACTGAGCTCAAATATTCACATGTGGAGAAATTGGCCTTGGCAGCCGTTCAAGCTGTCCAACGTTTTCGTCACTACATTCTTCTCCGTAAAACTACAGTCATTTCGGATTGCAACCCTATGATCTACATTTTGACTAAACAATTACTAGGGGACAAGTACTCTAAATGGATCGTTATCCTGCAAGAGTTCAACTTGGAGTTTGAAAAATCTAAGTCTAAGAAATCTTTAGTTTTTGCAGAGTTAATGTGTGACTTCCCGCGTGCTGACACCGAAACTGTGGCAGAGGAACCCATTGCGGACGAATCTTTGTTTCTCATCAGCACTTTAGATCCGTGGTATGGGGATATAATTGTCTATCTCCAAAGCCAATCCTTTCGGCCCGAGGTTTCAAAGTCGGAATGTCGGAAAATTCGATTCCAGTCCCAACAGTACAAAATTATTGGAGATACTCTTTATCGCCGTGGGGCGGACTTGGTTTTTCGTCGTTGCTTAACTCACGAGGAAGCTGAAAGGGTTTTGAATGACTGTCACTCTGCAGCGTGTGGCGGTTATATGTCTGGGTATGCCACAGCCCAAAAGATATTGCGCGCTGGCTACTTCTGGCCGTCCTTATTTAAAGACAGTATTATTGCGGTCCGGAAATGCCACAACTATCAAGTGTTTGATCGCAAGATGCGCGCACCACCTACTCCTCTCCACCCTATAATTGCCGTTGGTCCTTTTGCCAAATGGGGTATCGATTTTATTACATCTAACCCTCACTCGGCTGGGGGGCATGCGTATATCATCCTTGCGGTTGATTATTTTACTAAGTGGGCCGAGGCGATGCCTACATTCGAGGCAGACGGCAAGACAGCTGCAACTTTCGTATTCAATCACATTATTGCTAGGTTTGGTGTCCCACAAGCGATAATCACTGACCATGGGCGCCATTTTCGAAACGTTATGATGACAGAACTTACAGGCCATCTTGGTTTGTGTCACGATAGCTCAACTCCTTATTATCCACAAGCGAATGGTCTAATTGAGTCCATCAACAAAGTTTTAGTTATCATGATCCGACGAATCATTGGTATTCATCGGTCGAATTGGCACAACATGTTATTTTCCACGCTTTGGGCGTACCGAACCTCAGTGAAAACATCAACAGGGTTCACTCCTTTCCAACTAGTTTATGGTTTGGAAGATGTGCTGCCCATTGAATGCGAAATCCCGTCACTTCAAATGGCTATCGAATTACTTCCAGCTACTTCTGAAGAGGAGAAGCGTTTATTGTACTTAGCTCAATTAGATGAGACTCGACGTGACGCTGCATTGGCAATCGAGACTCACGCAAAACGTATGAAAGCTCAGTATGATCGAAATGTGACCCCTCGAAATCTTTCGGAAGGAGACCTAGTGCTATTATATGATCAAGCTAACGATAAATTAGGTGCTGGAAAATTCGTTCCTATGTGGCATGGGCCCTACATTGTCAAGCGTAAGTTAGCAAAAGGGGCCTATGAGCTGGTAGATTTTGACGGGGACTCTTTGGGTAAACCCAGAAATGGACTTTACCTAAAGAGGTATTATGCTTAAATGATGGGTATGGAGATTTAGTTAGGTTAGATTTTTCTTTCTAGCTGGTGTGTTTGTTAGTATAGACAGTGTGCTTAGCTTAGAGAGTGTGTTTTTTGTCGTTATTCTGGCTTATCTTGGTTTTACTCTTGATATTGCAGATGTCGACGCCTCTCTAAACGTACATTGGATTCGCTGATGGTGCTTGTCGTAGTACACGGAATATCTCTTCCGTGGCTTGGGTTATCTATTCGCCCTCTGACGAGTTAGTTTCTATGCATGGGGTGAGCCTCGGTCAAACAACAAACAACATTGCAGAATACAGTGCAGTGATTGAATTATTGTCTGAATCTATTTCGTTTGGGATTCAGAGTTTGATAGTGAGGTTAGATTCTGAACTCGTTGTATTACAGCTTAATAGAGTTTATGCCATTAGAAATCCAGTGTTATTAAGGTTATTTTTGAGAGTGCGCCTCTTGGAACGTGAATTTGATTACATTGAATATCAGCATATTCCAAGGTCTTTAAATACATTAGCAGATGCAATTGCTTCTCGAATATTAGACAGACATTTGCGATAATCATACATGTAAATTTAAAAACATCTCATCACACATGTTTAACAAAATAAGCCAGTAATAATAATATATATAGATAGGAATGTGTCAAAAAATACATCGTCTTCGATCATAGGTTGAAAAACACCTTATGATCGGCAAAAATGATAAGTACAAAAAACCCAAAATGTCACATGTGTCTACAAAAGTGACCATCCAATCACTGGTGGTGCTCTCTATACAACACCACTGCACGGGCTACCCTACACAAGAACCTCCTAAAAGGTCCTGGGACTGCAACCACATAGCACTGAAGTCTGATAGGAATATCATCTATAGTCGTCTCTGGTATGTCTGCCGTAAGACGCTCTAGGTCTTGTTCCAACTCAGTTAAGGTCTCTGCAGCCGTGTCCTGTGGGGCCGGTGCCAGTGCAACTGGTACTCTCCTCTCGAAAGGCCGGATATTGGCTGGATGCTGTGGGCCTACATCTGCATTTTGAAATTTGTCACTGTCAGTTTTGAGACGATATAAAAACAAAAAAAAATAGATAATTTAAAAACTTGTGAAAAATGAAGTACCTGTGTCATCCCACTGTTCTCCCGGTGGAAGAATCATGTCCGGATCTCCACGAAAATCAACTCCGGCATAAGGAAAATCCTGTATCGAGAAGACCTGGTTCTCTAACCAGTGAAAATACTCCGGTCTAAATCAGACAACCTTCGTGCCCTCGTCAGGATGACGGGCCATCACCGCAACCCATCGCATCAACTTAGGCTCTCGGGGAGGCCCAACCTCAACAGTGAGCTGCTGTGGGATCAGCATCGGAACCCTCTCTAGGGAAAAACTCACAACTAAAGGCCCATAACCAAAAGTCTTCAGTTGTCCGCTTTTGGCCCTAGTGAGTTGGCCCTTTAAGTTGGCCAACACAGCATCGCACCAGTTGAAAATGGTGCCCCGATAGCAATCAATCGCCATCCGCATCTGGGATCCAGTGGCAATGTGCAAAGCGGCAGCCCCGCAAAGTCTGGTAACTGTAAAGGAAATTACCATAAGTTCAGGTCGGGATATCTTTTTGATTTCTATCCCCTTATCCTAGTTTTGATTATTGCACCGCTCTAGTCAGAGACTAGCAATGGACTGGCCACCCAGCCTAGTCCCTCTTGGGCAAACCAGTGAGGAAGTAAATATCTGAGGGCTCTATCTCGAGCTGGTGCCCTCCAATGTAAAAACGCTGATCCTGAACATTCCACCTTTCAACCAGCCACTCTAGAAAGCGCACCTGGGCCCTCATGCCAGGTATGGCCCAGTATTTGTAAAGACCGCATGCCTTCAAAGCATCAATGGAAGGTTGGTGATTAATCGCGGCCAAATCAACATCTTCGTGTTCTCTCTCGCGCCAATCAAGCATGGTGGGCAATCTACACACCATAAAACATCTGTTAGAGTCCATAAAATTGAAAGTTTTTGGTTCATTTTGGAGAAATGGGAGTTTCAAAATCCTTTCCGCGGTGTACGCAGCCCGCCTTTAGAGACAGGGCGTATGTACGCAGGTTCTCTTAAGGCAAGCTGCGTACGCCCAACATTTTCCCAACTGAGAAAATGTCGGGGTACGCAGGTCACCCATGGGGCACCTGCATACCCCGAAAAGCGGACCTTGAAACCCCAAGGCCTCCAAAAAATGAAACTAAAGCTTAAAAACGAATTCTAAACGGATGGAAATGCAAGGGAGGATGTTGTAGAATACCTGATGAGACGGCGTTCGGTTTCGATGGTCGGATTCTCCGCAGTGTCCACGGGAAGTTTCTTGCCAAAAGCCCTTTTTCTCTCCTCAACAGTAAAATGGTAAAAATGAAATGGTAAAAGCCCTTTTTATAGGTTTGTTGAGTAAATAAATGTCAAATTTGTTTATTTTCCACCATGAAAAGGTATTTTTCAAAGTATTTTTATCTATCTTTAAACAGGTATGAGTAATGTGTTGGTTTTTGCGCAGGATAAAAGGATTTTCAGGGAAAATTGTCATTTTTCACAAACAAAAACATCAGAGTCATCTTTTAAGCCCTTTTTTGACTCCTAAAACATGAAAAGATTGCTGAGCGTTTCTTTTACACTCGTTAAAACGGAATTAAAAGATGGTCCCCTTATAGCCCTTTTCTGACCGTAAAAACAGGAAAAGATTGCCGGATTTTTGTCGTTTCAAATTCGATACTGGAAATAAAACGACGTGTCCTTGATCGCTTTTTACTTTTCAGGTCAAAGACACTAATCATGAAAGTACTCCTTGGTCGCAAGATCAAGCGGTTCTCTCAAGTATTATTTTATACTTTTTCGGGCTTGGGAGACACAAATTTATGAAAAAGTTCAACCCTGGAGTCTTCTTAAGTTTTTTCAGACTCTCTAAAATTGAAAAACGCCGAGTTTCTCCTATACTGGACTCGTTAAAATTTCACAGTAAAGGACCTGTTCGATTACAAACAGGAACGGACCACTCCTTCTTAGGGTTCGAATCAAAACTAAGTTGGACTCATCCGAAGGATGAGCTTATAATCAAGCATATGTTATCCTCCTCAAGCTTGTAAAAAATAAAGAGGTACTTGCCAGAAATGGTGGGGGAAAAGAGAGAAAAATGAGCCTATTTGTTATCCTTTGTCTTAGAAGAAGCCTTATCACCACTCTTGAACACGACACTTTTCATTCACCTGGGTTGGGAAATCCTTTGCCTCACAGCTGATTAAACCACATTGAAAGTCTTCAGCTGGGTATTAACTTTGGGTCAAATGTCACCAAGCCATCTGTTGTATCGTTATGTGTTCAAGAGGTCACTGCAAATAAACCATTCATCTGCAAAATACCCGTCATCCATCTCGACCATCCCTGAGTCAGTCCTTACAGCTACATTTCTTCAACTTGATCTATGATTTCGTGTTGTGGGCTTGCCTGCAACGGGTCGCTTTCTATCGACATCAGCACATTATCTAGAGAGATGACCTAGAAATCATCAGTACCTTGAAATCTACATGCATCAATGGCAGGTTTCTCGCCTTTGACGACGGTTTACATCATTGACTTTCGATCGAAGGATTCCGTGAAATGTTCGACATCAACTCATTCATTCACATCTCATGGATTGTACTGAGTACTTTGAGAACCATTGACATCACTGGTGATATCTCTCACACTTGTTAACAGTTTACATCATTGGCTGGTAATCAAGTGGTTTCTACCATGTATCAACATCAACTCATTTATTCGCATGGATAGAATCGTACTATTTCGGGAAGTAGAAATGAAGACCCTGGATCTAGTTTCCACCATCCAGGCTGCGAGGAGTTTTGTATTCTTTGTATAGTAGACCAACTATAAACAGATGGCTGCGTCCATACTGTGTCTACACAAGTCTATGATTATGATGTACTGCAAAATCATTCCTGTATCAGAGCAGTAGTTAGTTTGTTAGTTAAAGTTTTCAATCTGAGTATGGGAATGCCTACCTCAGCGATGATATGATCTTATATATGTATTTTTTGTTGAATATTTGCAGGTTCCGACTGGGCTCTCCACAAGATAATCCTTGAAATGATAAAGTACTTCACCCTTCCTAGATGATATGAAACCCTAATCTACTACAGGCTTCGCACTTTAGGGGGCAATCTGTTACACTAAAATTTGTCACCATGACTATTTGCAGTTAGTATGGCTCCATCAACTGTCATACTATCCTCCTTGGCAAGTCTCATACCTCTGCTCTTCATGTCAAACTCCAAGAAAGAGAGAAAGTCTTTAAAAATCTATATATCTCTGGGTACGCAGTTTCTCTTAGCCTTACCTGCGTGTACGCACCTCAAGTTCACAATACCTGCGTACTTGTACACTCTGTCTGTAAAGGGGTGGGTGCGTACTCCTGTAAAGGTCAAAAGGCGCAAGTTTCACTTCAAAAAAGTTACTTGTGGTCATTTCTAGAGCATTCTAGAAGCTTGTTTGACGTGTATTGAGTGCCTCCAGATGGTTCATGTATCCCTATGAAAGAGGAACTTATCCCATCAAGAGGGGAGCTATCCCATTCAAAGAGGGGCTTATCCCATTGATGGTGGACCTGATTAACTTCCTCTAGAGCACTATAAATACAGGCATTGGGCCAGAGGGAGGAGAGGTTGAAAGCTGAACATTCCTAAGGGTAGATGCTGCTGGAATAAGGACTCCCTTATAGAGCTTGAGAGGAGAGATTCCCATCCTTTCCTAGCCTTATTTGGAAGTGGGTGAGCTGATCAAAGTAAAGGAGAACTCTTGCTGGACCCTAGGAGGGACCTGCACAACACCAAGGCTCAGGTTGTAATGGTTTCTTTTGTTTCCACTTAATACAAATAAACTCATTTTTCTCAACAGATTATTATTCATGATTTGTTTCATATACTCCTTGGTCTGTATGATGAATATGTGTTATTTTATAAGTTTATCAGGTGCTATTTAATCTTTTGGCTTGTTAGTGAATGCAGGTTTCAAAGAGAAGGAGGAGCTCATCCGGATCGGTGAGGCTGGACTACTACAAAGCATTGGACTAAAGGTATGTTATAATCACCTGATTACTTGTATTCTAAATGCATATTTAGAGAAAGGTAGTGTTTACTTGTCTTGTTTGTCACTAGAAAGCCTTAGCTTCTAGGGAGGTCGGTTTTGTCCGCAAAATTGACTCTTTCCGCATGACATGTACGTTATGGCCTTCCAAGGGAAATAATCACAGACGGAGGACCACAATTTGCTAGCAATAGATTAGCAGCAACACTTAATAATTATCATGTCCAGCACAAAATCACTACTCCATATCACCCACAGGCGAACGGACAAGTAGAAAGCAGCAATAAGGTAATAGAATCAATCCTAACAAAAACCATTGTGTCACATAGACGTGATTGGGCTGCCCGACTACCTGAAGCACTCTGGGCCTATAGAACAACATGGAGAAGAACCACTGGTTACTCACCTTATCAATTAGTGTTTGGAAAACAACCCATTTTCCCTATAGAGTTTGAAATCCAAACATTACGAACAACACAGGAAGTTGGCTTAGATATAACTGAGGCACAGATTAATCGACTACAACAGATCAATGAATTGGATGAAATTAGGCTCTCCGCTCTACAAAACACGGCATTGATTCAACAGCAGCGAGCTAAATGGCATGATGCCCTCATCAAAAACAAAGTCTTCCATGAGGGAGACTGGGCCCTATTATATGACTCTCGGTTTCAGGACTTCCCTGGGAAACTCCAGACTCGTTGGTTAGGACCATACGGAATCCAGAAGGTACATGACAATGGGACCGTCACTTTAATCACCATTGACGGTTCTGGATATACCTTCAAAGTGAATGGCCACCGAGTTCGTCTCTATCGTAAACCACTCACTCGGGAATCCTTCTGCCAACAGTTACGCAGAGACGCTGATATGGAGATTTTAGGAGAGGAAGAGAAATCTTCCTCACCTATATTTCATTAAGGAATTCATTTCTTTTCACAATTTGTACATAATTTCTTTTCTTCAAACTCGTTTGTGCACATATAGATTTCAATTTTTTTTTTGCTGTTCCTGAAACGAATTTCATTTGCATTTTTCTGCAGTTCCTTTTCAAAAGGAACAACACTTTTGGTTTTTCTGCTATTCCTTTTCAAAAGGAACGGCACTTTTGGTTTTTCTGCTGTTCCTTTTCAAAAGGAACGACACTTTTGGTTTTCCTGCTGTTCCTTTTCAAAAGGAACAACACTCTTGATTTTTGTTGTTCCTTTTTCAAAGGAATGGCGTTCGCTTGTCTTACTTTTCTTTTTCTAAAAGGAACAGCATTTTGATTTTTGTTGTTCCTTTTTCAAAAGGAACGCCATTGGTGTGTTTTGCTGTTCCTTTTTCAAAAGGAACGGCATTGCTGTGTTCTGTTGTTCCTTTTTCAAAAGGAACGACATTTGCACTTTTGAAACCTATGCTCCTTTATTGTTCTAGCATACTTTTTGTGAAACAGCTTATCCCTTTTGCTGGTCCAAGTTTGAGGATGCTTCTTGCCCCTATTCTTTCAAAGTCTTTTAGAGACAAGCGATGCACTTATGCAATGAATACAAAATCACAACATACTAAAATCAGGCAATTATAAATCGCTATCTTTATAAGGCTATGTATTGGTAAGAGGACAGAAGGAAGGATGTACTTATCTTTTGTTGTCATTGCCTTACTAATTTTGCCCTGATTGGTTATCTTTATCATGCCATTCTTTTTTAATTCCCTTTGATTTTGGTTCAGGAATAGGAGCAAAAGGTTTATATCCTCCTATTGAGATGATAAGACTTCTTCCACCATTCCTACTCTTAAGGAGTGTTGAACCACCCTTTGTGGATATATAAGGAAAAGTGCTTTATGAAAAAAAAAAAAAAAAAAAGCAAATGAATTATAAATTGTCAAATGCAGGATAGGGGGTCTCATCAAGAGCCAACCTACCATGATCATAAGGATGGAAGC
This sequence comes from Pinus tabuliformis, assembly GCA_031772625.1. Classification (NCBI taxonomy): domain Eukaryota; kingdom Viridiplantae; phylum Streptophyta; class Pinopsida; order Pinales; family Pinaceae; genus Pinus; species Pinus tabuliformis. The sequence goes on along the minus strand of CM062819.1, from coordinate 1,360,025,822 downwards.
GAAGTGGCATTCCCACTATGGCCACCACACTAGGGATATGGTCCAAAAGGTATAGCAAATAAACAAACCTTGGAACAGGAGGTCTCATCACGAGCCGGCCTGCCCACTCTTCACCCCCTCCTCGTGAATGGCATTATGGCTAACTGGTTACCAAGCCATCATAATGGCCTACAGTTTGACATCACATTCCTTAATATGCACATAAAGGATCATGGTTCCGGGGGTGAAATAAACAGCTCTGCCAAGGTTATGGACACCTGTCGGCAGCAAAGCACTGTTAATGGTATCAAAGTCACATTAATTACACGAATAGGTAGGATACTAATACTCTTTTGTTTCTTATATCCTAGGCACTAATCATACATTATTTTCCGACTTATATATCGCATGAACATTTATTACACCAATCATGGCAAAGGAGGTGACAATGACCACTTGAGATTTGGCAAGTACGACAGACGTCCTATCTCCCGGCCTTGCATCATATCACAGCAGCCTCTTACGTAATATGCGATCTAACTTTACGCCTTGATTTCGGCAATCCGTTGTTTTTCTAAACATGGCATATTTTCATACGTTGTTCCTTTATGACTTGGTTACAGATCGGGTGCCGCTCCTTTCTTTGACGGCTGGGGCAACCTATCGCATTGTGGGGGGGGAGGTTAACCTCATGATTCCCCGGGTTATGTGTCAGCTCACTATTCGGGAAAGATAGTGTACCAGGAAATGGCACGGTTTAACGGCATGACATTTCTATTTTTTTTATACAAGTTGCTGTTCATAAGTCATTTCTGTTGCAGTCTCTGTGTTTTTCTAAATCCGACGATTACTACCCTCTCTGTGTTTCAAATAGCACAAGAAGTTGTTGTTCCATTGAGAATCCACAGTGAAACCATGGGAGGCAAGGCAATTTGAAGCAAACCACAGGAGTTGACAGTCTCCGCTGCTGCTCGGGAGATCCTGGAAAGAGCAGGATGGCTGACTTATCTCAGTCACCTGCAGGAGTCCAATGAAACAGTGGCGATGGAATTTCTGCAGAACCTGCAGGAGGATCACTCCACGGTGTGGGGGAAGCGGATAGCGGTCACCGACGATATAATTGCAGAAATCTCGGGATTACCAGCCACCGGACCTGTATGGACATTAAAGAAGGAAAGACTCCAGAAGATCATGGAAAATTTCCAGGACGAAGGCCAGAGCTTAACAATTAAAGGGAAGGGAGTTCTTCCAGCAACGCTAGGAGAACCCTGGGCAGAATTAGCAAGAACAGTGCAAAGCTACATCACTTGCGAGGGGAGAAAAGACGTGGTAAGGCCACGACACCTTAAACTCCTAGCTGTTTTAAAGCAGAAATGCTCTGTAAATCTTCCTGCACTTTTGAATTCTTTACTCCATGACGTCGCATGAAACCTGAAAAAGGCGCAGCATGTAGAGTCAGTTGTCAGCCACCATGGATTAATCCGACTAATAGTTAGTCATAGCCTCACCCAGCAGCAAAGCAGCTGGGAAGAATTCATTGCAATAATAGAGGGGAGAGCGATAGCACCTTCCCCAAAACGTAAACATACTCTAAGCACACCAAAACGTCCGAAAAAACACAGAGAATTAAGAAAACAAAAACATGTTGCAAGCACATCCGAACGACCAGAAACATGCCAGGAATCAGCAAAGCGTAAGCATGACACTGATACACCGGAATAGCCGAAGAAATGCAAAAAATCAGTCCGGTTAGCCCGGATAAGAGGAAGGCTGGAAAAACTCCAGGAAAGCACCAGCCAGCCAGTGGTAATTGAGGACAAGCAACCCTCACGACCAGAAATAGAAGAAGAACAAGTCAAAGGAGAAAAGGAAGGAGAGGCCGAGGAGGCTGAACAATCCGAAGAGGAAAATGACGAAGTAGCTCTGAGCATTCGGAAACAGGAGCTGAGCCTCCTGAGATAGAAGCTGAGCCTCCTGAGACAGAAGCTGAGCATCTTGAAATGGAAGCTGAGCATCTTGAGGCAGAAGATGGACAATCCAAGCAGGAGGAGGAAATGGGACAGCAGGTAGGTAACCCACCACAGGACCCAGTGGGTGAAGAGGAATTAGCCTCAATCTTGGCCAATATGGGTGAGTATGGCCAACCTTCCACTCCATCATACCTCCGCGACAAACCCCAGGAAGAAGATGCACCTGAAAAACCACATGCAAAAGAGGCAGAAGAAGGAAATCTGCCTGTTCATGAGGAAAAGGAGATAGGAGACACTGATAGGGAACAATCTGTTCCCACGGCACCAGAGGAAATTCATAGAGGAAGTGAGGATAGAAAGCGAAGCCACGGAACCAGTTAGGGTTCTTACCCCAGAACAGCCAGCACAAAACAGTGAAGAAGCACCCCAGGAGAAAGATCCAGGGACTAGTCACGGCCCAGAACGCAGCAAAAAGCCTGTTGTTCCTTCTAATAAAACATTGGAAATTAGAGAATTACGAAAGGAACAGCAGAGGTTATTGAGCATAATAGCCCAGCTCCACCAGCAGATCAGGATCCTGAAAGTGAGGCAGAGGACAAGGAAGACCGTCGGGAAGAAAAATATGACCACTGCAGTAAGAATCCGCAGGATAAAATGGCGAAGGACTAAAAATCGCTCTGTTGATCAAAACCCTGCTGAAAATCCAACTGCTATTTCGAATGAAGCTGAAGGCCCAGCTGCTGTTCCAAATGAAGCTGAAGGCCCAGCTGCTGTTCCAAAATAAGCTGAAGGACCAGCTGCTGTTCCAAATGATGCTGAGGGACAGACTGCTATTCCATTCGAAAAGGAACAGCTGCAAGCTAGTATTCGTGTTAAAAAAGAAAAGGACAACAAGGAGATTCAAACAGAGGCACCACCCTCAAAGGTGATAAGGGTTCTGAACTCAAAACAACGCAATAAGAAAGTTCAGGAAAAACTCTCGGCCTCCACTGATGCATGGAAAAGAGATCCAAAGACGAGGACCTTGCACAAGCGATTGAAAGAGGCTCAGCAAGAAATGGAGAGGCTTAGAGAGCAAACAGTCCCTCGTGAGAAGTATGAAGAACTCCAACAACAACTAAGGAACGTTAACCAATCCGAAAGCCAGGGCTTTGAAGGGTGGCAAAAGGAACAGGAGAAAGTTGCAAAGGTAACCCATAGGCTAGATACTGTTATCAAACAGATGGATACCTTGTGTTCTTTATACAATGACATTTCATCATGTAGGGCCCCTGCCAAAAACTATGCTCTGTTTTTATTGGAACGATACTTACAATTAAAAAACAAGGCTGTAAAAGCAGGCACCCTGATACAAATTAACACTGTCAATGATTTTATAGATTGTTGTAAACATTATGGGGTGAAGGTCCAGAGATTGCTATGTGAATTTTATTTGCATAACCTCGTGCTAGATCAGGAGACTGAGTTGAACCCTGGCCCTTTTGTTGGGGACATTCAATTGCAAGAATTCATCTCATTCGGGGTTAATCAGATTAAATGGCTCAAAGCCTATAACACTTTCCAGAGACAAGAAAATGGCCTAGATTTGTGGGTAAGGGTTGAGCCTAGGGACCCAGTACGGTTATGGAAATCACATAGAAACCTTATGAGAACTCCGGGTGTCATCGAAACGTTAGGACCCATGCATGAGGCACTCATTCGACAAAGTTTATAATATCTTCTTTCTATCAAAGACCTCGCCATTGATGCAGCCAAATTCCGGTACCGAATCTCTAATCCCAACATCCAGCTCAGGGATCCATTTAAGTATGAGAATTTTCAATTAGCTGCCAATCGTTTGAACCTCTATGGCAAAAGAATTTTGAGGGCAGGGCCATCCTGGTTAAGATATAGATTCCGCAGTCCAATTATCTGGCACACGGATATCAAGCCCTATATGAGATGCCTGAGGGTCAAACAGGCCAGTTCTTTGACTACCTAGTCACTCACCATGGTTGTAGGCCTCCGCATGAGATTCCTTCTCTAGCCTATTCTCTCACTGCTTTGCATGTCAACTACAACGTTTTCATGAGGGCATGAAACAGGGTAAGCAGGGGGGTGTGTGGAGTACTAAAAAGGTATGTTTTTAATGATCATTTCAGTAGCTTTTCAGTGGGACTTGTGAATCTTTTACATCATGAATGTGGAAAAAAATAGAGAATTGTGATAAAATATGTGGAATTAGTATGCAAGACTTAACCGCTGATAGTTGTCATTCTCCTGTGCAGGAAAGGGTAAAAACGAGGAGCTGTTGTTCCAAAGAAAAAGATAAGAACAGGGTAACTGCTGACCCTTTGACGAAGGACCGAGTGCAAACAAGGCAAAGCAGGCTGAAGCAAACCGGTCTGGAAAAGGAGGAGAAGGCACCAGCTCGGTGGAGGAGAAAAGAAGTGATTAAGGATTAACAGTTTGGCGAATCCCTCAGGATCTTCGATCCTGAGGGATCACTGCTTTATTTATCTTATCGCTTAGACATCTCCGTCGATTACCCTTATATAAAGGGATGGCATTGTTAGTCTGAGAACAATGCTTTTATGTAACTTCTTGTTAAAGATTGAACTTTGATCATCGAGTCTCGTTGAACTTGGCTCATTGTACTTTCTGTTTTATGCATTAATATAAACTTGGTGATTATCTTATCTCTGCGTCTGGATTAACTTAAAGCGGTGTACCCTTGAGGCTAAGGGCCCGGCCCCGGAGGACACTTGCTTCTGTATCACTACGATTTGATTTCTGTGTGGTTTGCTTATCATCACTAGTTGGTAATCTGATATGCTTTATAAGTTACATCACATGCTCTGTTAAGGTTCGTTCGTTAATGTTCTTTCTATTGACTCTGCATTATATTATCAATACTTTCAGAGTGGATTCAATATTATTGAACATTGTTATCATTGTGTTACGGAGCTTATATGCTGGGTATGTGTGTTAAGGAAATTATCTGAAAGGTGTGTTCTTTATGATTCAGGATTCATGTTGTTCCATTTTGTAACACAATTGTAATTCCTGTTGATGATTGGTGTTAAATCAGATTACTTCTTCAGAGTGTTATGTGTGTATGATTTTCACATGTTGTGCCATAATTAGTAATTAATGTTGTTCCATTAGTTGGTTGCGTGATTTGCTTGGAGAATGAAATATTGGAGTTTTGGATTACAATGAGTGTGTTTGAGTTGATAGGATAAATTTTGGTTATTGCTCGCAAGGTTTAGTTATAGCGATTGCTGTTCCATTTCAGAATTATTTTCCATTTCAAGCATTATTGTTCCATTCTAGAGTTGTTGTTCAATTTCCTATTTTCCGTTCCATTTTTATCTGTCGTTTCATTTACTTGCATTTGGTGTGAGAGACGATCTGTGGCTGTAGTGAGCCTCGGCATTTGCTGCCTCGCTCCCAGACCCGTGGTCCATGCTCTAGTTTCCTTTCCATCAGTTTCCAAAGGGATGGACTATTGCTGTCGAACCCTTGACTGATAAAGTTGCCCAGCTTTAAGAGTGTGTGCTTTAGTCATTTGAAGTAACTTAGTCATAGACAAGCATCAGTTTACTCTTGTATTTTTGTAGGACACTGTACTACTAGCATTACTCTGACAAATAGCCTCGGATTGAGTCACTCTTTGAAATAACCAAACGCTCCCGGATTGTCATATTAATGTGAGGTAATTAGAGGTGAAAGAGACCCTTTTTATAGCTCTACAACCATGTTGCATCAAAACTTATCCCATAACAAATATGCTTGCATCGGTTTGAATTTCAAATGGTTGCTAAAGATCTGGAAGTGCTAGAACTGGCGTTGTACTGATTTTCTCTCTCAAAGTGTCAAAGTACGTATTTGCTTGCCTTCCCACCTAAACACCTACTTCACACTTTTCAAAGCATGTAATGGTGCTGCAATGAATGAGAAGTTAGTGATAAATTTTCTCCAAAATTGGGTTGCTCCCGAAAATCTCCTAAATTATGTAACCTTGTTTGGTTTAGGCCAATTCACAATAACATCAACTTTGGAGGGATCAATCTTCAATTCACCCCCTCCTTCAATATGACCCAGATATACCAAAGAGGTTTTCCCAAATTCACATTTAGACATCTTCAAATAAAAATTTTCATTTTTTATTTTCATTTTTTAAGACATTTAAAACTTATTTTACATGCTTGACATGCTCTTCACATGTCTTACTAAAAATCAGAATATCATCTAAGTAGACTATGACAGAATCATCAAGGAATGGTCGCAATACATCATTCATAACTCTCGTGAATGTGGAAGGTGCATTGCAAAGCCCAAACGACATAACTAACCATTCAAAAAAAACCTTGTTTTGTCTTGAAAGCAGTTTTCCAAATTTCATCTTCGTCAATCCTTATCTGATGATAACCGCTTCTCAAATCTAACTTGGTAAAATAAACAACTTCCTTCAATTGATCTAAAAAATCATAAATGCGAGGAAGATGATAATGATTATTTACCGTGAGCTTGTTCAAAGCTCGGAAATCCACACACATGCACCATGTACCATCTTTCTTTGGAACCAAAACAATAGGAGACCCACAAGGAGGTGTATTAGACCTGATGATCCCTTTTTTAGGCAACTTGATGAGCAGTAGTATTGCAGCAAGAATGCTGCAAATATTGGGGCTATCAACTTTACTTTATCAACCCGGGGTTCGTACAAACTTGGAGGTGACTGTGTTGTGTACACAAGTATATGTGATGTGTCTGCTCTTTGTCATTGCTAAACTATCAATAGACCACTAAGGTTTCTCAAACAATTCTTCTATTGATTCAGAAGAAGCTTGATTACCAATGAGGAAAAGGGAAATTTGCACTAAATTAAATCTTGTCTACTGTAGTAAGGAAAAGACTGAAATCAAATGCTTAAACACACCATTCATCTAACTAACTACTAAGAGGATATGCTTCAAAAGAATGTCAATTTAACATGTGTGTAATCCTACTGTCCTAGGCATGCAATTTGAAACATCCAAATATTCTACTGTTGTGCAAATGAAGAAAATAACTTTTTGTCTTTTTGTCTTTTTTGTGCGAAAAGGTGAATGCTAAATTTTCTTGGTGATGTGGCAAGTGGATTAGGGCTGATGGTGAATGGTCAGATGGCTTGGGAGGAAATTAGGGGTCTTCTCCTATCTTCCTAGGTTCTTTTTCCACAATTCGGCCTCAAAACAAGCCACTACAGGTCAACCTACACGATGTCCTAATTCCTCCTACAGGATGTCTTAATGCTCCTACAGGATCCCCTATATTCCTACAGGATACAACCGAGAGCAAGAGGAGGGATTTGGAAGGTGGTTTAGGGCTTAGGGAAGGTTAATGGTGGGAAAAATGAGGCAAGGAAGTGCCTAGGACTCCTTCAAAGCTCAAAACAGAGTTTGTGAGATGGTTGGATTTGATCAACAAGCTTGGAGAAGTATTCCTATGGAATGATGAATTTGGTGAAGGGAATTAGCGGAAACAATGATAATCATAGATGGATGAGGCTAGGATGGGGTTTTTGGTCATCAAATCTCTCTATACTGTTGAAACTCCTACACTGCATCAATCACTAAAATTTTATCCATAAATCATGTCAAACAAGAGAGATTCAATTAACTAAAGAAAAACATAATTTCATTATCTAGTTGCCTATTTCATGCATGGGACAACCAACAGAATAATGTGAAACATTTAGGATATCTAGTGCAAGGGTGAAGATATCAGAAATGACAATTAAATCCTATTCTTAAAACTAGTAAAATGCTCGCCTAAGTAACAGAAAACCCTAAATTCCATAAGAATTCAGAATTTTGTATTTTTGGGGCTGCATAGGAGTTCTTTCCTCAAACCATGGTCCCTGAAGGGAGGAGTGAGGCCAAAGCTACCTACTATCAGATTTTTGATTTTCCTTTATCTTCCTGAGCTAATGCTGAAGCAATGCACAAATGGAAGCAAACTAATTAAATCCATAACTACTTGTAATGAAATCAACCATTAATCTATGAAATCAACTAAGCATACAAATACAAGAAGAGGAGCCTTTACTGCTAGGTTTGGGACCTAACCCAAGAGCTTCAACCCTCTGAGTCAACTCAGTGCTAGATCAAGGAAATGCTCATTCTCATTATCAAATCAGAAAATTACATAACAATGTCTTCCACAAGTCTTGAACTCGAAAAATGCTTAGTGCTTTTACATCAAAAATTAGAATCCTAATGAGGCTCTAGGCCACCTTATTTATAAAACTGAAGTCTCCAACGACTTCCTTAAATCTAGGGAGGCTCAGCTCCCAAACTCAAGATGAACTGGCTCTTTAACTGTCATGGCTCGGCTGCCTTTTGCTCTTCATGACTTGGCTGCCTGCAACTCCGAGCTAGTGTGATTTGATGGAGGAATATTCAAATGAGTGAGGAGTAAATGAGGAGGATCTATCTCCTAAAATCTCTCCTCCTTGTCTCATTCGATTTTCTTCCCTTAATTAGCCAAAATTGACATGATTTTCTCTCAAAAACTACAATCAACGCACATTAGTCCACTAGGCATAACATCTCACTTTTACTCATCTCATTAAGCAAAATATAATCAAAATATGTAAGGAATTATGAGAATAATTGATTTAAATAAGCTTGGAGGTGTATTAAGGTCCATATAGTTACCCAATGATGAGGCTTATCATCACCCCCTATTGAAAGTGTTGCTCATCCTCTGAGAAACTCAATCTATATCCATGTCTTTCATTGCTCTAGTGGCCTCCCTGACATCCCATGCTTCTGTTGTAGTTTCCTCTTCCTGTGCATAGAATCCTGCCTTCCTCTCTATCTCCTCCCACTACTTTCTTTCTTCATCTTCCTTCCTTCCTTCCAACATTCCTAAGAGTAGTGGTGGACTGAGTCTCAAGCCAATCCAATTGACTTTGAGTCTTTGGAGAGCTTGCTTGTACATGGGTTTTATATTTAGTGCATCTCTCATTATCTAAGGAGAATGGTACTCTCTGATCTTCAAGTTGTAGGGAAAAGTGTTCCATCTCCTTTGGAAAGCTTGCATGTTGTCATCCCCTAACAATCTAAACATGTCCTCAAAGTGTGTGATTGCTTGCTCGTGGGTAGCAAGGTACCTAGGTGCAAGTTTAGGGTCATTTGCAATCAAGTTGTGGGTGTTGATGAAAGCCATTGGATTTGATTGCTCATCTCTTATCATGGGAGGTTATGTCTCTTCTCTTTCCATTACTTTCTTCACCTCTGCAGCTCTTTCCTCCTCATGCTTCATCCATGATGCAAAATCCATCAATTGCAAGTCCCCTAGTTTTGAATTAGGGTCCCACACATTCAGATCTGTCGAGTCCAAGTTGTGTAGGTAAAAATCATACATTTTAGCTCTATCCTCCAAGGTGCTCTGATCGCAGAGATCAATTAATTTTCTGTAGTCTTGGAAGAGCATAATGCCCCTCTATGCTAAAGTCTTGATTTGGAACTGTAGCCAGTGTTCCTTAAGATACAATGCATAAGACTTTGTTGGCATCCTGCACTGGATTTCCTCTAAAGATAAACTGGTCATGGATGCCAATTGACTTTCTCTCTCTTGTAACTATACCCTTAGCCATGCATTCTCTGCTTCCAACTGAGCTTTCATCATTGCCTCTTTGTCCCTTAGGATGCTCAGTTCTCTGCCCATCTCCTTTACTTTCTCCTCCATGTGGCCTATATCCTCCACTCCTTTAGATTTGGTAATTTGCATCCACCTATGTGTTCTTGCCCTTTCTTTCTCAAGCTCAAAGAATAAGGCGATGGAAATTTTTTGTGGAATGACCCTACCTCTTTCAATGAACCTGTAGTAAGAGACAAGGTTGGGTTGAGGACTAGGTTCCCTCATTTTTGGATCCTTCTTCTTTGTTTCTTTCTACATGATCCCTTCTTGGTCCATTTTCTGAGTTTCATGTAGGATGGCCTTTGCTTCCTATAGGTCGTTATGTGTCTCCTGTAGGGGACCATTTCCTTTGGATGAGGCAAACCTAGTGACAGGCCTCCTAACATAAGTGATGGGCAATTTGGGAGAGGCTTGCCCTAATGATCCTTCTCCCTAATTTTTCTTAAGGGGATCTACCTTTTCTTGCTGCTTTGGGGAGTCTTCAATGACAATAAGAACTTCCGTGGGTGTTTGAGGTTTTCCTTGCTTGATCCTTGTACTTTTTCTTATCCTAAAGTACAATTGGGTTTGTATTTGTCTCTTCCCTTTTTTCTTGATAGGGGAACTTAGGGCAGTGAGGGTAGCTGTTGCCTCTTTCTCAATGGGTTCTGGAGATACCCTTCATGATTCCTCCCCTTCTTTGCCTTGAATTGTATACCTTTTTTCTTCCTTGCCTTTTGTGTCATATTTTCCATTCTCCTTCTCATCCTTGTCTTTCTCTTCTTCTTCTTCCTCCAATTCCTCATTCTGTTTATCAGCTTCCTCTTTTGCATCTTCTTTTGTCTCTTCATCACCTTCCTGCTCCTTTACTTCCTCTTCTTCTTCCTCTGTTTCCTCTTCATCCCTCTCTGTTTCCTCTTCATACCTCTCACTAGCAATGGGGATTTTTCCATATTCAAGGGATTTTATCTCTCCCTCTGCCTACATGTCTCTGAAAGTTGTCCATGTAATAGGGAGTCTTAAGTTTTGGAGGGCATATTCTAGGATAATTTTAATTAACCCATGGTGGGATAACTATTGATGTTTTCCTTCCTGCATGTTGATGCTCATATCTATCACTGATTGAAGAAGAAAGTAGGGTATGCTTAGTCTGTTTTGAGGAGGTGTGTCTGCTCCAAACCTCAGTTCTTGGAGAAGCCTAAAATTGTATCCATATACCACAAGCTTTCTCTTCTGACCCCATTAGTGTATTCCATTGCCTCCTCTCCTTCCAAAAAGAATTTCTTTTTTTTCATTTTGGTTGTTACCCTTGTCTTCCTTTCTCCAAGGAAAACCTAAAGTAAGTGAGGTGATTCTGCCTATGATTTTAGGGGTGATTTCTATAGAGGGGTCTTTCACCACAGTAGTGGCATGGGTCCTAGTCAATGGTATGAGTGAGATAGCAAAGTCTCTGGCTACCTCATCATCGTATCCCCTCATTTTTCAAAGAAACCCATCCAATAGTGTCTTGTGAAGATCTATACTACAGGAGGGTGTCGATGAATTCTCACTGTGTTTGTGGGTTCCCTCTTATTAAACCCCCCTGTCATTTGTCCTCTGATGATTGTGGAGGCTTGTATGGGTTTAATTCCAAATTTTAATGGGTGAGAGATTTTAAATGACAATTCTTTATACAATTCCCCTAGACTGCAATCTCGTTAACAAAATAAAAGGTTTTTCTATATTTTTTTAACTTGGAAAGTGTGGGAAGGTATATCTCCTACCTTCTTGTCGCTGCCTGATGAAGCCAACCTTTGGTTTTTCCCTTCTAAAATGCTCACTACCAATCTTGTTGATGACTGTTATGTATCCTGTAGGTTCTCCTGTAGGATCCTGTAGGTTTTCCTGTAGGATCTTGTAGGTGCTCTTGTGCTAAAAACACTGCTCACTATCTTTCCTGTAGACACTACTTCAGGGGTCAAGAGCAAGCTTGCCTCGATGTATCCTCGAGATTGTGAATGCCTCTTATGCATCAAAATCAGTGATTTATTTCATCATATAGGTGATTTGTGTGGGATGGTGTGCTGGCAACTGAAGTACGAGCACCCACTTTTGGACCGTTGGTCCCACTACCACTTCATCAATTCTCCTCCCTCATAATCATCTCCCACTTCGGTCATCCGTAACTTAACCACTTTTGGCCTCATCTCCTCTTTCTCCTGATTTGACTATTGCCACATGTGTAGGGAACTAAATGTATTCTCCTCATTGACTGGTCGAAGGTGGCCAAGTTAACTGGCCACCTTTGCTTATAAAACCAACTCTTTCACAAATCTACATTTTTGATCATGTTATGCTAATGAGAGAGTTTAAGCAAGATGACATACCTGTGGTAAGATGCCTTGATGCTGCTTGTTGGAGAGTGATGTCCTTGTTGTGTATTTGTTGCATGTGTTTGTCCTTCTTCTTTTTTATTGTCCTCCTTTGATGGTTTTTCTTTGATGTGCAGGTACTGGATGGTGATGTTGATGAGACTATTGTTGCTAAACCCTAGAGGAGATTCTTTCACATTGGGATCTCCATGCTGAAGATGGCTGCAACCTGTGAAATCTTGTTTGCGGGGCATGCTGCTAAAGGATTTCCTATAGGAAACCTACAGGATGTCCTGTAGCTGACTCTCCCCTAAATTTTTATTTGTTCCTTCACTTCTGGAGCATGAGGATTATTTTCATGGGTAGAGAATGGGTCTAGTGATTGACAGGCGATAGGTATAGCCTTCAGGTGTTTTCCCCTTTGTCCTTTATTCTTATCCTCTTTTATTTTTACATTTTTTCTGAAACTGTAATCTTTTTGAAACTGACTTATTGGATGAATGCAAGGGTAATCATGGTGGAGAGAGGCATGGTGATGAGGTGGTGAAGTAAACATTTATTTTTTTGACACAAGCAGGTCATCCCCTTGCTCTAGGGTCACTTTCCTTGGGATTCCCAAGCCACTTTAATTCCTACAAAATCATCCTGTAGATTTTCAGGGAATCATGTAGGTTTACAGGGAATCCTATGGAAAACACAAAACCCTTGCAAACTGAGCTAGATGATTGCACAAATGGAGGGAATGATGGGATGATGAATAATATGGAATGGAGGAATGGAAATAGGAACTGTATATGTCCTTTTGCTCCTCTTTTATTGTTATGATCCTCCTCCTACTGTCCTGCAAACAACATTTTCAAAGTTTTTATTTTCTCTTTTTATATATATATATCCTTTTTTTTGTTTTTTTTGTTTTTTGAAAACAACTAGTCTACCTCCAAGAGGTTTTCATCCTAGTTTCTTGCCCTGGGTACCTCAAAAGAGGTTTTCACCCAAAGATCTTTTTATCTCTTTTTTCTTTATTTTTTACACCATTGGGCCGCCTCAAGAGGTTTTCAACCCAACAGTGGGACTCAGGTGCCTCATGGAGGTTTTCACCTGAGCCTCTTTATTTTTTCTTTTCTTTTTTTTTCCTTTTTTTTTCAGTGACTTGATGGGGTAGAAGCTAATACTTGCTCCACTACCATCACTGTCTTGTTGATGCCATTAATGAATTCTTGCTTTGACAAGGGCTTCTTGTAGACCTTCAATCTGTGCCCATTGACAAGTAAAGGAATAGCCTCTGCATCAATGGTTCTTATCTGCATTGAACCATTATCATGACATTTTTCTATGACATAAGGCCCTAACCATCTAGTCCTTAACTTGCCTTTAAAATCCTTGTATCTGGAATCATACAACAAAGCCCAATCACCTTCTTGAAATTGTTTGTCCTTTATGTTCTTGTCATTCCAGATCTTCCTTTGAACTTGAGTCACCTCTGTGTGCAGGAGGGCCTGCATTCTAAACTCATCTAATCCATTCAGCTGGAGCAATCTCTCTTGTTTTGCCTTGTTGATATCTAGATCTAGTTGTACTGCCATTCTTAAGGTGTTTTATTCAAATTCAATGGACAACAGGGCCTTCTTCCCATAGGCCAACTCATAAGGAGTGAATCCAGTGGTGGTCTTCCAGGTGGTATTGTAGGCCCAAGTGGCCTCAACTAATCTATCTGCCCAGTCCTTTCTACTGTTGTTGATTACTTTGGTCAAAATGCCCTCCAGTACTCTATTGGTCTCCTCCACTTGCCCATTAACTTGTGGGTGGTAAGCAATGGATGTTCTATGCTTGATCTTGTGCTGGCTTAACAAATTTTCAATCATGTGAGATGTAAAATGGCTGCCTTGATCAGTGACCAGTTCTCTAAGGTACCCAAATTTATAAATACATTTCCCCTTAAGAACTTAACCACTTTCTCCTCTGTTGCTACTTTTATAGCCTTGGTTTCAACCCACTTGGTTAAATAGTCAGTGAACACAATGATGTACTGCTTTTTCCTAGATGGAGGGTCAATGGGTCCAATGAAATCCATGCCCCACTTGTCAAATGGCTCGAAATTCACTTGAGGCTGCAAAGGCATTTCATCCCTTGGGGTAGGTTTCCCCATCCTTTGGCACCAATCACACTGACTAGTATACCTCCTCACATCCTAGTGAAGAGTGGGCCAGTAATAACCAGCTTGTAACACCTTGAATGTTGTCCTCTTGGCTGCAAAGTGACCTCCACAAGGCCCATCATGATAAGTCAGAAGGATGTCAAAGACTTCCTCCTCCCTAACACATCTTCTCAGAATTTGATCCGGACCTAGTTTGAAGAGGTTGCCCCCAATCCAAGCTAATGGAGCACTCTTCCCCACAATCTTGCTTTTTTCTTTGGAGGACAAGTTCGATGGAAACTGTGCAACACTAAGTAGTTTTATATGTCAGCAAACCATGGAGAGACAAAAAAAAATGGAAAATAAGTGTTCATACGATAACTGATCATCAACCATTCCTTCCTCCCCGCAGGCAAAGTTAATTTGAATAAAAAATCTACAGCAACATTCTCCTTGCCAGGATTATCAATAATAGTTAGATCAAACTGTTGTAATAAAAGTAACCATCTAATAATATGGCCATTTACATCGGGTTTATTCATCAAGTAATGTTTGGTAACCTGTAATGTAATGCCTAAATTTGTTCAATGGATGCACAACAGTTGGGAGCTTCTTCTCTGTCACTGTATAGTTCAGTTCGTCCTTTGACAGATTCTTATTGATGAAGTAAATGGCATAAGGTAACTTGTCATCCATCTAGACTAGAGCTTCTCCTATGGCTTTGTGAGAGGCATTAGCATGTATGTGGAAAGGAAGGGCCCAATTTGGGGCTCAGAGAATAGGTGCAGTGGTCAACTTGTCCTTCAAGGTGTCCAAGGCCTCTTGATAGCTTTTTGACCACACAAATTCAGAGTCTTTGGCCAATAACCCAAATAAAGGAGAAGCTAACTTTTTGAAGTCTTTAAAAATCTCCGATAGTATCCAGCTAAACCTAGAAAACCTCTGACATCCTTCTATTTTTGCGGAGGTGGGACCCTTTGGATGATGGCTATCTTATTTGGGTCCACCTGCAGTCCTTTCTGGGATATTGAATGAGCTAGAACAGTCCCTGCAGTCATCAAGAACTCATATTTTTCAGAACTAGGGACAAGTTCATTTCAATGCATTTGTTCAATGCCTTACCCAAGTTGGACAAAGCCTCCTGGAAATCAGACCTGTAGGGTGTAAAATCATCCATATAAATTTCTACTACATCATGGAATAGTTCGGCAAAGATACTCAGGATTGCCCTCTGGAAAGTGGCAGGGGCATTGCATAGGCCAAAAGGAAGGACCCTATAAGCAAAATTACCCCAAGTACAGGTGAAGGTGGTTTTATCCTGGTCTTTTGGGCTGATTTGGATTTGATTGTACACGTTGAACCCATCTAGGAAAGAGGAAAACTTATTTCCTGTCAGGCCATCTAGCACTTGGTCAATGAAAGGTAGAGGGAAATGGTCCTTCTTTGTTGCTTTGTTTAACTCTCTGTAATCAACACAAATCCTCCACTTCCCATTTTTCTTTGGAACAAACACCAAAGGAGAAACCCACTCACTATCCGAGATAGGGTAAATGAATCCTGCATCTAGTAGCTTTTGCAGTTCTTCTTTGACTATATCCCTGAGAGTTGGATTCATTCTCCTTTGGGGTTATCGGACTGGTTTGTAACCTTCTTTTATATAAATGTGGTGAGTACACACCGAGGGGTGCACTCCCTTCATTTCCTTGTAACTCCAAGAAAAGGCATCTAGATGTTCCCTTAGCATGTTGCACAATTTTTCTTCTTGGTGTACAGAAAGAGAGGGGTTGATTTTCAAAATTCTTTCAAGTTCGAATTCTATGGTTTTGACACAGGTAGGGTTTGAATCAGCTAAGCATAGATCAATATGATGGTTGCTCTTGGTTTCCTTTACTACTTCTTCTAAGGAAAAGGTGTTTGGAGTTGGACTTTGGAGTATGTGTTCAATCAAATCATCTTCATTTGGTTGTCCTACTCCCATGGTTGTTTCTAAAGCATAGAGTTCAGCTAAGTATACTTCATCTTCTTCCTCCTCTTCTATCCATAAAGGTAATTCATGTTCTAGAGATGGCTGAGCAAGAGGGTTGAAGTCTAACTTCTTGGACAAATGCCCATTTTTTATAGTCATATTTCCAGCCCCACAGCTAATGTAGGCATCGGTAGTGGCTAACCAAGGCCTGCCAAGGATGAGAGGATAACCAGTAACCTTGGCCTTAGGCTGGAGAACTAGGAAATATGTAGGGTACTCCCAAGAGTCAATGGAGACCATCACATCCTCAACAATCCCCTCAGTGGTTACTATGGAACGGTCTGCAAGTTGCAACATTGTTGTGGTCTTTCTTAATGAACCCTGGAGATTAAGCTTGAGCATGGTGTCCTTAGTCATTACACTAATGGCAGCCCTAAGATCAATCAAAGTGTGTGGGACAATGGTTCCATTGATGTGCACATATACTACAGGGCTTCCAGGGTCCAAATACTTTGGGAAATTACCTGCCCTAGCATTAAGTTGGACAGTTGTCCAATGACATTAATGGTAGGGGTGTATCTTTTTTGACTCCCTGGATGTTTGAAACACTTCTCTTTAATCAACTTGTTGTAAATAGATACATTCTTGATGGCTTGGAGAAGTGGAATTTTGACACATAGTTTTTTCAATTCACCCAGAAGTTCATTCTCTTCTGGGGTAGGTTGGACTAGATGAGTTAATATTTCAGGAAAGGGTGGTGGATTCACTCTAGGCATGCTTTCCTCTATTTCCTCCTCACTCTCCCTAGGTGGAGGTGGAGGTTGGTTGTCTGGGAGTACTCTCCCAAATCTTAGGTTGATTTCCTGAATCTCCACAGCATAAGAAAGGTAGGATGTCTCTCTATTATACACATGTTGTGCCTGTCTGTTGTTCGGGTTTGGATTTGGCTGGGCAGGCATCTGAGGTTGTTTAGGTGGAGCAGGGTGTAAAATATGTGGTTGAGTAGGAGGTGAAGGCAATAAAGATGAAGCATTTTTGTATGGGGGCCTCCACCCCTGGGGTGGTGCATTCCACTAAGGTTGTGGCAGAGCATATGGCTGAAATGATTGGTTGGTTGGCTGGGAATGGTATTGAGGTGCAAAAGACCAAAGGAGGAAGTGTAGACTAGGAGGGATGAGTAGGGGGTCCCCAAGAGGGAATGGATGTGTTCTAGTTAGGGTTTTAATATGCATGGGATGACCCTTGCATGCCCTGCTGGTATGGTCAAGACCGATGAGGCCTCCTTTGATTTATGTAGCAGATCTGTTTAGTCACCCCTTCAGTTCCCTGATACACAGCTTTCAGTCCAAGTAGAGAAGGGCCTTGTTTGTGGAGTGGTTTTCTTCATAGACTGAGCAGATTTCAATTAGATTTAATGGACATTCATTCCTAGGGTTCCTCCTTGTGCATCTAGGGCAGAAAATGGCTAGTGCTCTTTCTACTTCGTCCTGCTTTCTCTTGATGTGCATAGTTTCCATATGTAGGGAAAGGGTTTGCAGCATTTCACTCTTGAAATCTTCCAGCATATTTCCAATTTCACCTTTGATGGACGTACTGGAAGAGGATGTGTTGGTAATTGGTTGACTACCCCTACCCTTTTTCCTAGCTGCCCTAGAATGGTTCCTAAAGACATTGTTGATATATTCATAGGGTAGTTGGTAGATGTCCCCTCCTGCTAGCAGGTTTAGGGTATCCAGGAGATCTTCCCATACCCCTCTGAGTAGGACTAGCTTCAGTGACTCAGGATCAAATGTTCATGTGGCCCTTTTGTAGCTAAGCTGGAATCTTTCTTCATAATCCTCTAGGGATTCATCATTCCCTAAGGTCATCCTAAAAATTTCCTCTTTAGTGTCTTTAGACCTACAGTAGTCTCGATACTTGTTGTTGAAGGATTGTTGCATCTGAGCCCAGGTTGTGATGCTATCCCCAGGTAAACCCATGAACCAGCGCAGAGTTGCATCCTTGAGAGTGGATGGGAATAGTTTTAACTTCTGCTCATTAGTGGTGTAATCATAAGTTTTGCATATGACAATAAACTCAAACAAGAAAGTGTCTGGATCTTCTGAGGTCAAGCCATGGAAATGAGGAAGAGTAGAGGGGCTTATGTTTTTCATCTTGGTATCCCCATTAGTTCCTTTGATGGGAAAGGCACCCTCAATTCTTTCTCTATCTCCTCTGTCATTTCTATTCTCAGCCATTAGGTCACTTGGAATGGGTTCTCCTTCTTCTTCTCCCCTTGTAGGCTCTTCAAATATCTCTGGTTGTTCACCTAAGGGGTCCTCCAATTCACAGCCACCAAAGAAGAGGGAAGGTTGGTTGTTTGAAGTGGTGGGGGTATTTGGTAGAAATTTTCTGAAGTTATCCCTATTCCTACAAGGCATGAAAGAAGATTTTTGATTTGTTTTTTGTTTTTTAAGCATTGAGACTAATTGCAAAATTGAAATCGCAAACTAAATGGAAACTAATTGCTTGAATGAAATCTTACTTTCCTATTTCATGCATGAGAAAACTTGCAGATTAATGTGAAATCTTGATGAGATCTAATGTAAGGCTGAAGATAGCAGAAATGACAATTAAATCCTATTCTTGAAAACTAGTAAAATGTTGACCTAAGTAACAGAAAACCCTAAATTCCATGAGAAATTATAATTTTGTCTTTTGGGGCTGCATAGGAGTTCTTTCCTCAAACCATGGTCCCTGAAGGGAGGAGTGAGGCCAAATCCACCTAATGACAGCTTTTTGATATTCCTTTATCTTCCTAAGCTACTACTGAAGTAATGCACAAATGGAAGCAAATTAATCAAATCCACAACTACTTGTAATGAAATAATGCTAAAGAAAATTCAACCATTAATCTATGAAATCAACTAAGCATACAAATACAAGAAGAGGAGCCTTTGCTACTAGGGTTGGGCCCTAACCCAAGAGCTTCAGCCCTCTGATTCAACTCAATGCTAGATCAAGGAAATGCTCATTCTCATTATCAAATCAGAAAATTACATAACAATAACTTCCACAAGTCTTGAAATTGAAAATGACTAGTGATTTTACATCAAAAATTCGAATCCTAATGAGGCTCTAGGCCTCCTTATTTATACAACTAAAGTCTCCAATGATTTCTTTAAATCTAGGGAGGCTCGGCTCCCAAACTCAAGTTGAACTATCTCTTTAATTGCCACCAGCTCAGCTGCGTTTTTCTCTTCATGACTTGGTTGCCTGCAACTCCGAGCTAGTGTGATTTGATGGAGGAATATATGAAGGAGTGAGGAGTAAATGAGGAGGATCTATCTCCTACAATCTCTTCTTCTTGTCTCATTCGAGTTTCTACCCATAATTAGCCAAAATTGTCATGATTTTCTCTCAAAAACCTGCAATCAATGCACATTAGTCCACTAAGCATAACATCTCACTTTTACTCATCTCATTAAGAAAAATATAATCAAAATATGTAAGGAATTATGAGAAGAGTTGATTTAAATAAGCTTGGGGGTGTGTTAAGGTCCATATAGTTACCCAATGATGAGGCTCATCACAGCTCTTGAATTTGCTTCTTAATTTCCACATTCTCTAAAACTGACATTCTATACATGCAAATATTCAAAAGTGGTGCATCCTGTTGCAATTGAATCTCATGTTGGATTACTCTTTTTGGAGGTAACCCTTCAGGTTCCTATAACATATTATCATAAGTGTTAACAAATTCAACCAATTCATGCTTGATTTTTGAATCACATCCTATGAAATCTTTAGATTCAGCAGTATCTTTAGCTTTAATCATCAACAACGTGAAATTCTTACTAGAATTTACAAGCCTTTTCATCTAACCAGCACTAGCAAGAGAGAAGTTCATCTTATTGTGATGTGCTCTAACAATATACTCAAAACCATCTTTAAAAAGGTGATATTTGTTCTCATGACGATAGAATATGGATTCTCGGTCATATAAGTATGGACTCCCTATAAAATTGATGCAAATATCAAGTGGTACAACATAAAGCTCTACCTCATCTATAAAATTAGTAGTGATGGCGAATTTGAGCTTACATTTTCTTGTCACTTGTAATTTGGCATCATCACATACCCAACCAAAAGGGTAAGGTTTTTCATGAGGTGTAGTTTCTAAATTAAGTTTCTTGACAATTGCTTCAGAGAAAAAATTGAATTTGGATCCACTATCAAATAATGTATCAATATTTGTATGCTTAGTAATAGCCCTGATATGGAAAATATCACTTCTTTCTTTATCATTTTGAGATTCATTAGGCTTACTAGAAGAACTAGCGCTTACATTAAAAGTTATACCTCTCATTCCCATGGTTGTGATTTTGGTTTAATCACCTGAATCAGATCCTAGATCTTGTTGAATTGTAGAAACAGTCTTTTGTTTCCCTTTGTTATTGAACTTCCTTGGTCTCAATTCTAGATGTAATTTCCAACAATGGTCTTCATCATCGCCATCTTTTGAACATTATTTACATGTAAGTTTCTCTCCCTTTTTCTTGACTGTAGCATTATTTTTTCCTTGCCCTTTAAAATTCCCCTTTCCTTTGTCTCCAGATTTAAAAGGTTTCTTTTTGGACTTTTGATGAACATGTTAATTTTTTTAGGGCTATATTGTTCTTTGCTTTGATAATTGCATTTCTTCATTTACAAATTAAATTAACCCCATAACATTATTCATATTTACATCATTATTTAGCAACATATGCAACTATGTAGAAAGAAAAATATCATCATAATCAATGTAGAAGAACATAAAGGAACAATAGAAGAAAAGCATTCATACATAGAGACACTAGGATTGGTCGGATACTAGGGCAAAACCCACTATAGGGAAAACCCTTTCAAATTCCTCTACTTGTTAGATTGTCATTGAATGATTCAGAAGAAGATAATACAATGATCCATATCTTCATCCTTACAACTAGCTAGCAAAAATCAACTAAAAAATATCCATGAGATGAACCCACCATTCTCATACTAAAAAAAAACCTGATTCAAAAGCTTGTAATGAAATGCCACTGCATGTGGTCAACTGCCAAACACTACAGTCAACGAGAGAAAACTTTGGATAGCTGAAATTTCAACCTTTAGGCCTCATACACATGGAGGAGGAGTCATGTGTGTGACATAGAGGTTCTAGTCACTCCCTTGATCCTGTAATCCAGCAACTTTAGCTAAAACTATCCTTTGTCAAGCCAGCAACTGTAATCCAGAACCCTAGTTTCCAGTCACATGGAGGGTGAGTTTTGGGAGCGAATAAAGAGCTTTAATCACATAGATGAGACATCCAATGAGCGACTACAGCCAATATCTCTATGTGACATGTCTGTGACTGAGGCCCAAAACCCTAAAAGAGTGATGTGAGCTTTGAACCCTGCAATTTCAACTTCATGCAAACCCATTCCTCTGTGGATCTTCCTCGGACCTATGCAAGCCAAAAACAAGAAAGAGAAGAGAAGAATGATCCATGATGGTGTCTAGATGAGGTAGATGTCACTTGTATTTATAGCCTTCCAAGGATGTCCAATTTTCTTTTGGGTCGACCCTATCAAATATGCACATGTGGGCTTATAATTCAAAAATACACTTTGACTTGTCCAAATTTGATTATCTTTAGGTCAATTTTGGTCCTCTCGAAAAGAGGAATTTAATGAAATCATCAAATCCATAAAATGACCTATCCAAAGCGGAATTTGGACCTAGTTTCCAATTTTAACACTCCCTCTCAATTAGGGATAATTTTGCTTCCATCATCTCATGTGTATCCTGTCATCAAATCATATCCAATCTCAAGTATCTCATCATCAAATTTCGTCATTGATAATCTTAGCTCATCTCTTTCTTATTCCTTCTTATCTCTTGATTTTCCCTTCTCATATGTTGAACATTCTCGAATCTAAAAGATGAATAATTTGATATCATTGGGGAGCTCATTCTATAATCCTCTATTCATAGGGGAGCCATTGTTACCACCTAGAATTGCTACCAGTGGGGAGCCCAATGCCACAACCTGGGAATAATAAGTGGGGAACTAAATCTACGACCCACATCAACATCAGAGGGACTAGCTCAGTCTGGAACAAAATCAAGGAGCTTAATATTCACTTGGAATATTATGGGGGAGCTAAACATCTACAACCCCATATCGAGCAATAGGTGATATAGGGGAGCACATCTCAACCCATCCTATTCCCTATCGATATTCCTAGAAATGACCCTCAAGAGTCATGTGTTAGAACACCTACATCATAATCTGAGCTTGGGCTAGATAACTGACTAACCAAAAGGTAAGGATCACATGCCCCAAACCTCATCAACCCATTGGCCAGACGGGGAGGGACAATCCCAACAAGCGTGGCTTGTGGGTATGATTCCAGCTGGTGTATACTCTACAAAGACCAAGATAGGGAATAAAAATCTCCAACCCTATGGATAACAGATAGGGGAGAAACATCTACGACCCTACTGTCTAGAGATCCCTCAAACCTAGGAGCCCTCCATCTCAATTCCACACCCTGGGAACTCAAACAGGGGGGGGAGAGTTGTCTCAATGTCCTCGATCAATGATGCTCTCTCTAGATCAACAACATATCATCATCCTCATATCTGGTAATCATCATGTCTCAATAGCAGTCATCTCCTATTCATAGAGGACATCAAATCAAATATCATATCAGAACAAAATATATAGATATATATGTGTGTGTGTGTGTGTGTATCACAAAAAGGATGCCATATTCATATTCCCTCTCACTAAGGTAGAAACCACAGACCTAAGCTTGTCTCGTAGAGAATAACTATCTCAATATATGAAAGCATCTTAATCCTAGATATATACGGAATTCTTTGGCAATTGGTTCCCACTTTTTGTCATTGTAATGTATCTGTTTCATATCCAGAACATACTCAAACATCTCTCCAAAGAGCTTCTTCATCCTGCCTCACATATAGCCATGCTAGCAACATCGTACTCAACCTCAGTCGTGCTTAAAGCTATGAAATTCTCATCCAAAACATCATGGCATATATCATACTAACGCAGCACCCAAGTGTCCTTATCTCATCAACAAAGATCCCAAACAACATTCGTACATCCATGTAGTCACATACCACAAGAAGAATGTCTCAGACCAAAAATAGATCATCCCATGAAAATATCTTGAAGTGAGATCAGAAATAACTGTAATGTGTATGAATTGGTTGAACCATGCATTGACTCAGAATATACGGATGGTTGTTCATATGGAAAATAAATGCTTCAACCAACTATTGATTTCCAAGATAGGTTCAACAATATTTTTTCATAACTCCTTGAAATTTGATTGGACTATCCAAGGATTTGCATTTCCACTTTCTTTAATAGCTTCACTATATAGATTTTATTTTCCCAACTTCAAAACGTAATACATCCTTCCATGATTCTTCATTTCAAGCTTCATAGGCCATCTACCTCTTACTTTGATCATCAGAGTCTCATTTCCTGTCAAGAATAGATCATGAGTATATAAAACCAAAATCAAAGCCATACCTTGGACCACTTTTGATGTAGAGGTATGGATTGACACATCATCGTGGCTTCACTAGATAATTGTCAATGTAGACATATTGGGATCGGGGATCTTGCTTCATACAATTATTTCTATAAACATAACACTTGAGCAAAGCAATATGTTCAGCCTTACACAAATCAATATTGTGCAATCAAATAAACTAAGTTAACTTATAAAAGTTTATATGCCAGATCAAAACTAATATTAAACTCATTAATATCACTTTATCAAATTATTTAGACCATGTGATAGATAGAGCTCTCATCCAAATATCAACTTATGAATTCATTTATTGTCATGCCAATAAATTTTCATTTACCAAGCAATATCAAACCAAGCTTCATCAAGTCATCCTCATGATCATAATATAAATCATTTATGTTACTAGATGCAAATGCATACACCAAGGATAAGTCATGCAAGCTCCATCCATTTATTGTGAGATTACTTCATACTAAATCACAATTGTTTATACTTCAACCATTGTGCTAAGGATAATGAAGCCAATACAAAACCATTACTGAATACCAATATTAGTCACTGAAAGTGACTATGCCCACATAGCATTTTCATCAAGGCAAATCATTAGTCATCGAGTACCAAATCAGATCAAAATTATATCTTGTCATCATCGTGAATTTAAATAATCAATAAGCCAAAACATATCTATGAACCATCATGTCAAATTTCTAAAACATCATCAATCATTGATATCAATATGCTCACTAAGTCAAGCCAATAGGTCAAATATTGTCAAACCCATGTAATTGTTATCATATATTGTCATACATAGGCCTCAATGGTTAAGTCATAATGACATATTGATATGTATATCCCGATCACCTACAAACACAAGTTTAGTAAACATATTCACATTATACTAAGTAAAACATTCAAACTTCTCTGCTTATAGAACTTTATGTTGTCTGCTCCATGTCTGTAGAACTAATATCCTTCAAGTGAACTTCCGATTTCATGCACAAAACTTCACTTTTGTGTCCTACAGGCATAACCGCACCCGTATGCCTTCTTCTGTGTGAGTGAGAGGCTACGTTCACACCCTTAGGCTTGATTTTGTGTGGTTAAGGCTTAGAGTAAGGAAAAATCTTTCTTTTTAGACCAGAACTTTGTTGCAGACCAACAATATCAGATATTTGTCTATTCATGTCCACAAATCATACTTCAACAGTAAAGAATATTCTATACATATAATTCAAATGATAATAGGAGTAGGGATCTTATGGAGAGTTTCTCCCTCTTAATGAGCAACCCCTTTAGCCAATATTGGCATGCATCAGCAAATTTGTTAGATTATAAAGTTATATTATATCTCATATTTATCATGGTCATATTATGTTAGCATAAACTACTTCACCATTACATCATGACATCAATTTTTCATCAAGGTTTAGTTTCAAATAGCTAATCATGATCGCAACATTACTTCTTTGTCACATAACTCAATCCATCAAGTCAGGGCATTCAATTTTACCATATGCCATAATTACTAAGCACATTAAAACATAACCATGGTCAACAAAAGATCCTAAATATCCATCTCATTGTTATACTTCTATCAGCATGGCTACAATGCTTTTCACAAACTTTATCAATAATATCAAGTTACCATCTATTAAAATCAAGGTGTTATCCTTCTTTATGGGATCAAGGTATCCAAAATGATAGATGTTACCCAAACATCAAGTATACCAATATATCAAAGATCAATATTAAGTAGCTTCATAGAATCAAGAAGATCATCATGTGATCCAGGTGGATATTGGTGGCCACTCTCCTATTCCACCTAGACCTCCAGTTAGTTTCATCTAGTTCCTTGTTTATTGCAGCATTTACTATTTTTAGTAGTTTTTCGGGTCCTAAACTTCCAGAGCAGTTTTAACCCCCTAAACGGCGCTTTTTGAGTTCCACGAAAAGCGCATTGTTGTGGGTAGTGGTTTGCTATAAATTCTATAGTACTCGGAGAGATATTTCCAACAAGGTATCGTACGCGCCAAAGGGAGATAATATGACCAAGTTACAAACCTGGAAAGTTGGTTACCCAACTAACCCCAATGGGGCCCACAAACTCTTGGCGTTCCATCTCCTGGGGTTAGGGTTTTGGTTGTTTAGGTTTTTCCCTTATTTTTCAATAATAAATAGGCCATTGAGCCTCATTGTAACACAGTTCAAAGGCATGTAGTCGCCACATATCTTCTTAGAGATAAGCTACCATCGCCCGAGCTAGTTTATTTTTATTTTTTTATGTAAGCATATTTTAGTTCTTTGACATTAATGAAATGAAGTTTTATTCCTGGTGCATCTCTGTGTATATGGGTATTTTTGTAATTTGTTGTGTTCCTGCATAAGTATAAATAAGTGGTATTGGAGCGGTCTACTCTTTCTCTATTTTTCTTTGCATGTCCCCAACGAGGTCAGGGTATAAGGAGTTAGAGCTCAAACTGGTTGAACCTTTGCAAGGCCAGCCTCGCAAACCCAAACAGGTCCCCATGGCGAAAGAAAAGAAATACGATGGGGCAATATATTCTTTCAAAATATTGCTCGAGGAAGCCCGTAAGCGACAGAGGAACACAATGATGGTTAACTTTGCCCAGATCCTTCGATGGCTACCCATAGGCAACGAATCTTAATCTAGCAGCCACTCTCTAGGTGCCACTCCTTTTAAGGTGCAAGTTAACTTTGATATTCCCATATTCGAGGGCCAGATAGATGCAGACGTCATAGATAAATGGTTAAATCTGTTGGAAGAATATTTTTCAGTTCATGACTTTTACAATCGGGAAAAGATTACTTTTTCACTTCTCAAAGTTGCCCCACACATCAAGTACTAATGGGAAAACTACTCTGAACAAAAGGACAAGAAGGAATCCTCACTGCGTTCATCCACACCCACTTAGAATTATTTCTAAGATGCCATCAAGGAACAATATTACCCTATCATCAGCTATGAATATAAATACATAAATTTGACCATGCTATGGCAGGCAAGGGACCAAGACGTGTCGGAGTTCACAAATGTTTACATACCCTTCGTACAAAGCTGGGTATCAAGGATTCTGAGCGGAATTTGTTACTCAAGTAATGTGGTTGTATACATAAGTAAATTCAGGATGAGATGGAGTTCCTGGACATATCCTCACTCAGAACAACGTACTGATACACTATCAATATTGAGCAAAATTTTAAACATAAGAAGTAGGACTTTGGATCTATGATTCTGAAGCAAGGAAAAGGCTCCCCCAAACCAATGAGAAAAGGACAAAACCAAGGTGGGGCAACCGAGGACAACCTATTGAAGCCACAAACAAAGAAAAAACACCATGAAGACAAAGAAGGACACGAAAAAATGGTGTGAGTTTCATAAGAGGTCCACTCACAACACAAGTGAGTGTCGGGCCAAGCTTAAGGCTTCTGAATCAGACGCATGTTCTGACTCTGAGTCAAAACCCGAAAAAGGGAATGATAAAGGGAAGCAAATCATTGACACAGATTCCAGTGCCTCCGTGGTTGTTATGAAACCAGCTCAAGAAAAGATAGAAAAGATAGATCAACACCTTAGAATTCAGCCTCTTCGAGGGGGAAACCTCCTTTACATAAATGAACAATTCTTCGATGATTCAAATGACAAAACCTCCTTTCTATATATAGGAGTTTAAGGAGTCACAATATAACCCAGCTGACCTAACAATAATAATATAAAGCCACAGAAATAACAATAGAGGGATTCTATGGTGCATAATAATAAAAATATGGGGATAATAGGGGCACAACAATATTAATAAGGGATGCAACTACAATAGTAATGGGGTAATCACTAGTATTATAGGGACCCAACATGCCCCTCTCCTTCAAAAAAGTGTTGTCCTCAACGTTTGAGTAGTTCTGGATGCTTCTGTATAAAATTCTCATCCTCCCATGTGGAATCTTCAGCAGATAAGTTCTTCCACTTGATAAGATACTCTGAAATTGATCAATTTCATAGCTGTCGAGTTATTTTTTTGTGAATGCTTCTGGTTCCAATATAATTTTTCCTTCCTCGTCAAGTTCTAGCAATATTGTTTGAACTAGGAGCTTGTCGCCTATAACCTTCTTTAAACATGAAACATGGAAAACTAGGTGTAATCGAGAAGTTGCAGGAAGCTCCAATTTGTATGCCATAGCACCAATCTTTTACAACACCTTGTACGGACCATAATACTTTGGTGATAATTTATTATCCTTCTTAGCTTGCTTGAGGGACATTTTCTTATATGGTTGTAGCCATAGGAATACCCAATCACCTATATCAAAACTTCTTTCGCTGCGATGTTGATCTGCCTGTTGTTTCATTCTATTCTGTGCCAACACGAGGTTATATTTTAAGAGTTGGAGGACTTGTTGTTGATGTTCGATGTGATGTTCCACTGCTTGAACCTTAGAATTTTCTCTTAAATATGATGTGATGGATGGTGGCTGATATCCATAAAGTGCCATAAATGGGGTCATTTTTGTTGCTATATGGAAGGAAGTGTTATACCACCATTCAACCAGAGGCAACCATTTGACCCACTGTGTCTATTTATCAGATACAAAGCAACGAAGATATCCTTCCAAACATTTGTTTACTATCTCAGTTTGCCCATCAAATTGACGATGATAAGATGAGCTATGAGCTAACTGAGTACCAATACAAGAAAATAATTATGTCCAAAAATTTCCAGTGAAAATGGGATCTCTGTCACTTACAATAATCTTTGGGTTTCCATGTATCTTTTGAATTGTTCCCATAAATGCCGTAGAAACTGTACTGGCTTTAAATGGGTGTGATAATGCACAAAAGTGTGCATACTTGGTAAGTCTGTCAACTACCACCATGATGACACTCTTTTAGTCAAACTTGGGTAAACTTGTAATAAAATCCATTGAAACCTCCTCCCAATGTTGGCTTGGAATGGATAAAGGTTGTAATAGACCCGGTGTCTTTATTGTTTCAACTTTATTTTGTTGGAAAACCAAACATTCCACCACAAATTTTTGAATATCCGATTTAAGGCCATCCCAAAAAAATTCCTTCTTAAACCTGTGGTAACTTTTTAAAAATCCTGAGTGCCCTCCTAAGGGAGAAATGTGCAATTCCATAAGAATATTTTGATTTAGTTGGGAATTCTTACAGAGGTATAAGCGATCTTTGTACCATAAAGAATGATTTTGCCAGCTAAATGTATCAGACGTACTGGAATCTTGTTGTAACTTTCGAATAAGTGCCCACACTTCTTCGTCATTCTTCCATTCCTCCCTTGCTTCGTTTATCCAATTTGGTTGGATAATAGAAATGGCACACAACAATGCTTCCACATCCTCATCCTTTCTTGAGAGTGCATCTGCCACCACATTTTGCTTCCCTTTTTTGTAGATGATTTCAAAGTCATAACCCAACATCTTGGTGACCCACTTTTGTTGCTCTTCAAAGGATAATCTTTGTTCTAAAAAGTATTTAAGGCTATCAGATCCGTTTTTACCTTGAAGTGTCTTCCCATTAGGTAGGGTCGCCATTTCTTAAGTGCATGGAGTATTGCCAACATTTCCTTCTCATATATAGCTTTGTGTAAAAAAATTCCCTTGATTGGATGACTTTCAAAAGCAATGGGTCTTTCATCTTGCATTAAAACAGCACCAATTCCATTTCCTGAAGCATCACATTCCACAATAAAGGTTTTTGTGAAGTCCAGTGTAGCTAAGACCGGTGCTTGGCACATTGCCTCTTTAAGATGTTCGAAGGCCTTTGTTGCTTCTAAAGTCCATGAAAATGCATCTTTCTTCAATAATGTTGTTAGAGGTGCTGCTATTCTCCCATAATTCTTAACAAACTTGTGATAATACCTGTCAACCCGAGAAATCCTCGCAGATGCTTTATAGATGTGGGGATTTTCCATTCCTTAATGGCTTTAATTTTTCTAGGGTCTACCTTAACTCCTTCATGAGATACAATATGACCAAGATATTCCACCTCTTGTACTCCAAAGAAACATTTGGATCTTTTTGCATATAATTGTTTCTCCTCCAATAGTTGTAGCACCCTATCAACATGTTCAACATGATCCTTCCAAGACTTGTTGTAGATTAGTATATCATCAAAAAATACTAATACAAATTTTCTAAGGAATGGTTTGAAAATGGAATTCATCAAACCTTGAAATGTTGAAGGTGCATTGGTAAGGCCAAAAGGCATGACCAAAAATTCATAATGACCCTCATGAGTTCTAAATGTTGTTTTCAGAATGTCTTCAGTCTTCATTCTGATTTGATGATATCCTAAACGAAGATCCAACTTGGTGAAGTAAATTGATCCATGCAAATCATCTAGTAATTCATCAATGACGGGAATGGGAAACTTATCTTTAATAGTGAGCTTGTTGAGCTCCCTATAATCCGGACACATGCGCCATGATCCACCCTTCTTGTGCACTAATACTACTAGAGAGGGGCATGTTGGGTCCCTATAATACTAGTGATTACCCCATTACTATTGTAGTTGCATCCCTTATTATATTGTTGTGCCCCTATTATCCCCATATTTTTATTATTGTGCCCCATAGAATCTCTCTATTGTTATTTTTGTGGCCTTATATTATTATTGTTAGGTCGGCTGGGTTATATTGTGACTCCTTAGACTCCTATATATAGAAAGGAGGTTTTGTCATTTGAATCATCGAAGAATTGTTCATTTATGTAATGTAAAGGAGGTTTCCCCCTCGAAGAGGCTGAATTCTAAGGCGTTGATCTATCTTTTCTATCTTTTCTTGAGCTGGTTTCATAACATTTGGAATCAGAGCTAATTATCTTTCTTGGTTTCCCTGCAATACCTCTTAATTCAACTTCTTTTCCTTCCACAAAAAATTTCATGAAAAGTTCTTGAAAATTAAAAGCTATTGTACCCAAGGATTGTAGCCGTTGGACTCCTAGTACAACATTAGCACCTCCCATTGGAATGGAAAGCATTGGGCTAGTCAATACATATTCTCCCATCGATAGCTTGATATTATGTTCATTTCCAGAGCAATTTATTGTTCCTCCATTTGCAACCATCACTTGACACTCTGGTGATGTATATAAGAAGCAATTCAATTCTTTTGCTACCTTACAATGAATAAAATTGTGGGTACTTCCTGAATCAATCAACACTATTACCTTTTTCTTCTTCATTTGTCCTTCTATCTTGATGGTTTGAGGAGTGGTAATTCCCGCCAATGCATTACAAGATATGGTCGGATTCATTTCTTCTTTATCTAGGCTTTGTTCCTGGAGTATATCCTCTTCTTTTGACCTTTCTTGCTCATTTTCGTCTTCCTCTTCGCAGTCTATGTAGAATAATTTCTTCTCAGCACACTTATGACCTTTAGTGTATTTGCTATCACAACTGTAACAAAGCCCTTTTTCTCTTTTTTCTTCAAATTGTTGTGGTGTCAACCTTATAGGTTGTGGAAGACTAGGGGCAACCACACTTCCATCTTTATAGTTGTGAGTGGTATGCTTCCTGGTTGCCATAATTTTGTTTTCCATTTTTCTTGCTAACCTAAATGCCTTCTCTAATGAATCAGGTTCCCAAAGGCAAACATCATGTTGGATATTATCCTTTAAAGTCCCTATGAACACATCAATCCTATGCTCCTCTGGAATATTTTTTACCCTTATGTTCAATTTTTGGAATTCCTCAATGTGTTCCATTATTGAACCCTTTTGTTTGAGACTTATCAATTGGCTAAAAAAAGTGTTGCTTTTTGTATCCTCATGATGTGCTATCAATTCTTCTGTAAAAATTGCCCAAGTGATAATTTGTTTACGAGAGCAAAGTCATTGATACCATACAAACTGATTTGGTTCCAAATATAAAGTTGCAATATGTACCTTTTGTGTGTTTTGCACATTATTGAGATCGAAAAATTGCTCCATTTGTAATATCCATGTTGCGGGATCCTTGCCATCAAACTTCCTCATATCGATTTTTGGAATATGGTGTGTCTTCGATCCCGCATTAGAGTCTAAGAAATCATGATTAATATTTATTTTGTTCGCATCATGAGTTTCATTTACTACCTTTTAACCATTAGTAAGTATTTCTTGTAGAATGTTTATCAAATCTGTCTTCAAATTTTTGTTCAAATCTATCTTCAAGTTGTCCATCTTAGCTTCCATGCCATTCCTCTTAGCTTCCACGCCATTTATCTTAGCTTCTGTTAGCTTTTGTTAGAGTGACAATTTTTGCACTTGTTCTTGTAATTTTGATATATCATGTAGCATTTCTTCCTCTTCTTCATGAGTCATGCTAGAGCTTTCAGGTTGCTTACTAGGTGTTTGCATTTTCTTTCCTCGGGGAATCAGTTACCAATAATAATGCTCTACTATGCCCTTTGAATTCCTTCAAAATAAATTTTCAAACCAAGCTTAAGCAAAAATTTAAAAAAATCTACACACCTTTTTTCACTTTGTAGGAGCTCGATATTGCCTTTGATGTATCTATGTACTTTCTGAACATCTAGTTCTTAAATTGCAACCTACAGTAGTCCTTTGTGTCCTCTTTCCAATGCCACCAGTCTGACCCAAATTGGATTCTCCAAGGAAGATTTATGCGAAATATCCCACAGTGACTTGATTATAGACTAGTTCAGTAGATCGAACTTGTACGATGTGCCACGAGTCACTGTTTCAACCTTTGGCTCTGAAAAATATCCACAAGAAACTATAGTTTGTCCTCTTTCTGTAACTTCTTACAAAATTTCAATCTGATGCTTAGAGAGAAAGTTATGACGATTTTCCCCTGGTCACCTGTTTGGAATGTAATTCAATATTCTGCAAAAAGACCAACTTCCTCAGATCATATCTCTGCAAATATAGCGTTAAAAACTCTGAAATTTGGACCCGAGGTTCAATGCGATGTCTTCTAAAATGGATTTTTTTTTAGCTTCTAAAACGTTGCAGAAAAAAAGTTATAGCAAAAATTCCATGATGACCTATTTGGAGCAGCGAAACCCTATAATACTCACTAGTATTATAGGGACCCAACAGTGGCCACCAACAAGATCCAAAAGAATGAGCCTGAATATCCATAGGAACGGGAACGCCTCGTTCTCCCCTGCAGTCCATTGTCGACAGCGGGAGCCAAAATAACGTCATTTCAATAGAGGTCATGAAGCGTCTAGACCTACTGACTACAACATATCTATGGTCGTACACCATCAAGTGGATTCACCAAGGACGAGATCTCCACGTCATCCAACAGTGTCGCCTTCCCTATAACATCAAGCCCTTCAGAGATGAGGTAATGTGTGATGTTGCTCCTCTTGAATTTTGTGATGTATTATTAGGACAACCATACTTGTGGAAGCATCATGCTATATATGAGTCTAGACCTCGCTCTATGATTATTACTTTAGGAAATAAGTTGTACAGGATACTGGAGGTAGCCCCGTCTATCGCCATCTCTTTGATCACTGTAAAGAAATGTAGTAAGATCATTTCCCAAACCAGAAAATTTATTTTCCTTATGATTTTCCGTCAAGGCAAGAAGAAGGTTGTGGCCACAGCGTCCAGACAAGGCTCCTTCGCATAGCAGCAATAGATGGACAAGGTCGTGGAGGAGTACAAGGAAATTTTCACCTCACCTATAGGAGTACCTCTGCACTGTCAGGTCAAGCACTCAAGCAATATAACCTTAGTCAGGCCGCTACCAAATGGATCGATCTATTGACGCTTTGTTCTGGAGAATGATGAGATAAAGAGGCGGATTCAGGATTTGTTGCAAAAAGAACACATTAGGCAAAGCTCATCACCCTATGGGAGCCTGACTGTATTGGTACAGAAGAAGGACAAGGCATGGAGACTCTGTATTGACTATCGGGAATTGAACAAGATCACTGTCTGGAATAGGTACCAAATCCCATAGGTTGATGACCTTCTGGACCAGCTTAGGGGGCCAAATATTTTAGCAAGATTGACTTGAAGTCTAGTTATCACCAAGTTCCTATCAAACCCTCCGATGTGTGGAAGACTGCCTTCAAATATAAGGAGGGCATTTTTGAATGGTTGGTCATGCCTTTCGAGTTGATAAACTCCCCCACAACCTTCATGAGATTGATGGACGAAATCTTGCGACCCTTCACCAATGCATTTGTGTTGGTGTGTTTAGATAACATATTGATATTCAGCGAGAGTCGGGAAGAGAACCTCCACCATATTCGATCGGTCCTTCAAACCCTGCAACAACACAAGTTGTGTGCCAATTTGGAGAAATGCACTTTTAGCATGACTCAGGTTCAATATATGGGATACGTCATTGATAAGCAGGGCATGCATGTGGACCCAGCAAATATACAAGTCATTTGGGATTGGCCAGCCCCAACCACTCTAACAGAGATCTGCAGCTTTCTGGGTCTTACCAATTTCTACTTCAGGTTCATGTTGGGGTTATCTCATATCACTTGGCCTTTAAGTCAAGTCACAAGGGCGAAGTGAAAGCAATTTTTTTTTGGTCTGAAACCCAACAGAAGGTGTTTTCCGAGTTGAAGCATCGCCTCTGCTCAGCACCAGTGCGCACATTACCAGACCTGCAGCAACCGTTTGAGGTTGAGAAAGACACCTTCGACTATGCTATTGGTGAAATTCTTACTCAACAAGGGCATCTAGTGGTTGACCACAGTGAGACACTTTCAAACACAGTACAAACGTATCCCACTTATGAGAAAAAAATGTATTCCATAGTGCAGGCTTGTTTTCAATGGAAGCATTACATTCTGGTGAAGGAAGCGGTCATCCACACAGACCACCGACCCCTGCAGTTCATACCAACACAAGGGAAGCTGCAGAATGATCTCCATTAAAAATGTTCCACATACCTACAACAGTTTCATTTGAACATTAAGTACAAGAAGGGAAACACCAGTAATGTCGCAGACTGCCTCAGCCGACCACCATTCATGGTGTTGATCATTGTGCTCGACTCTTGTGGGAACGAGCCTTTGGGGTGGCTGCATCTTTACAAGAGTGATCGAGAATTTGGTAGCACATACCAAACACTCCTAGAAGGTAAGAAAGTTCCAAATTTTCACCTCTAGGATGCACAATTATGCCACCTGAGACACATATGTATTCCTTGAAGTGATTGTTCCAAGATGATTTGGGAGGCACACTACAGTGGGGTCACTGTATATCTTGGAGTAGAGAAAATAGTGGCAGTACTGCAGAAGTATTTTTATTAGTCGAACCTTCGTTAGGATGTTGGAAGTACATTAGATCCTACACCATGTAATATTCCCTTTCTTGATCTCGTCAAAATGGAAGGAAATTGTCCATGCTATTTAACGTGGTATTTTCCCATGGTATTTGCCTTTATTTTTTGAGGGAAAATAATAAAATAGGATCTTTAGAGGTTCCATCAAGACTATAAAAGGGGATAGAAGCTAAGCATTTGATTCATTCGAGTTTATTTATTTTGTTGTGTTTTTCTTTGAGAACTTGCATGGCCAGTTCCAGTTTGATCCCAAGGACGAAAACCTCATGGGTGTTATTTTGTCTGGTGGATCCATCCAGGGTCCACAATGTGCTTAATTGAATTTGTCTTCTCATTTTGATAAGAATTCATGCATGCCATTTCAGGGGCTTGAAATTTATTATATGGCCATGTACCTTTCCTTTAGTTATTAATATAAATAAAGGTTGCATTTTCAGATCCCATTTTGTTTAGTAATTTGATTGCAATTATTTTTAACTAGAACACCTAGATGAGCCAGATTGGTTTAATATTTCGTTGTTCGTAATATTACAGTGGTATCAAAGTTGTGCATCCTGTCATCCTTAGGGTTCTATGTAGGAAATTTCAATGGAATTTATTCTTACCCTAGTCTCCATTTCCATCTTTGGTGGTATTTAATATCATCCTAGTTGGTCTCCCATTTTCTATTTTCCGCAACCAATTGGCAGACCAGATCTATATATGTAGACAGTTTTGCGTTCTTTAAAAAAAATTGCTCGGTTTTCTACGTCAATCAATCTCTAGATCAAGAGCATTGGTTTCAAATTTATTGCAGGGATGAGTTGATTGCCTTGGTTCATGGAAGCTATCACGTCGGATTATGTTGAAGGGCCACGAGGCCATACTGTTTTATGGAGAAAAAGAGTTCCAATGTTTCTTTGGTGATGTGATCGAGATCTCAAGAAAGATTTCCATCTGAGGATTTTAGGTTGAATGGAAAAAAAATTATATCTTTTACAACATCATAAGGAGAGGTAGCGAGTTGAGAAGTTGATCGATCCATTTGATTGCATCTAGCTGTTGTTGAGGCTGACAGATCATATCTGAGCTAAGACCATAGTCCTCCATGCACCAGAGGTCCTCATCTTCACATGGAGAGTCATAGATTTTCGGGAACAGTGGTCAAGTGGGACATTCAATTCAACCATTGTGATTTGCATCGACTTAGTCGGGCCACCAGGAGTCGTGGGTTTTGAACAGAGTCTTGTTCCTTGCAGAAACTATAGTCGTAGCTTTAGGGAGTCAAGTTACAACCACGCAGAGCTTCAAGATCGTACAACATTATGACACTGAGACATAACCGAGCCATCCCTTCCAAACAAGCATTGAAACAACTACAGAGATCAAAATTGTGTGGGAAAGCTCTGATTATTCTTATTGCAGTAGTGTGGGGCCAATTCATAGTGCGTTGTTCCAAACCAAACCCAAAGATCATCCCAATAAATTGCAACAAGTGGGTAGATCTCAGATAAAGCCACTATGGTTAGGAGATTCCTTCAAATTTCTTTTGGACACAAGGGCTTGTCGAAGCTCTCAAAGCACACGGTCATGTTAAATTATATAAAGGGCTAATGCATTAAGTATTATGAATTGGCATGGTTGGTTTTCGTAATCAATTAATGTGGTTGAGCCTTTTTTCTTTTAATTTTTAAATGGTGTAATGTATGGGTTGCATGAAAGGAGTTTGTTTTATATGGAAAGAGTGTATTAAATGGTTCCTTTGAAACTAAGTGAATTAAGTGGAGTGCTAGTTGAAAATAAAATAAAGAGTGTTCAAAGATAGTGGTCATATTTTGTCTCGGGTATTTTATGGTAGTATGGAGGTTAAATATTCACCATTTGTTTAACATAGATTGATTTCTAAGGAAGATATTATGACCTAGGTTTTCAATTGGTCGGCTCCTATATATTTGAGTCGTATCACCACATAGGAGATCTAGATCAAGGTTATTATTGCAGGAGAATAATTTATTATTATTTCTACAAGGTTTACTAACTCTGCTTAAAGGAGGTAAATCAGTTTTATTGAAGAAGCCAAGGAGAGAGAGAAGACCAAGCATTTAAATCCATTGATGCCAAGCCATAATGTCATTGCTTTACTTTTGGAAACACCTTAGGAATCAAGATAGTATTACATCCACTAGTCCTCTACGCTACAATACTTCGGTGGATCAAAAATGGAAACAACATGTAGATCAGAAGCAAGAGCATAACAACAGGCGTTTCTCTCAAAAGATCCATGTTATCCTTCAACAGTCAAAGGATATCTGAAAGGAAGATGTTAGAAGCAAGTATCTCTTTGCACTTGGATTCGAGTTGCAGTGTATAAAGTCAGGAGATGCTCTTCTTAAGTTGGAGGAATTAGACACATGTCTGTCTAAGGTGGGGAAACCAGAATGGAAGAAACTCAGTTGGGCTCTCAAGCCATCCATGCTTGCATTGATACAACCCAAAATTTGGGAACATCCTTGTGAAGAGGTCAGGCTCACAGTTGCTTCTTGTCTCAGTAGGATCATAGCTCTAACATTGCCACTACTTCCCTACAACAATGATCTCATGAGAGATATACTGCAACTGATAGTAGAATCCCTTTAGGGATTGAATAACATCATGCTTCCCACCTTTCAGAAGCGGTGCAGAATTTTAAAACTCATGGCAGAATTCAGCTTTGGCACATTCATGTTGAATCTGGAATGTGATGAGTTGATCTTTCAGTTGCTCCAAAACTTTTACACCATTATTACATCATATTATTCAGACCATGTGAAAACAAGCATGCAAAATATTGTGTATCTATTTCTAGAAGGAAATGTTGACATCTGCAAGATACTAAGATCCAAATTATTGACCATTTGGAGGAAGGAACCACAGGGATCACCAGTTTCTTATGATCTAGTCGAGAAGTTGGTCAAGAAAAACATAAAATTTCTCAGAAGGGTGTTGACTAGGAAGGAGTTGAGAATGATCGATGGAGGAAGCAAGAAAAAAATCTGCAGCAAGAATGAACTAAGGAGGAGAGGACTATGATTTATCTCCAAGGGACCTTGGGCCCTTAACCATTCATGTCTAGGTGATAAGGAGGAAACAAGAGCAGAACATGGGGATTCATCTACAGTTGGGTTCACCGGTTTTCATAAGAGAACCTATGACGGATCCAAGTAGTCAAGTACAAATGGTGAACAACAACACCATGTTTTTTAAAGAAACTTGCAGGACAAGCTGATGATAATCATTCAGCTTGACAAATTACATGGAGAAAGGAAGGAGGTAATTCCTCCTAATGATGTGGTAGTTGAGTCTATAGATATCCAGGAGAACATCCATAAAGAGTATGTGCAATCAGGTGTAGATAAAAATCCACTAGTACATCCATGTGTGACAACCAGAGAGGGTGGACAACTTATCTCCACATGTGGAGAAAGCTAGGAAGAAGACATTCAAGGAGAATCAAATGAGGAGTGAGTAGTAATAATCTGACAAGATGAGCATGATCATGCGGGGTAGCATGGAAAATATAGTATGCAGGATGAGCCATTTCTGGAGGGTCAGTCAAAGGTTCAAGTTGAAGTTGTGGTCATGGGGCATCTGGTGCAGACAGATACAGAGACATTCAATAGGGAACTAGAATTTCCAGTAGAGAACTTTCAGGAAAAGATCATGCATTTCAAGACATAGCTTATGATGTTGAAGCAGAGAGTCTGGATAGTCTGAGACACTATCTTACAGGAGAATAGAAAAATTGAGGAGCTCATAGGGGTATGTGCCAAATCAATGACCAAGTTGTCTAATGTTGAGGAATGACTCAAGTCCCTCACAAGGCAGCAAGAGGAGTACAGTTGGGAGTTCCATAGCAACCCTCTACAAGAGTACATAGATGAGGCTTGCAACACTACCAACCCACCTTTATACACTGGGAAGAGCAGGGCAGAGTTCTCCAAATGCATCATGTTGGGTGACCGAATGGAGCAGCATGAGTTGAGCATCGAGAAACATCAACATAGTAGATTTGTAGGTATTCATCCTTCCCAAGGCATGGATTGGTGAGAGATTATGAGTTGGTACTCTATTGATGGGTTGATTCCTAGGAGGATACTCATAGCCAAGGGCATATTGCAGCTTTGACCCTTTGGCACGAGCAGCGATGAAGGGCAAAGATGGTACCATAACCCACATGTCCCAGGACTTAGGTGGCACTGGGATCCAAGAGAATCCATTGGGGCCAGGATTGGCTGGAGGATTTCTTGGGATCTATGTCTCGAAGGATCCATTGAGGATCATGTAGCATAGAGGAATGGTATAACACTTCGAGTTGTATGGGATCCTGGTATTAAGGATCTAGATTGTGCTTAATTGCATTTGTCTTCTCATTTTGATAAGCAATCCTGCCTGCTATTGCAGGGGCTTGAAATTTCTTGTATGGGAATGTACCTTTCCTTCAGTTATTAATATAAATAAAGGTTTCATTTTCAGATCCTGTTGTGTTCAATATTTTGATTGCAATTCTTTTTAACTAGAACACCTTGATGAGCCAAATTGGTTTATTATTCCGTTGTTCGAGATACCACACACCGCCTACACCATTGCCAAGCCAAACATTAAGAAGTAAGGCCTATATACTCCTCTACCTACTCCTAGTCGACCTTAGGAATCCATATCCATGGATTACATGTTGTACCTTACTTCTACTAAGCACAGTAGCGTCTATGTTTTCATGGTCATCGACAAATTCTCTAAGATGGCCATTATGGTGGCCAACAAGAAGAGTATCTTAGCATAGGCCACTGCTAAGCTCTTCTTTGAGTGAGTGTGGGCACACTTTGGGATCCCACAATCCATTATCTCAGATCAGGACAGCATATTCCGAAGTGCATTTCGGTCAAGTCTTTGGTCGATGCTGGATACCAAACTTACTAAGTCCATGACTTTCTCCCCAAACTGATGGCCAAACAGAGGTCATCAATAGGATGATCGTACACATTCTGCACATGTACAACTCGAAGCATCCACACACATGGGATGAAAGCATCCCATATGCCCATAACAGATACAACAGAGATCTCCATAGCTCAATCGGCCACAACCCCTTTCAGGTAGGGTTGGGATTTCAGCCATTATGTCCCATTGATGTGGCCATATCATTTGCAGCTACTCAGGCAGATTCAAATCACGTCTAGTCCAAAGCTGACAGGGCTAATAGCATCATTGAGCACATACAACAAATTTTCCAGTAGGTCCATGATATATTGGATAGATTCAATGCTAAATAAAAGTAGTGCCATGATCAACTTCAAGTGTTGCACAGGTTCTAGGTGGGCGACAAAGTTTACTACATTTGCAAAAGGAGTGCCCCGTTGGACCCCACCGCAAGCTTCGCCCACTCCGATGTGGGCCATATGTCATCACCAAGGTTGTATGGGACAATGCCTTTGAGCTCAGCATTCCACCATTCCTTGTTCTACACCCAGTGTTCAATGTAGACTACCTTCATCCATACTTTCCACCATTGTTGGACACATCCGACATTAAAGAACAACTCACACCAATAGAGCTAAACCCAGACTGCATGGAGCATGCCACAACTTATCAGATCATGGACATGTATATCAAGAACACCCACCAATAGAGAATACATCTATATCGAGTTGTCAAAGCAGACCAACTCCTTCACTAGGGCAAGTGGTTCACGAGGCACTAGGTTCAACAGAAATTTCCTCGCCTCATGGAGGCTCTGCACGCAATGGGAACCATTTCTTCCTAAGGAGGGAGGACTGATCTAGGTGGATATTGGTGGCCACCCACCTATTCCACATAGACCTCCAGTCAGTTTCATTTGTTTCCTTGTTTATTGTAGCATATACTATTTTTAGTAGTTTTTCGGAGCCTGAACTTCCGAAGCAGTTTTGACCCCCTAAACGACTTTTTTTTAGGTCTACAGCAAGCCCATAGTCGTAGGAAAGGGCCTGCCGCAAATCCTATAGTACTCGAAGAGAAATTTCCAACAAGGTATTGTATGTGCCAAACGGAGATAATATTACCAAGTTACAACCCCGGGAAGTTGTTTAACCAACTAACCCCAACGGGGCCCACAAACTCTTGGTGTTCCATCTCCTAGGGTTAGGGTTTTGGTTGTTTAGGGTTTTACCTTTTTGTTCAATAATAAATAGGCCCTTGAGCCTCATTGTAACACAGTTCATAAGCATGTAGTCGCCACATCTCTTCTCAGAGATAAGCTACCATCACCTGAGCTAGTTTATTTTTATTTTTGTATGT
Organism: Pinus tabuliformis; assembly: GCA_031772625.1. NCBI lineage: Eukaryota > Viridiplantae > Streptophyta > Pinopsida > Pinales > Pinaceae > Pinus > Pinus tabuliformis. The sequence goes on along the minus strand of CM062819.1, from coordinate 1,359,984,605 downwards.
AAGCATACTTCAGTTCATCGATATTAATGAAATAAAGTTTTATTCATGCTGCATCTCTGTGTATATGGGTATTTCTATATTCGTTTTTCATTCCTGCATAAGTCTAGATCATCATGTCTAAAAGACAAGATACTTGTTCACTACCAAGTGAATCATTTCATCATAGGTATCATGAATCAAACTTCCATATGCATGAGTCATATACTCATCATGTATTAGGGCTTCCCTTTCCTTCAATATTGTAGTTGAAACATAACATTGAAACAACACCATACAAACCTTGTAGTGTTTATATACCTATGCACCCTCTTATTTTACATCAGCAATTGTAGCACTTTGTCACCTTTCCATCAAGTGCCTCTTTACCTTTTCTGACGCTAGTTCTTCTCTTCTTGCACTAGCCATATTTCCTACATCTCAAATGATCCTTAGGAAGGATCCACTTATCATATCTCATCAAGAAGTTAGAGGTATCCAAACACTCGCATATACATACAATAAGTATAAGTAATAATCAAAAAAATAATCAGATCCATAGGTCTAAACAAAAGTAAAGTCATAATAGAGCATCATAAATCGAAAAATACTTATATTTAATGAGAGGTGATCATCTCCCTCTCGAACTCACCTTCAAGAGCCATCATTTTCGATTTTCCGCTTGTTTCCTTCAATATATATTCATCAACAACCGAACCTAATATAAACTATCCCATCTAGGGCTTCATCAAATATGTCACAAGTTCTTGAGCATATTCACATTGACCATGCTATGGTTTCTATACCTTATATATCATATTGGTTGGAGACCAGGGAAAAACCCACTACAGGGAAAACCCTTCCAAATTCTTCTTCTTATTAGATTGTTATTGAATGATTCAGAAAAAGAGAGTATAGTGATCCATATCTTCATCCATACAACTATCCAGCAAAATTCAACTAAACAATATCCATGAGATGAACCCAACCATGCTTATACTCAAAAAAACCCTAATTCAAAAACCTATAATGAATTGTTAATGTCCACCGTCAACTGTCGAACACTGCGGTCAACGAGCAAAAACTTTGGACAACTGAAATTTCAACCTTTAGGTCTCGTTCGTATGGAGGAGGATTCTTGCATGTGACTGAGAGGTTCCAGTCACTCCCTTGAGCCTGTAAGCCAACGACTGCAGTTGAAAGTATCCTTTGTCAAGCCAGTGACTGTAATCCAGAACCCTAGTTTCCAGTCGCATGGAGGACAAGTTGTTTGAGAAACTGAAGAGCTTCAGTCACATGGATGAGTCGTCTAGTGAGCGATTGCAACCAATATTTCATTGTGACATTCCTGCCACTGAGGCCCAAAACCCTAAAACAATGATGCGAGCTTCGGACCCTACAATTTCACCTTCATGTGAACCCATTCCTCCATGGATCTACCTTAGACTTGTGCGAGTCAAAAACAATAAAGAGAATAGAAGAATGATCCATGATGATGTCCAAATGAGGTGGGGGTCACTTGTATTTATAACCTTCCAAGGTTGTCCAATTTTCTTTAGGGCCAACCTAATCAAATATGCACATGTGGGTTATAATTCAAAAATAAACTTTCCCTTGTCCAAATTTGATGATCTTTAGGTTGATTTTGGTCCTCTCGAAAAAAGGAATTCAATGCAATCATCATCTCCATAAAATGAGCTATCCAAAGTGGAATTTGGCCCTATTTTCCTATTTTAACAATTCTTACCTCTTGATTCTAAATGAGTTGCCTAAACACATACTCCATCTAGATTTGTGGGATTAAACATAAGTATAGAATGTCTCAAATGACTATGTAATCCACCTATATCCTTAAGGAGAATATCTTGTGAATTCAAATCAACACCCAAGATTAAAGCTCTTCTTCTAAATTCTTATGTGTAACTTTGGACACTCTGACCTTTAGTTTATCTAAAATTTTGCTAATCCATCATTGTTTTTTGCATGTAAGCTAATTGAAAAAATTGTCTTCCTAATGCAAGTATAAAATAATTCCAAGAAGTGGTAATTTTACCACTTTTCTTCGAATTTTCTTGAGTTCTAGCCACCCACCATATGAGAGTTTCACCTTCCAAGTGAAGAGAAGCAAGTTGGATCTTTGTGAAATCATCATCAATCTTTTAAATCCTACAATATACTTCAATTTGACGAACCTAATTATCCAAATTTTCATACTTTACTTCCCTATTGTATGTAGGCAATTTAACCTTGACATCAAGCTTAATCAAAGGAGACTTAGCATGTCCTTTTGGAGATGGAGGAGGAGTAGATATGTGTGATGAAGGAGGTGTAGATGGAGGTGGAGGCTTTTTCCCATTACCACCATTAACTTTTGGTTGATTAGAACTTTCTCCATGCAACCTTGTTTTTCTCTCATTATACAACACTTTCACCATCTCGGACATATCATAGAAATCCTTTCTAAAATATCTCTCATTCTCAGACATCAGTTCTTGTCATTTTTCATGTGCCATGACTTGTGGATTTTGTGGCCTCTTTGAACCAATTTGAGGGTTTGGTCCTTCAAGTACTCCTTCTCCTCTTCTCAATTTAGACCTTGTAAGCATTCAAAAAAAAACTTGCAAATTATGTCAAACCTTCACAAAAACCATGCTCTGATACCAAACTAATATGAAATTTAAAATGAAGGTTTCATGAAATGTTTTGAAAGTTATTTTATGTCTTTTAGGCAATGAATTGTGATTGCAAAATCACACAAACTAAAGTAAATTTTGTAAATTTTTCAACAGTTAAAATGGACAATAAGCAGCATCAAACCACAACAAATTGATGATGTATTTCACCCCTCCTAGGCTACATCTTCGAGTTTGACTTCCATGTTGAAAATAATACTAAGAGGGGGGGTGAATCAGTATTATCAAATCAGATACTTTTCATATTTTCATACTCAGATTTATATACGCGGCTTCAGTTCAGTATATCCGCGTATATACGCAACTGTGTTAAATGCAACTAGCATACATAAAGTAATCTTATGATTCAGTTAGCTTATCTTCAGTAATTGCATCAGAACATTATTAACCATATTAATAGTAAACAGGTGCAGTAAAACAGAACAGATCATCACACATAAGAAGCACACATGAACACCATGATATAAGGTGGAAACCCAATGTGGGTGAAAACCACCTGCTGCAATTCGTCTCTTTCTTCCTTTAATAAGAAACTTCTTTTACAATGTACTGGTGCAGTCCTTTACCAACACGTAGGCTGCAACCTGCAAAGGGCTACAACCCTCTCTCGTTTTCCAGCTTCCTCTGGAAGGGAGCTACAACCCCCTTAGCTCTTGCACTAGCCAAGATACTAGTACGTAGGTGCTGACCTACAGAAGGCTACAACCTTCTTTTCTTCCAGGGACCACGTTTCATACATTTTCAGACTGGATCCATAAGTACAAAACAATCACTGCTGCAATAAAATCATCAACTTATACTTGCATCATAAATCTCTAAATCACCCAATACTGAATCACTGAAACCCTGTCATAAAAACACAGAACGCAAACCAGAGCCCAGAACTCTGCAACAACCACTAGAATCAATAGCAACCTGAAACACCAAATCTCATAATGCATACGCTACTTGACTATATAAAAACCACGTGTATACGCGCTTTCACTAGAGACAACCCGCGTACAGATCTAAAGATAATTACTTATACCTTCGCTGTCATATCCAACCCGAGCCAAGCATCACAAACCTATAAGCAGCAATACTAGATCTTCCCACTTCGTCAAACATCCATTCCTTGCATGCCCTTTTGCCTAATGATCTTCTCCTTATATAGGTTAGGCTTCTCTCAATACCATGGTCCAAAACCATGTAGAAACAATACCATGGACCCAATACTTGGGATCAACACTTCTGACAAGATACCATGGTCCACAACCATAGGTTCAAATACCGAGGACTAAACACCACGGACCAAAACATAAGTTCTCCCACATGTACGCACTTTTCCTTGCGTGAAAGTCCGTGTATATGCATACGCATCTTCGTAACGTCTAACCCGTGTGTATACGCGTCTTTGTCACAATGAACCTGTGTTTATTTCTCTCTTGACCTGTTGTACTAAGATTTGTCCTCTGATTAAGTTGTCATCACCTGTATCAACCTCTGAGTGAGTTGCCATCAAGGACAACACTTGTATCATAATGCCAACAATCTCCCCCTTTGGACTTGATGGCAACCACCACACCAAGTCACTCTCCCCCTTTGACATCAAGGGCAAAGGGCAGACCAAGAAGTTCTTTCCCTTTGCTGTTCATACTCCCCATGAGTACCTGTTGAAATCTCTGATTGGGCTCCCCTTTGTATATGCCAAGTTGGATCAATCCATCCATGCTCCCCCTGAGAAGATGCAAGTTCTAAGACCAGCAATCCATTCAAGACCATGATAGTCATTAGCCACTATCATACATCATATATGATCTGCACCATAAGCATCAGCATCCAAACTTGCAATACCATTCCTTTGATCAAACAACAAGATGTATTATTTAGCTTCATAAACATCATCACCAACTTCTGACCATAATGCCAACAATGCATTATTTGAAGTATATGCTCCCCCTGAGCCTGTGCCAACCATTACATATCATGACCGAACCATTTCCTGAGTCTGTTCTGCTGCCTTTTCTTCTGATCTCCATATACGCGACTATGCAGCCTGTAACTCGCATATATACGCGACTTATCTTCATTATATCAGCGTATGCAAGATGGAATACTGAATTTCTTCACTTTCAGTTTCCCCTGTGTCTGTTATGTCAGCTAACTGAGTTATGTCACACCTTTCTGTCTCTAATTCTGTCTTCTTCAATTCCTGGAACTGTGAATTTTGAAATTTGCTCCTGCATTCCTTGCTTTATGTCCAAGTTTGTTGCATGTATAACATCTTACATATTTCATGTTCCTTTTATTGCAATCAATTGCTTTGTGTCCAAACGCAATGCAGGAAAAACAATATCCTCTGAAATACCTGGAATGTGATGATCTTTTGTGATGGTCTTGGATCATTCTACTTCTACATCTGGCCGCAACATGTCCAAGATTATGACATACATAACATTCAACATTATTCAATGGAGGAAATAATCGTCTATCACTTCCATAGTTAGGAGCAAAGGATTTTCTTTAAGGAATTTATTTCCTTGACTATTACTTGAGCATTTCAGATTTCTCATTAGAGTTTCTTGCCTCGCCTTGTGAGCTAGATTCACCTTCAACACATTCATAAAAGCCAAGACCAGTTTTGATAATAGGAGATCTTTGACTACCAAGGATGTCATCCAAAATCTTAGTACTATCTTGAAATCGCAACAATTTATCCTTTTCTTCTAATTTACCTTTTAAGATATTTACCTCAACCTGATGTTGTTCTTCCTTTTCCAGATACTGTTTCCTTAGGTCTTCTTCAGCTTTTCTTCCTTCTTCCACTTGCTGCTTTAATTTGATCACTTCATGTTCTTGTTCTTCAAGAGCTTCTTTGTTCTGCTTCTTTGATTTTTCAAGATCTTCTTTTAGAGAGAGGATCTTTGATTCAAGTCTCTGAATTGTTATGCTTTGATCTTTTACTATATCCTGCAATTTCTCCCTTACCCTGGTTACTGACTCCAATTGTTCGTTTAATTTGGTAACTTCTTCAGTTTCTGCATCCTTCTTTTCATATGCCATGAGACTTCTAATGTCTTCACTACCATTTAATGAGTCATTACTTTTAACATGGGTATAATAGCTTCTATTACCTTCTTCAGACATCTTTCCTTTGTTATGGGGGCATCTAGTAGCGTAGTGACCAACTCTACCACATGAAAAGCATTTGAAAGGTAGCTTACCTTCGAACCGTCCAGTTCCCGTTCAAGATTCTTGAAAAAATTTACCTCATCTTCTTCTCCTGACATGTATCCTGATGCTTTGAATGTGGATGTATCCTGATGCTTCGAATGCGGCTTCTGATGGTCCCTCTTTTCTCATCTCAAAAGCAATTAAGATTCCGTGAAGCTGTGACATGGTGATTTTCTGCAGATTCTCCTTTTCTTCTATGGCAGACACTTTGGAATCAAATTTAGCAGACAGGGATCTCAAAACCTTTTCAACTAAGACAACTTCTTTAAATTCTTCACCCAAATTATTCATACAATTTACAATCTCATCTATACGTAGGAAGTAATTATCTATGCTTTCATTACTATGCATCTTAAGATTTTCATACCGAATTCTGAGAGTTTGAAGCTTTGCTCTTTTTACCCGTTCATCTCCTTCGTAGCTTAGAATGATTTTGTCCCATATTTCGCTGATTTGAAATGCATGACCTTCATAAATTCTGATTGTGTCAAACTTCCCAATAAGACAGTAACAGCTTTGGCATTGAGCTCATATTGCTTTTTCTCTACTGTATCTGTAGGAATTGTTGATGGGTATTTGTATCATCCTTCCACGATTCCCCAAACTTCTACTCCAAGAGATTGTAGATATGTCGTGGTTCTTATCTTCCAGTGGGTAAAGTTGTTCCTGTCAAAGATTGGTGACCTGATGTGTGCCTCTCTTTCTGGATTAGCCATTCTGATGGATCTTTCCTTCAAGCGATCAAGCTTCTTCTAAAGGACCTGCTCTGATACCAATTGTTGAACATAATACTAGGGGGGGGGGGTGAATCAGTATTATCAAATCAGATACTTTTCATTTTTTCATTCTCAGATTTATATATGTGGCTTCAGTTCAGTATATCTGCATATATACGCGACTGTGTTAAATGCAACTAGCATACATACAGTAATCTTATGATTCAGTTATCTTATCTTCAGTAATTGCATCAGAACATTATTAACCATATTAACAGTAAACAGGGGCAGTAAAACAAAATAGATCATCACACATAAGAAGCACACATGAACACCATGATATAAGGTGCAAACCCAATGTGGGTGAAAACCACCTGCTACAATTCATCTCTTTCTTCCTTTAATAAGAAACTTCTTTTATAATGTATTGGTGCAGTCCTTTACCAGCATGCAGGTTGCAACCTGCAGAGGGCTACAACCCTCTCTCGTTTTCCAGCTTCCTCTGGAAGGGAGCTACAACCCCCTTAGCTCTTGCACTAGCCAAGATACTAGTACGTAGGTGCTGACCTACAGAAGGCTACAACCTTCTTTTCTTCCAAGGACCACGTTTCATACATTTTCAGACTGGATCCATAAGTACAAAACAATCACTGCTGCAATACAATCATCAACTTATACTTGCATCATAAATCTCTAAATCACCCAATACTGAATCACTGAAACCCTGTCATCAAAACACAGAATGCAAACCAAAGCCCAGAACTCTGCAATTGATGGAGGGAAATGTTCCCCTAGGGCTTTTTGGGTTGAAACCATAACAGACTGAAAGTTGTCTATTCAAAGAAGCACACATTCACACAGCCATTATGCTATTATAAGCAAATTCTATTGTAGAGGGTACGTACCTTAGGTCCTACGTTTGAGAAGGCCCTTAGGGTCCAAACCCTTCTTGGAGTTCCCTTCTTTTCTTTTGTCCTGCAAAACAACCAATTCCAAAGAACATAGCAGTATATGGACAAAACCTTATAAAGAAACCATCTTCATGTTATAAATAAAGGTAGTTAGTTATGAAATCCAAACAACCATTTACATATGAATTCTAAACATGAATATCATTAACATAAAGAGGATTCATTTCGGGAACCAAGACATGTGTTTCTTTTATTATAGACAAATAAAGTACATAAAAAGTAATATTTTCACCTGAGTCACCTTTAGCAGGCTCCAAGCAAAGCTTCCTTCCGGATCCGTTCCAGCCTCAAGCCTCTAACAAACTCCTTCCATGACTCTCTCCATGATGTCACAAGTAATGGATGAACATCAACACACAAGGAAACAAGAGTTTCCTGTACAAATGGGGGAAGTGCAGAAGGCACAAGGGACTTCAGACCTGGTCAGGGGAAAAATCTCAGCATAATAACCTTTCTCTCTCTTCTCTCCTCCTTTAAGCCTTCCTTTTGAGATCTTTTTATACCTCTTCCAAAGTAGTTTTTTAGTTGGGAGTTGGTTGGGAACAGTTGGGCCACGGGCACTAACAAGTAATCAGCAGGTAAAACTCGTGATCTCCGCCCGAAAATAAGGAATTTTATATTTTTTAAGTGTTTTAATACATATATGCGGGTTTGGTATACACAGACCCACGTATACATGCGTTTAACTCAAGGAAATGTCGCATATAAGGGATAAAACACTGTTTTTTAAATTTTAGGACCAGGTCTGGAAGGAGGGGTTGCCCTAGGCCATGAGTACAGCATCACAAACCATAAGAGTGAGATTTGGAGCTATAACAGATGCCCCCTAATATATGAGGTCAGAAGGGGTACATGATGGCCGAAATATATTATGCGAGTACATGGAAAGGAACTCTGTCAAATACCGAGGAGGACTTCACCAGAATTCAGCCTGCCAAGCCACCAAAGGAGATCAGAAAGAAACACTGTCTGAGGCGGGCATGCCCATGCTTAGAAAAATTAAAGCATGTCCGCATACCAAGTACAAGCAGATCCACTAAGTATACAAGTATAAATGACTGAAAGATACATAATGGATCATCTGATCATAATGAACAAGTACATGTCTGAATATCACATATAAGACTGTCAATGATGCTGAAAGATGCAACGGATCACTGATATCAAAGACTGATCCCAAAAGGTACCAACTGAACATGATGGAATAGGATGGTACTACACTGCAAACTTAGGTGCTAGCATATAGAATGTCGCCATGACTGACTGCAACATATAAAGTGGAGTGGTATCAACTAGCAGCAATAGGAGCAACTGTCAAGTGAACCAATGAATGCTGATACAACCTGAGGTCTTCACCGACCGCCATGGTACATTTCTACACCATGGGAATAAATGATCTGAAGTCAACCATGTGAGAAATCATTTGATTACCGGTCATTAATGTATATCGTTAACAAATGCGAGACTACTCACCGATAATGATAATGAGTGTCAAGGTACCCAGTGCAATCTAACAAGTGTGAATAGATGAGCTGGAGTCGAACACCTGTAAGAATCTATCGATCAGGAGACAATGATGGTTTCCCACTGTCGATAGCGAAGGATCTGCCACTAATGACTGCAAACCCCAAGGTACTGCCAAATGAACTCTAGATCTTTGCCCCAGAGCAATGAGTCGGAGTCGATAGGGAAAGATCTGCTAGAAGTAAGGTATTAAGGCATCCTTCATCAATCTAGCGCGAGTGTAACCCGTAGGCCAATAATGTGGAAGGAATCGGACGAAAAAGATGTAGTAACCCAACCGAAGTACGTTTCCGGCGTACACAAGATGTGGCTAGCGCACGACAGAAACCCTATGAACCGACCAATAATGAAATCTGACACAGAGGCGAGGCATCCACCAATAGGGTCAAATGGAAACCCAGGTACTGCATGAATCCCAATGTGTGATAATGTAAGCTGATGTCGAACACAAGGGAAACCACTCAGTCAAAGACCCATGATACTTATCGATGCTAAGCACAAGGTGACCTATCAATAATGAAAATAGGGCCAAGGTGCGGCTATAGGCCTGTCCTCAGAGCAAGATGTCGTCGTCGATAAGGACAAGACCCGCCAGCAAGAAGTCAATGGGGACCTTCTCAAACCGGCACGAGTAAAGGACCAATATAGCTGATGTGATGATAGACATGACACTGACAACCAGGGATGGCCGACTGAAAAATGAGTCAAGAGACACCGCAGAGAGGCCGACTCAGGCTAACTTCCCTTGAACAAAAGCACGACTCAATGTGACTATGTAGCAGCATATGATGACTCTGTATAAGTTCGCCATGCAGGAGGCACGAACGAACCCTCCATATGTTTGGAAGAGATAACCAATCGGGGGAGAACTGACTCAATAACAAGGTTATGGCGTACCTAAGTCAAACTAAATCCCACCCATGCGGAGGAGACTTTGTTTCGAGTGCTTTTTTCAAGGGCGACACGACTGACTCTAGCTGCCAACAATAAATGGAAATACTATCCCGTTCCCACTCTTTTTTGGAATATTTAATTTTTTTTGTCTTTTTTTGTTAAGCTGGAAAAAGAATAAAAGAATGCTATGGTACAGTGGAAAGAACGAGTGTCGGTGAAATAGATGATCTAGTTCCTGGGAATGGAACGTTCCTATGCTCAATGCAGGGAGGTGAAAACTGGTCAGTGACACTCAAAGGTGTGTTCCTTCCATGGGTCAAGGTGTGTCAAGCTGCAGAAATCAAAGGTATGCAAGGTTGATTTTGCAGTCATCATGATCAAAAGTTGGCTTAAACACGAGTCCAAGTGAAGCCGGCTCTAGTCCAAAAGGTGCAAGTGGTCAACATGCAATGCAGTAGTACAACTCAACACAAAGGAGCCTCTAGGGTATAAGGCCAGAACAAAGCGGAGAAGCTAAGAGGAATGAGTCTTCAACGCATAAGTCATGGCGGGACTACAGAGGACTCCCGAGCCTACTCAATGAAGCAGCATGGGCAACAAATTTCAGTGAGGTGCTAACTACGATGCCCATGTAAAGGATGGCTCTACCATCGTGTCATGACTTAAAGAATCGGCAAGTGAAGATGGCTTATGAACCATAACACGATGGGATTGACCCTATGGCAGATGTATCGGCAAATGGAGGCTAGTATGCATAATGAAACGAAAAAATGGTGTCCCTAACCTATATGCCAGTGAGAAAACGATACCTACCATGACGGGTCAGCAGTCATGGAACCGTCTCGAAACTGAAAAACGTCCAAAATGTCCTGAAAAACAAACCATTCTCGACATTCCAAGCTCCCAAGTTAAAAGTCACATGAGGCCAAACAAAATAAAATTTTGAAAAAAAATTTCATTTTCAAAACTTATAAAAAGCATTTTGGACTCACCATTTTTACCATTTGAGTTTGAGAGCAAAGGATTTGGAGCAAAAGGAGCAAACTTCCCACAGCCAGATTCAACCATTCAAATTCGTCAAAGACCTCCAGGTAACTCTTATACTTAGCCGCTCATCCTGAGCCGGGGCATTAGATATGCCGAACATGATTATGGGCGTTTGAGTCCCAATTTGTATATTTTTGGACACACATATGTACACTCAAGATGCTTTATGATATATATATATATATATATATATATATATATATATATATATATACAGTTTAACTTTTTGATGCTTGATTTTATTGTGATGAATGGTTGATGTGCCAGTCTAATGCTTGATTAGCGATAGAATCAGCTAACCAATTATGAGATCTTGGAATGTGCAAATAATTAATATAAGTAAATGATCTTTGTAACAACCTCACCCTTAAATACTGGCGATATAAAGATGGATCCCGTACTCGATAAATGTTATTTAATTGAGACACTATCAATTGAGAATCAAGATACACTACCAACGAGTCGATCCCATGAGAGATTGCCTCGGATAATAAATTAATAACGGCAATATACTCGGCCATATTGTTTAAATCAGGACTGATCACATGCCTCTTGATGCCATCAATTGACCAGTTGGATAATAGAGTACCCAAGCTGCAGAAGCGAGATTCCGAGTGTGCCGACTAGCACCATCGGCAAACCCAAAATAGACCAAATCATCCATCAACACCTGCCACAGCAGACCAAAAAGTGCTGATATCAAAAAACTCTCGACGATATATGTACAAATATACATAAAGTACAAAGAAGCCATTTCCTGGCCAAAACTAAGAAAAGTACTTCTTTAGGTAGAGCTCGTTTCGGGGCTCCGCCAGCTTGTTTCCCTCAAAATCGATTAACTCATACGACCCTTTTTCTAAAACTCATTTAATAATGAAAGGACCGTACCACATAGGCTTAAATTTTCCTACCCCCAAGGTGTCTTTATCTTGGTCATAGACCAAGACAAGGTCACCTTCGGAAAAGACTCGAGGACGGACAGATTTATCATATTGCGTTTTAACCCTTTTCTTATGAGCCTCATTCATAGTGGCAGCATCTCGACACTGCTCATCGAGATGTTCCAAGTGAAGTAGGCGCTCTTTGAGATTTGAAGTCTCTGGAAGGAGCTCAACAGCCAATTTAAGAGATGGAATTTCACATTCAACGGGAAAGATATATTCCATCCCGTAAACCAACTAAAAAGGTGTAAAACCAGTAGCCGTCTTGACGGAGGTTGTTGGTACCATTCCATGACCTCCTTTTTCCTCCTGAAACACATCGTTTTCCTACCTTTTTCCTTCATAAATCTCTTAGACCCCTTGAAATTAATTAGTTAACAGTATTATAGTTGTTAGATGCATTAAAATTGATTTATGAGTTTTATGTTAAAGAATTAGGGATTTTTGATAAAAATACTACAGGAAGTTACAACATCTTGTAAATGGTTTATTGTTTGACATATGGCATGACAGGTAAGCTAAAGCAAAGGGTAGGGACAAGAAATAGAATGTACAAGCATGGACGAATATCGATCCTACAGCAGAACCAACACTCCTGGTCGTGCGGTCAATGCTGGTCAAAGCTCAGCATGTTGGCGACAAAAGCAGCAACAGCCATAGGGTTCTAAACCGGTTTAGTTTTGTTCCTTTTTGGGAAATCGGTTCAGAATGGAAACAACTTAAAAATCATTCCATAACAAAAGCGGCAACAGCTGCATAATGAATGTACATTCGTTCCAAATGTAAACGGTGTTAGTTTTTTAAAAAGATATATGTAAACACAGTTGTGTGGTTGTTAATGTTGGGACATCATTTTGAAAAACAGAGCTTTTGAACTTAATACCAGAACTCAGTTGCAGTCACGACTTTGTTATTGCGTTAACTCTATAGTTGCTTGAGCGTATTCCAGTATACCGTTGAAATGCGGACGGGCCCTGCGTGGAACGGGTATACTGTCATTTTATTTCATTAGCAACTTCTGAATATTCAATAGTATGCACAGTGATTAGAGTTTGGTTTATGATTTCGTTGATTTAATTCTTATGAATGATGTTTATGATGGTGGCTTGAAAGATTCATCGCTGAGATCGTTGAACTGTATCCTGTAAGGGATCTGATCTTTCGTTATCTTTTTAAAGCATCTTCATGAACCCTGCTTCCCATGTATTTGAATTTTAAGTGTGCCTATGATTTCAGTATGTCTTAATCTTTCATGAATGATAAACGTTGAATGCTGAGTGTTCACTGAACAGGGGTTTTATGCACAGCATCCTCGTAAGGGGATTGAAATCTTGGTTTAAGTAATACGCAGTGTTTTTAGAATAGTTAGATGAATTGAGTGACCTGAGTGTCAAGGTGATAGAGAGCATACCTCAACCTTCCGTAAAGAAGTTTTGTAACCTACCATCACGAACACTTAGTTAGGAATCCTTTATGTCTATAGATTGTAGACGCATGCCTCGAAGTTTACTTATCCTGGTCGATAATAAATATAGCCTAATCTAGCACCCTAGATAGGACACTACACGGTATGCCCAAAGAGCCGAATACAACATAACGTGCCAATTGGACCGATTTTTATCGATTGTCCATTGGAGTATCGTCTTAAGAGTTTTATTGACTGCCTCGACCTGTCCATTGGCCTGAGGATAATAAGGAGACGAATGCTCCTGGCGGAAACCCAATTTGAGAGCCAATTTGAACATCAGTTGATTCTGAAAATGACTGCCATGGTCAGTGACAATCTCTCTTGGGATACCGAATTTTGAGATAACCTTATTGAAAAGAAACAATGTTGCCATGTCACTATCGTTCTTATAATTAGGCATGGCCTCAGCCCACTTCGTAAAGTAGTCTACAGCCACAATAATGTACCTGTGATTCGCCGCTGAAGGCGGATTACAAGTCGTAAAATCAATACCCCACTTAGTAAAGGGACCGATGGTGACAACGGGAAAAAGAGGAGCTGGATACGCGCGCATTTTCTGAGTAAAAATTTGACACGGGTGACAGCGTTTGACCGCTTCCACACAGTCTTTAAAGAGTGAAGGCCAAAAATAGTCGGCACGTAAGATGCGCTGGGCTGTAGCAAGCCCTGATAGATGACCACCACAATCTCCATTGTGGCAGTCATTGAGTACTGACTCTGCTTCCTCTAAGGTTAAACAGCGCCGAAGGATTGAATCAACCCCTCGACAGTATAATGTATCACCGATGATAACATAGTTTTTAGCCAGGTGACGTAATTTTTTACGTTCATCCTTGGAGAAAGTAGAGGGAAACTTCGAAGTCTGGAGATAGACAATGATATCTCCATACCAAGGGTCGAGTGAAGAGATGAGGAATAAATGTTCGTCGGGAAAAATTTCCTCATAAATACTATCTTCTCCACAAGGTAGCTCAGAAATTAGCTCCGCAAAAACCATGGATTTCTTAGACTTGGCAGACAAGAACTCGAGATCGAATTCTTGCAAAATGACTATCCATCGATTATATTTGCCCCCAATCACTCGCCTACTGAGGAAAAATTGAAATGGATTGACTGTCGCTAAGACAAAAGTTTTGCGTAGCAGGATATAATGAAGGAGCTGCTGGACAGCATGGACAGCTGCCAAGACCAACTTCTCAACCGGAGAATAGCGAAGTTCAGGACCTATTAAGCCTCGGCTCAAATAATAAATCACATGCTCGGAGAGAGCATCGTCCTCCTGAACGAGAACCATACCAATGGTTGATTCTGCTGCAGCGAGATATAAAAGGAAGTCTCTACCATAATCTGGTAGACTCAAAAGCGGGGCAAAGACTAATGCCTTTTTCAAAGCATCAAATGACCGCTGCGCAAAGTCGTCCCACACAAATGGAACTCCTTTCTGTAGCAAACGCATGAACCCTTTAGTGATCTTGGCATAGTTTGCCATAAACCGTCTTAAGAAATTAGCCTTCCCTTGAAGACTTTGAAGTTGTCGAATCGAGGACGGGGGAGGCAACTGAACTATTGCCTCAACCTTGAAGGGATCAACCCGAATCCCTTCATTGGACACGATGAACCCTAACAACTGACCGGACGTAACCGCGAAAACGCACTTGTTGGGATTCAACCAAATTTTATAAAAACGACATCGCTCGAAAACCAATCGAAGATGACTAGGGTGATTAGTTCTCTTTCGAGAATGAGCAGTGAGATCATCCAAGTAAGCCTCGATGACATGTTTGATGTCGTGGAAAGCATATGACATGGCCCACTCAAAAGTGGCTCCAGCATTTTTAAGACCAAAAGGCATCTTTCTATATGCAAAGGTACCCCAGGGACATATAAAGGTTGTCTTATGTTGATCTTTAGGACGGATAGAAATTTGATTATAACCCGAAAAACCATCCATGAAAGAAAAAATCTCATTACCCACACACTCGTCGATAATCTGATCAATGAATGGCGTGGGGTAATTATCTTTCGGACATGCCTTGTTTAAATCCCTAAAATCGATGCATACTCGGATTGTTCCTTGCTTTTTATCCACAGGGACTGGATTAGAAACCCAATCAGTAAGAGGAACAGGGTATATGAAACCCGCCTTTAGCAGCTTCTCAACCTCAGCTTTGATAGTTGTTGCTTTCCTAGGGTTAACCGGCCGAAGCCTTTGACGAACCGGTTTGGCGTTCTCATACGTCTTGATCTCATGTTGAACTATAGAAGGATCAATGCCAGGCATTTCCTCATAAGACCAAGCAAATACATCTCGAAATTCCTTGAAAAGGTCGGTGTAAATTTGAATTTCTTTAGGGGAACACTCAATTCCAATGAAGAGATTCTCGATGACGTTAGGGTCCCTAGAGATGTTTATAGGTATCGTTTTTGAAATTACCGACATATTGCCTTCGGCACGAACGTGTGCTAGAGCCAAAGGGTTTGACACCGTACAAACATCACTAGTACGGAGCTCGGAGAATCTAGATTCTACTACCTGCAATGGAGGAAGAAAGTATGAACGATGGTGTAAGTCTTCCCAAGGTCGATCTATACCCATCATTGCTTCGAGGATTGCTTCTTTAGAAGGTAAAACTGAATCTAAGCAGTCCAAGATAGAGGTAGAATCAAGGCTCCAAGCCGGGGCCACATCACCATCTAACTCCTCTTCGGAAAAAGGAGCAGAGTGGTTGTCTGCAGAGTCTACGATAGACTAATATCTAAGCTCAGCTATAGATATAGGGAATGCCATTCCATTTACTTGTCCTTCAACTAATGTGGTCGTAGGTGAAGGCAAGGTCCAAGGGTCTGAAAAATAACGAGTTCGAAAGAACTCTTGTCGAGGGGACTCCTTAGATGATGAAATGGCATTGATTTTAGCGAAAGGAGAGGGAAGATCAAAGGTACCCATCAATGAGGAATACATTCCCACTCCTAAATTCTCAGTAGGCGGGCGAGGGTTATCCACTAAAGGAACTGTAGAGTCAGAGCTTGCTTGAGGATCGACTGGACAATAATCCATTTGATCAACCTTAACGATTTTCCCCTCATGAGGAAAGCAAATGACACGAAACAGAGTCGAAACAACGGCGTCCATTTCGTATACCCAGTTCCTTCCTAATAGGAGATTATAGTCTAGGTTAGCATCTATGACTTCTACTTCAATATTGATGACCTTCCCCCCAACACATATAGGAAAGGCCGGGATAATCCCATGCGGCTTATGAGAATGACCATCAAATGCAGTCAAGACAGTGGGTGAAGGAACAGTCGAAGGTGATCCAATAGCCTTCCAGCATGACATCGACATGACGCATGTGGAAGCTCCTTCATCGATAACAGTACAAAAAATGTTGATTTTCCGATATGTAGACTTTATTTGGAAAGCCATATGATGAGGGAGTCGCTTTTTGACATTTAACATGTCAAAAGTGAGCACTAAAGAATTAGCTGGATCGACTGCTCCAATCGCAGAAAGTAAAGCACTTCGCTGAGCCGGACACGACTGGAGAACCTCTAAAGCGGACATGGCGCACGGACTCTGAGCCAGATCCTCCACAATGGAGTAATTCTGGGCGGCCCTGGCATTAGGATTAATAGTCGCACGTTTAGCGGAACCTTTCGGTATCCATGGTATAGTCTCAACAAGGGGTCGCTCAATATGAAGGTCAGTATTTCCGGGAACAGTCTTGTCCTTGGAAGTTTCGGCTTCACCATAATCACGTGACCGAGTAGTCACATGGACGTTAGAACCCATCATGAAAAAATTCGATGATTTTTCCCCTTCCTGGTTGCCCCCTACGGAGGTACTAGGATTTGAACTCGCGCCAGCAAGAAGTTGCTGCCCTTAGGGAAAAGGGTTAGTTAACACAGCCTGAGAAATAGAAGTCCCTCGCTGTCTTAACAAGCGTTGAGCGTCTTCAATCTTAGGG
Organism: Pinus tabuliformis; assembly: GCA_031772625.1. NCBI lineage: Eukaryota > Viridiplantae > Streptophyta > Pinopsida > Pinales > Pinaceae > Pinus > Pinus tabuliformis. The sequence continues at coordinate 1,359,967,194 of CM062819.1, read as the reverse complement.
CAGAGATGAGTTAAATGGTCTCCACTGCACAACTTGCATGGAAGCTTAACTTTCTTTCTAGACTCATTTCTACCACCACCAGCGTTGTTGCTGGACTTATTTGCATCAGGCTTCCCATCCTGGTTCTTTTTCTTACCTTGTCCTTTCTTTTTCCCATTGGAATTTTGATTTCCTTTGGGGTTATCAGCTTGGATGGCATTAATTGAAGAAGTTTGGGAAGCGGGGGGATTAGACGATGTGACTTGGTTGTTAGAAGCAGTTTGTAAGGACAACTGCTGCAATTGGTTCAACAAGTTCATGGTAGTTGTGTCTACTGACCCAGCGATACCATCTGCGTGTGGACCTGGCTTCGACTTAGCTAGGTCAACCTTAGACCCAGGAGCATCTGGCAAGTATTTTTGTAGGATCCCAGACTAAGAGTAGATCAATTCTAATTGCAGGGCCCTAAAAATGGCTTGCTCCTCAGAATAGACCCCAGACATGGAGACATCCTTGGAGATCTTAGGTTGTAAAGATTTCAAAAACCACTCGAGACGATACTCCGGAGGGATTTCGGCTTTAATGAGCCTCTTTCTCCGTCTCCATTCCTAAATATTGTCAGAAATGTGAGTTGTCTTATCCTGACGAAAAGTGGCCAGAAGTTCAGTTCCGGCATCATAGCGGACAGGCAACTGGAAATGATTTAAGAAAATATTGGCTAAGTCAGCGAAAGATGTGAAGCTGCCCCCTGGAAACTCTATATACCATTTGGCTGCATTACCAGTCAAGGTGCGCTGAAAGAGTCTCAACCTAATCGAGTCATCGATAAGGGAGTTAGATGAGCACCACAAATGGAATGTGGTTACATGGTCGCCTGGGTCCTCACCACTCTTCCCTTCGAATTTTGGAATGTCTGAAGGGAGTTTGGTTGGGACCGGAGGCCAGGCCGAATTGTATTTGATTGGGTCATTTGTTAACTTAGTGAGATCTGGCAAGTTCAACGTTGCCAGAAACGGAAGCCTAGGAGGACCTTGGGGATTCCACCCAGACTGGGAAGAACTCCCAAAGTTCTGAAAAGATTGTCATGGATTTTGGGAGGCACCACGCTGCCCGAAGTAACCATTAGAACCGGATGAACCAAAAGGCAAGCCTTGTGATCCAGCAAAATTCGAAGTTTGACCAACTCCGCCCACAAAACCTCCATAACCAGCAAAGTTTCCTCCTAAAGGGTTGTAAGGAGTTGATAACCCCTAATATGGATTCCAAGCTGAAGCTAGGGGAGGAATACTTTGAAACGAACTAACCGTGGAGTATGGCCTATTCCCATGTTGGTCGATAAACGGATTCCCAGTTCCCGCACCACTGACCCCAGGGTTAGGCCAACCTTGGAAAGGATTACTGCTTTTTCCTACAGAAGAAAAAGGCATGGATCCTATCGTCGGGTTGGAATGTGGTATATGACCACTTCTGAAAGGAAAACCCTGGAATGAAGCCGATCTGCCCATCATGGACGTAGCGGCACTAAACGGAACCGATGGAATACCCTGTGAGTGGGTGCCAAATGGAAAGAATCCAGTACCAAAAGCATTGGTTTGGGCATTTCCACTCGTGGACGGAATGGAGGTAGACCCAACTAAAGATGTGCTAGCAAAAGATCCAAACAAGGAAGCAGAGGAGATGGAAATCGTTCCTCCCCCTTGCACCGATGTTGGAGTTTGCATAGTCGTAGCACTTGTAGAAGCCATGCTTCCAGTAGTGGTCATCGATGGTAAGCACGTAGCGTAACCTGGACTTGACGGTCTATGCGTCGGAGTCCCAACGTATTGTAATACGTCTGGATGACTAGATGGTAGTGGAGAATTCAGAGCCGCTAACGACCCTGAGAGTTCTTCTACCTCCATGTTATTCTCCGCTTGAAAGAGAACTCGAGAAAGGACTGGAGTGTCCCTCTCTTGTTCAGAAGTGCCAGGTCTTGCTTGAACACTAATTCCCCCGAGAGGAGGATCAATCCCCGATGCGTCAACCGGTGTGGGACGGAACCCACCGGTAGTATTACCTCTGCGCCTTCTAGGAGAAGGCTCTAAACTTGGTGGTGAAAGACCACGAAGTCTTCGAGACCGTCTGGAAGATCGGTCAGCCACTTTGAATTTTTTGTTATGATCTAACTAAAGACTCAAAAAATTGAAAGCTAGGCCAACTAAGAGCACAGAGCACACACTATAAAGTTCCTAAATATAACAACCAGTCAAACAACTTCCAAGTATTTCCGCTCCAGGTGATTAGGACCGGACACCAAAATACAAGAAAGTGAAATAAGGGACCTTCCGAAGATAGTCTGAGATGATGAGGGCCCAATCCTATCAGCGAAGGTATCAGAGGAAGTTATTCTGGCCTCCTAACAATAGCCTGCGCCAGTGCAAGCCCCCAAGCTTCACAAGGGTGCCCTCCAGTAGTACTGTCGAGAGTGATGCAACGTCGACCTTAGGTGCCACGGGATTCCCCTCCACAGCCACCTGTGTAGATCCCTAGGAGTAGCAACTATGGATACCAACTCGTCGCAGAAGCCAGGCGGAACAGTCGTGACGTAAGTTCGGACAAGTAGGAGAGGGGGTATCTCTCTTCCCTATCTTCACAGACCCTCGTGCTTAACTCCCAGATCCGGAGCTATCCTGGTCTTCCTAACGCTATTGGATTTTCTCTCGTTATTCAGACTCCTACGTTTGACGTTTATATGGCCTTGGAGAGTTAACTCTCCACTCACCTAATCCAAGGCCCTAAAATCCTAAACTTGTTGGTGTAACTGACTTAAAAAAAAGTTCTAGTGAATTTTAGTTAGCGCTTGATTTTAAAATAGGCTGTTCTTTAAGTCACAAGGTAACGGAAGTGAAACTAGTGGTGTTTTTTGACGCAAAAGAAATTAATGAAAACTTAACTACATGCACATGCACTTTTTCGTTTTTCGATGAAGAGAAATTTCTATAGGGTTCAGAGGAACTTCTAATAAAACAAATTTTTCTTTTCTTTTCATTAATTCACGCTTCACACTCACAAAAGTTAACAACTCTATGTATGCCTAAAAAGGTATGCCAATCTATCCTAATGCAACAAATATATGCGGATGCAAGATATAAAACTACTCTAAAAACAAAAAATGAAAGTTGCTTGCTTATCAATCTTTATCTTGCCACTTAAAATGTCTAGATGGAATATGAGATGCTACTATTCATTTCGTCTAAACACTAAAAACAAGTTCTAAGATAAACATAAAGCACTTTCACTCACTAAAATGAAACCAAATGAAAATCAAGTTCAAGAAAGAAAAACTAAGTTTTTCAAAAAGATTTTCTTCAAAAGTAACAACAAAAGAGTCTTTTCAAAAATGCTCTCAACAACACTGAAACTTGTGATTGAAGAATAGGCAATCACTTTTGCAAGTTGACACCACATAACGGATGAAAACTCAACAAAAATAAATGTGCTTAAAAGTGCTCTTAACAATCAAAAGCAGCAATGAAAGCTTTGGCAAATAAAACCAAAAAGACAAATTCCAAGGAAGTGTCAATCAACAACTTTCATGAAACAAAGAAGTGGATGGTCACAAAAAGCGGTTTTTGTCGAGCAAACAAAAAGTCACCAAAAGCAAGGTTAACACAAAGATTGAGATCAATCTTCCTACCCTGATGAATCAGAGCAGCCAAGATTCCTAGCAAGAAATCTTGCGTGCTTTAGCAAAAAACGATGATGCTTGCAATCAACGAAAAACAAGACCAATACTTCTTATACTCAGAGAGAATTCGAAACAAGATGCTCGCTGTAAAACAAATAACTGATACTAGAAAATGACTGTTTCAGACTGACTCAAACTACCAAACAGACCTTCAGAGACAAAAAGATTTACAAATCTTGAAAATTGCAAGATATACGCGACTGTACTTATGTACAGAATGCGTGTATACACTACTGTAACTAAGGAACCCTGTGTATACGCGGGTTCACTTAAAGCAACATGCGTACATACGCCTTTGTAACTAAGAAAAACAGCGTATATAAAAGGTTTCAAGAAAAATAAAAAACAAACTGAAGAAACTGGCAAAACTTATAGTTCAAGAACAGACCAGACAGCAACGGCAAACAAACAGGCAACTGAGCCCTGATTGGCTTGAAAAACACACAAACTAGGAACAACAAGAGTGTTGTCCCCAGTGGAGTCGCCAATTCTGATGGAGGGAAATGTTCCCCTAGGGCTTTTTGGGTTGAAACCCTAGCAGACTGAAAGTTGTCTATTCAAAGAAGCACACATTCACACAACCATTATGCTATTATAAGCAAATTCTATTGTAGAGGGTACGTACCTTAGGTCCTACGTTCAAGAAGGCCCTTAGGGTCCAAACCCTTCTTGGAGTTCCCTTCTTTTCTTTTGTCCTGCAAAACAACTAATTCCAAAGAACACAGCAGTATATGGACAAAACCTTATAAAGAAACCATCTTCATGTTATAAATAAAGGTAGTTAGTTATGAAATCCAAACAACCATTTACATATGAATTCTAAACATGAATATCATTAACATAAAGAGGATTCATTTCGGGAACCAAGACATGTGTTTCTTTTATTATAGACAAATAAAGTACATAAAAAGGAATATTTTCACCTGAGTCACCTTCAGCAGGCTCCAAGCAAAGCTTCCTTCCGGATTCGTTCCAGCCTCAAGCCTCTAACAAACTCCTTCCATGACTCTCTCCATGATGTCACAAGTAATGGATGAACATCAACACACAAGGAAACAAGAGTTTCCTGTACAAATGGGGGAAGTGCAGAAGGCACAAGGGACTTCAGACCTGGTCAGGGGAAAAATCTCAGCATAATAACCTTTCTCTCTCTTCTCTCCTCCTTTAGGCCTTCCCTTTGAGGTCTTTTTATACCTCTCCCAAAGTAGTTTTTTAGTTGGGAGTTGGTTGGGAACAGTTGGGCCACGGGCACTAACAGGTGATCAGCAGGTAAAACCCGCGATCTCCGCTCGAAAATAAGGAATTTTATATTTTTTTAAGTGTTTTAATACATATACGTGGGTTGGGTATACACAGACCCGCGTATACACGCGTTTAACTCAGGGAAATGTCGCGTATAAGGGATAAAACACTGTTTTTTAAATTTTAGGACTAGGTCTGGAAGGAGGGGTTGCCCTAGGCCATGAGTACAGCATCACAAACCATAAGAGTGAGATTTGGAGCTATAACAGCAACAACCACTATAATCAACAGCAACCTGAAACACTAAATCTCATAATGCATACGCTACTTGACTATATAAAAACCGCGTATATACGCGCTTTCACCAGAGACAACCCGCATACGGATCTAAAGATAATTACTTATACCTTCGCTGTCATATCCAACCCGAGCCAAGCATCACAAACCTATAAGCAGCAATACTAGATCTTCCCACTTCATCAGGCATCCATTCCTTGCATGCCCTTTTGCCTAATGATCTTCTCCTTATATAGGTTAGGCTTTTCTTAATACCATGGTCCAAAACCGTGTAGAAACAATACCATGGACCCAATACTTGGTATCAACACTTCTGACAAGATACCATGGTCCACAACCATAGGTTCAAATACCAAGGACTAAATACCACGGACCAAAACATAAGTTCTTCCACATGTACGTGCTTTTCCTTGCGTGAAAGTGCGTGTATACACATACGCGTCTTCGGAACGTCTAACCCGTGTGTATACGCAGCTTTGTCACAATGAACCTGCGTATATCTCTCTCTTGACCTGCTGTACTAAGATCTGTCCTCTGATTAAGTTGCCATCACCTGTATCAACCTCTGAGTGATTTGCCATCAAGGACAACACTTGTATCATAATGCCAACATTCCAATGGTGGCCCTTTTTATTATATGCTCACATGTTCAGAGACATCATCATATAATGCTCAACTTGCAAAAATAACACTACCATTACATCTAGAATGCCCAAAAACCCCTGTGTAGGCTCTTCTTGGGCTCAAAAAGGCTAAAAATGGCCAAGATAGGCGTCCTTCTTCAATCTACCTGCAAAACGCTCTACAAAATTGTTCACTTGGCAAAAAATAGCAACAATATGCCTATGTGGTGTATTGGTAAGGTGGTAAAATAAAAACCCATAGGTATCAGGTTTGATCTACTCTTATCGGCGTGTTTGATGTTATTTTGGTTAAATAATAAATATAATTTTTTTATAGGTTGAGCCCCTCCGCTAAAATCTCTACCCCTCGTGTCGGTCATATGGCAACATACCTAACCATGGGGCATGGGCCATAGGCCACACGCCTCCCTAGCCCCCCTCCCAATCTTGTGGCGGTTGATAAAACTGTGGGTCAGCATTAACTTCGTGCCCTTCTCCTTTGCCCTCGCCATAACCTATGCCCATGGTAACTGCAGCAAACAAAATCGTAGGCTGGGGCATGGGCAGGGTGTCACGCGCCCCACCCTTCTCAACACTTTGCCTTTGGTCACGGGACTGTAATGAAACTTGGGGCTGGGCTAGTCAAACACGCCTATCGGCCCGGCTCTTCCCCCAACTGTCAAACCATACGTTAATATTTAATATAAGTCTGCACCAATGTTTAATAAGAACCAATTGTAGCATAATGATAAATAAACTTGTTAGTTTGTTGGAGGTCGAAAGATCTATTCCGCGGGAGTTTTTTCGGTCCATAACAATTTTTGGCCTCATGCAAAGTGCCACATGGCACCCTGGGATTGGTTCATGTGTCACTCTCTGATTGGCCCATCCCCAAAACCTTCAACCAATTACTGGTGCAGCAAGTATCATCACCTGATTGGCCCAAATGGCAAATTTTTATTGGCTCCTATACTTCTCTATTAGCATATGATGTCAGCGTGATGTCATCGCATGTACTGTCATGTGGCATCCGTACACTACTCAGTCGACCCTATAAGTTGATTTTTTAGTTGTTTGCCAAAAAATTCAGAACGCAATAACTTCCTCATACAGTGTCAGATTGAGATGATTCAAGTGTCATTGGAATTAGAACAATGAAATCTACAATTTGGCACCAGTTTCGGGAGATTTTGAGAAATTTCATTTTTTATCATATTTTTAATCCCTTGGATCATTCGCTCTACCTTACACAAACTGGATTGTTCCATAGTAGTCACAAGTGTTTTCTTCCACTCATCCTTATGTTCTTTATCATAACCCAAGCCTCAAGTATATTTGAAACAACTAACAAATCAATATACAATATCAACAAGATCTCGCCCAACACACTACTTGCTTTCCTTTTCCTGCCTTCCACTTGTTCCTCCATCATTTAACCATGGAAGTTATTTTTCATTTTCATCTCCAAATATGTCATTATCTATCACACCATTTGAATTGACAAGTCTACTTACTTATTTTGACACATTCTTGGCATTCTTTGCTCTATTCACATCACTGCATAATGACTATTCACCATTTCACACTTGTCTTTTTTCTTTACAAAAAATTATAACAAAGAGAAGAGGTTACATTCTATAGATTCTATAAAAGAATTGCATAAAAATCATGGAGAAATCTTCCCTCCACCTAATAATGTATCATATAACTAAGCATGAAAGCATCCACTAATTAAGAGAATAAACATGAGAAACAAAGAAAAACATTTAAAGCCTAAGGAAAGAAATATTCAATATTGGTTTTTTTCCATTTCTTCTTCTTGACATTAATCCACCTCCTGAAAGAATATTTAATAGAGATATGAAATTCATAATTCAAATTTCCACAATTCATAGGGGGTACTAACTCCTTATTGGATTTAAAGCTATCATATTTGTGAAGTCTTTTCATCACTCCCAATGAAGTATCCTTAACAAATTCCATCCTAAGGTAGACAACCCTATATGCTCGTCTTCCTCTCTAACCTTTAAGGGGAGAGTTGTTTCCACTATTGAGACTTCTAGGTAGAGACTATTAACTTTCTTTGAATGCATTGTTTGTTGATTTTTTTCATCTTAATCACCTTAATCAGCAAACAATGGTTTCTCATAGGATTCCCAACTTTTTGGTTTTGCTTTAAGCCCATTTTTCTTTAGTGGATGATATTACGCATGGTGACATGTATCTTGCATATGTTGCTTTAAGCCCATTTTTCTTTAGTGGATGATATTATGCATGGGGACATGTGTCTTGCATATGCCCAAGCCCATTTTTCTTTAGTGTATGATATTATGCATGGGGACATGTATCTTGCATATGCCTTGTTTGTTCGCAGTTCCAATAGTGAAATGTTGTATTTTCATAGTAAGGCTTAATTCCATATAATTTTTTCTCATTTGACAATCATTTTAAACACATTCAAACATATGTGCACTCACCCACCATTTTCTAGATATTAATTTTTATGTAGCTACCCAAAGTACTCCCATATCCTCAAAATTTGATAAATGCCAAAATTGTAATGGTAGATTTGGAAAGCAAACCCAATTTGACATTGTTGTCTAACATAGTGGTAGGGTCAAATTCTGCAAACCATAGGGTAAGAAAAATGATTCTTTTTCTCCACAACCAAAGACCCTTCCTTCACACTTCTTTATAATCAATTAGAATTAAAAACATGATAATAAAAAATCCTTTGAAACATAGATATATCTCACATTCTTGCACACTTCTTTATAATCAATTAGAATTAAAAACATGATAATAAAAAATCCTTTGAAACATAGATATATCTCACATTTAATGGATCCGCTAGTAGAAATATGACGAATGACAACACCCATTAAATCTACATTTTTTTTCAGAGAGAAAATCATCATAGTATTATATTAAGAAAATATAATGAGCATATACAAAAAAAGCCAATACATGTCGGCCTGCAGTTCTGAAAATGCAGAAAATATTAGCTGAAGCCTAGCAAAAGCTAGAAATCTGGGCCTATGTCAAGAAAGAGCTGAACAAATCCTTTTGTGAAGACCCAATATATCAAAACATCCCCATTAAATCTACATATGTTCGCAATAGCTTCAAATGATGAGTGGAGATTTATGACCTCTTGCTTTGAGAATTCCAAACACTGGCACTTCTTCCAACTTCCCCATGATATATGGATTTGGGATAGAAGGGATTGAAATACCTAAAGGGCGTGGTTTGGTTTGCTTCTAGCCACATTCTCGAAAGAAACAGAGTTGGAGGATGAAGGCGTGCCTTTGCTGACTGCTCCTCTATGCAGGAGTACAACCAGAAGAGGGTTGAGTCCTTGCATATTGTATTGTTTGATATCAGATATCGGCCATCGATCTGTTTCCCTGCAAACACAAGCCATCGTTGGTCACGAGGATCCCTCCGTGTGCTCTAGTTTGACCTTCATATATGCCACAAAATCTTTGTATTGCACTACAACATAAAAGCTTTCCCCGAAGTGATCAATGAGCTGTGTAATTTTATGATTTGGGAAAAGTATTTAGTGTGATGTTAAAAGAATTTCCCAATGATTATTACAATGTTTCTGGAAGGATGTGTGTCTATTGATACTCCTCCATATATCCCATATTGACATTCTGTATATGATGAAACTTTTGAATGATAATGCAGTGTAATGCTATTAATGGCAGGGGTTTGAACACCTGACACAAATAGTAGGAGGTCAATGGAGAATGAAATGTCTTGTTTAGTTCTGTCAGCAATTTAATCATAATTTGCAAGCATTTTATTGAGAACGGATTTCTTCAAACACTTAATATGCAATCATTTCTGACACTCGGTGCATCATCAGATTGCTAAAAACTTCGACCACAATGATTTATTGATGCCTCGTACATGGATTTTGTTAAACACTTTGAGTACACCTTTCATTAAGCACTTGGCATGCAGAGTCTGCTACCGTTGTATTGTTGGCTGTCAGGTAGAAATGTTGAAGCTCTTCGGAGGAAACAACCCTAGGCTCAATTTGGGTTAAATCAAAGTGGGAAAGCACCTTGAGATCCTCGGGCAGTAATTGCATTACCTCCTGCCCAAAAATTTGCATCATATTCACACTGTTGAACTCCACTGGATGAAAAAAATCATATTGCAAAATGCACCCATGTCCATGGCTTAGCGAAAAGTGATACCGAACAAAGAAATTGGGATTCTTGAATTATGCCTCATGATCTTATCATACAATCTATATAATCCTTTCGGGTGCACTCCATTGGAAACCTAGGGTGCCCAGAATGCCCTTCAATGGTATTGGTGGCCAGGACAATGTTGATCGATTTCTCAATCAAACTAGTGTTTGTTGACTCCATGGTTGAATCTGTAACAACCTGACAACCATGGGAGTTAATGATTTCAGTCTCCTATGGGAGAAGTTGTGCAAAGAGCAGGTGCCATTCCATGTGACCAAAGCTTCAAACTTTCCAGATTACCATAGTCCATTAAATATGCGTTGATCTTTCTCATGGCATCGATGGCCCAAAAAAGGGATAGTATTGATCGACCGCTTAACCATGCCAGTTTTAGTTCACTCCAGGGTCACAACCCCAACAAACTTGACAACCATGGGCTCCGATAATCTTAGTCTCTTATGGGAGAAGTTGCTCGATGAGCAAATTCCCTTCCGTCTAATCAAAGAGAGCAACTTCCCTTCCATCTAATCAAAGATTCAAACCTATGAGATCACTAATGTAGAAGTTCATTGACAAGGCAGAAGACATCAGGTCCTTAGATTGTATAACAATATTTAATGTGGTAGCTACAAAACTTACAAAAGCTTGTGCAACCACACTAAACTTAACTCTATTGTAGATTTCAGGAGGATGGATAGAATTTAGGTCAATTTTTTACTGGAATATTCTCCAAATTTATATTTGAAATAAGGATGGACGGTACTATGATTTCAGGAGGATGGAAAGGATTTAGGTCAATTTTTAACTGGAATATTCTAGAAATTACTTTTGAAATAAAGATAGACTGTACTATGATTTCAGGAGGATGGACAGGGTTAGGGTCAATTTTTAACTGGAATATTTTGGAAATTTACGTTTAAAATAAGGATGGATGGCACTATGACAAAAAAATCAAACTCTACTTTTATAAATAAAACATGATATTAAAAAAGCTAAACTCTTATAAATAAAACATGATATTAAAAAAACTAAATTGCACTTGTTTTCTTTGCCATGCATACCAAAAACCATTAACCTCCAATATATGTGTATTTTCAACCATTCATGCATTCATTTTATTACACCAACTTGATGTAACAACCTATTTATGTGTATTTTCAACCATCCATGCATTCATTTTATTACACCAACTTGATATAACAACCTATTTGATATTTTATCTTCAAATCAATGGCCATTAACCTCCATTAAATATTAGATATCTTTTTTTTCAATAATTCTTACATTCCTTTGGATGCCAACTTGATAAAACAACGGGATTTTTCATCTTCAAATCAATGACCATCATTCTCCATTAAATATATTATTTTCAATCATGCTTACATCTCTTTTTACATCAACTTGATTTTGATTTTTGTATAGGGTTCAAAATGTTATATGCTTTTGAGTTGTGAAGATAACCCAAACATTGACCTTTTCGACATCATCAATGGTCATAAAAGGATAATATTGTTTTATTTTCTCAATCAAGATAATGTTGGTCATCGTCACAACCACAAATTCGACAACCATAGGAACAAAAGATCTTAGTTTCCTATAAGAGAATTTATTTGAAGAACAAATAGCATTTCCATGTGACGGAAGCTCCACACCTACAAGATTATTGAAATTGAAGCTTAGCAGGAATATAAAGGAACTGGAGTGCTCATATTGTATAACATTGTTTAATGCATTGACAATAATAGAGACCATAGAAGCTCATGAGACCATGAGGGAAGATATCATAGATGATCACACCCTAGATTAATAAATAAAAATTTGTATTAAAAAAAAGAAAGAATTTGATTGAAGTTAGCTTTCAAATCAGCGATCATCCACCTCCATTGGATACGTATTCTCAATAGTTCTTAAAACCCTTCATACACCAACTTTATTTGTACGAGGTCCAAAACCATATATGTTGTTGATTTATCAACATAATTAACAAAGATAGTGTTCAAGTTAGGGCATCATCAAATCAATTGAACCAAAAAAAAAAATTCACTTAGCATTGGTTTCTTCTTAAACCATGCCTCCTCACTCCTTTTATCACTCCTCTGGAAATACCATTATTTAGGAATTATACTATTGTATACATCACTTCAACTTAGTATATATTGAGGATTTATTTTTCAGGCAACATTTACTATTGTTTTTCCTTTAACCATCACCCTTTTGCCTTCCAATTCCCCTTTCCTTACAAAAGTTAACAAACATATAATGTCTTGTTTATTATTAATGTTAAGAGTGCTTGTAATTTTATCTTGCTCTTCTTCTATTAATCTGCTAAATTTATTCAAAGCATATATGGCATCTATCTTTTTCTAAGAAAGAAGATCCATAATTTCTGTGAAAATCATCAATAAGAAGTAAAGAGTACATAGTTCATGATAGTGTTGGTGTGATTATTGGCTTACAAATTTTAGATCATGTGATTGACGCACCCCTACAAATTGCACCTAATATCATTGATCCACACATTTGCCATTTACACCATTATAATTGCTTTCATCTAACCACAAGTCAAATTTCCTTGGCTCTACTATGGATAAATATAACTTTACTATAAAAGCATCACATGCCTTCTTCCACTCATCCTTTATATGTTCTTTCTTAGAACTTCAGACTTGAAAATATTGAAACAACAAATAAATTAATAGAGACCATATCTAGGAAACTTTTTTGAACACATTCCAAACCTCCTATGTTCCACTTTTTCTTCCATATCTGAATAGTGCAAATTCCTCTTCCATCCCATCTCCAAGGTCACTTTGCTCTACATCATCATTTGAAGCATCACCATTCTGCACTTGTCTTCTAAGCAAAGCAAATGATTTTTTAACATAAAACCAACTACCATAAACCTTGTTTAGATATGGTTTTCTGAAATTTCTTACTTCCTTACGTTCAACAACTTGATTTGTATGGGGTCCAAAACAATATATTCTTTAAATGAGTCAACAAAACCAACAAAAAATAATGTTCTACCTATGGCATCATCAAAGGATTTGAACCAAAACTTTTAAATAACTTATCTTTGGTTTCTTTTTGGATCATGATGCCTTAGGTTTGGCTTCTACCACTCTAATGGGGAGAAAAAAAAATTAGCAAGTATACAATTGTATGCATTTCTTCAACCTGGTGTACATTGTTTTTTCACATAAGATCTTCTTTTCCATGACTATGACTCTTCTACTTTTCTTTTAACTATCACTTTTTCCCTTTAAATCTTGCATTACAAAAGTTTGCAAACATATAAAGATCATATCCACTATTTTTTTTACAAGTGCTTATTGTTCTGTCATATTCTTCTTCTAATACTATGTTAAACTTCTTCAAACCATATAAATTATTTATCCTTTTTAAAGAAACAAAACCACAAATTTTTTTTTAAATCTCAACAAGAAGCAAAAAGTACCTAGTTCCTAACAACGTTGGTGTGACCACTGACTTACAAATCTTCACATGCACATGCTCCAATACTTTTCTTGCTTCAAGGCCTACTCATGTCACTAACCTCCTTTTGTTGTTCCATTCCCAAATTTTTTGTGTATCTCCTTTCCTTATTTTGAATGGAAAGGGGTTGCATGACCATCTCTAACCTACTCATAAGAGATATATCTAGAAAACACAAATGCGAACACCTCAAATACTAAATTGATTTGGCATTTATATCTCCCCAATCCATTATTTCCTATGAATCCACCTTCCTTTGGGTTCTTCATTTCCATATATCCAAACTTGTACAATCCATGCTTTCCACCCTTGAAGCTAAAAAAAATTGATATGTCTATCTTTTACCATGCATCTATTGTTGTGAGAACAACCAATAGTTTCAAACTCTACTCTCCAATTTCAATGATAGAAAGTAAATTATACTTTGACCAAGTATCATATAAGAATATCAATTTTGAGCGTGAACTTCTTGAAGGAAAAAATCATACTTATGATATATGATGAAATTATTGATATGTAACAAAAGTCTAGACATGATCAAGAATAAGGACAATGAAAGAAGTAGGGATGGAGATCATATAAAATTAGTTGAGATATTTATGGAGATATTCATGGTTATTGTGAAGATAATTATGGAGATCATTGAACCAATTAGTCATGTTGGAAATTTTCTTGGAAAAAAATTAGTCATGTTGGAAATTTTATTATGAACACCTCAACACTATATTACGCGGCCTCATATAATGTATTGATATAATTGAGGGTGTGAGTATTATTATGGTAAATTAATACAATATAAAATTTTATGGACATTATTGTTTTTATATGATCTGTTTGCATGTAAATGTTTCTTCATGGTTGCTCATACACTAACAATTAGTATCAAAGTGTATGGAAAATGTGGAAAGTAGATGCTTCTTGTGAGTCTTTGTGGAAGTGGGAGCATGTGAAGTAGAAAACTTGCATATAAGAGAGCTCAAACAATCTTTAAGAATCAATCTGACATTGAAGAAAAAGTGTCATAGCTAGAAGGATTGTGCTAAGTCATTAGAAAGACCCACTGAAAAAAGAGATAATTTGAAAATCCATCGAATAAGAGTAAGCTACCGGAAGGGAAGAAATTTGGGGTTTATTGATCCGGGTTCCTTCAGCTACCGGAATCATCCAAGATCTTTTACTTTTGTGATGTTGTTAGAATTTCATTTAAAAGAGCATAAAAGAACATGTGCATGCTTAAACAAGAGGAAACATGATAATGATCAGAAAATCATGAACACGACACATTTGATAACGGAGTTCATCCAGTGTGGACTACGTCTCCGGGCCCAGTGTCAAGATGGTGGAGGCCACTTCATATATTGCTGAAAATGGTGATGATGTACATGGAAGGCTCTTTGTCATAGAAAGGACATACACCCTCAAATAAGAGTGGCTTGTCTCTCCATGAGACGTTCCGCTTACAGGAATTCTCACTTAAGAAGGCTTCCTCTCAACATGATAACTTAACATGATCTCACACAATGTGGCAATGAGTATCCCTTCAACATAGTTACACAGGGATCTCAACAACAATACATAGAAATACAAGCTAAATACATCTCACATAAGGTGGAAATAATGATCCCACAACATAACATCAAACAAGGATCTCAAACATGATACATCATCTCAACAATTATGAAGGAAAACATGACATGACTGATTCATGTACCTTCACCTTTGAAGTTGGCCTAAAAATGGAAGGTTAAGCTACAAAACTTGACTACGCCATTGAATTCTTGTCGTCGAGAGGTGTAAAATCAACTATCCATTTGTCAAATTCCGACACCGTCAAAATCTGGGCCTTCGAGAATCTTTTAGATTCCCGTCATTCTCCAAAGATTTTATTCTTTGGGCTAACTGGAGATTTGCAACTCATATCAGAAATTTGATCTCTCCATCGTGATATTTATGAGATTATGAGACTTTTGAGTGTAAACTTGACTACATTCTGACTCTGCCGATTTTCAGCGTCCAAGGAATTTGAAAGATTCCCTCAAGATTCTTCAAAGATTTTGCTCCTCTAGGAATCTGCAAATTTGGTGCTCATATGGTGATTCTGATTTCACCGTCGCGTTCCATGCGAAATTCTGGTTAAATTAACTGTAAAATTCATATCATTCTGACAAAATGAAAATTTACCTCCCTAAGGAATCTTTCAAGCATAAAGGAATATTCTCTGCAAAAGATTCTTTGCCTCGAAAAATGTGAAAATCATGGTTCTGCCCTCTGGCACTGTGTCATGGTTCCGCTTCCTAGTGAGGTTCCATTCACGCTCAGGGTTCTTCCCTACAAATAAAAATATTAAGTCTTGAGATTCGCGTCGGTCTCTCCCATGCAACTGCGAACTGCAAGCTTAAGTATTAGTTGGAGGGCAGATTTATCAAATTTCTGACTGTTGGTGCAGTGGTAATTCTGGGCGTTGGTTGATGAGAGGTAGGGGGATCAAATGCTGCCCCTCCTTAATATGGTGCGGTTACATTCATTTTGGTAAACAGTTTGTGGAACACCGAGTGGGCGGGGCCAGTGAACCCGCCAGTCGTAGTTTCAATTCCCATCAGCTTCGTTCATATGTATGGACGTGGGATGGTTCCGTAGGGGCTGGCAGGGGTTGCGGCCTTCCACCCCGTCCGTTGATTTTTTTAATATGATATGATTGTTGGGGGTTAGCGGGATTGGTGGCCCGCCACCCCATTTAATTTATTTTTTTGTTTTTTTAACAAATTCGGTTATTTTTGAATTTGTCCACAATTTCGCCGCCACTCGGTGACCAGATTTTGTGCTTCGGGTCTCGGTCAATGTGTAGGATCATTAACCCTGCCACTTGTTCATCTTTGACCAGAACTTTGACTTTCTCTAACTTCTTCATACGAGCTCGGATTTGAGTGTCGTTTGCACTATTGGAATCAGGGCGACAAGAACTTTGATCTAGTGCTAGTTTGAGAGCAATCTGACCACTTTGAATTTTAAACTATTACAAGCCCTATTTTACCTCCAAGTGTGTCTGGAGCCACCTGGGTCATCTATTGATTGATAAAAATATCAGGAAATTTGGTATATATTTATGAAGATATAAACCACTGTATTAATTTTTGAAACATAAGCTACAGTCATGTGAATAGAGTTGAGCCACCTGCTAAAGAGAGCGTTGAAGCCATTGTTTTATTTTAATAGTTTGGACGTGTATGCTTTTTGATAAGACATCATGTGAACTAACATCAAGGAATTCAACTACCAAGAGCGAATAGGTGGAGCCAAAGCTTGAGTCGCATCTTACGATTTAAAAATAAAAAATTTCATTAATGTGGTCGCATAGGAAGGTGACCATGGGTAGAGTTAGAAGAAATGAGGACTCACTTTTTATATTGGTTCAAGAAGCAGAGGAGCAACTTTGCACTCATCTTGGAGAATTCACGAGAGAAAATAAATGAAATGATGTCTCATTAGGGATCTCACAAATTGTTGGTAATGGTCATACTGAATCAACTCCTTGAGCTACAAATGAACTTTATTTGAAAGCTCATTCATGATCAAGTTATTTAAGTGCCTTTTTTCCGTAGAGACGATCAAATTGCAAACATATTCACCGTCTCTCACAAAAGCAAAGTTTTCTAAACTTCGACCTATGTTAGGATTTTAGGAAGTTTCCACTAGGGGGGGATAATCTATAATGCCTCCTTCCTTCTCCTATTGTGTCACTTTTGTAAATCCTTCAATCCTATCCCAAATTGTTCCTAGGGGGGGTTGATATTTAGAAATTTAGGAGTTAGTTAAGTTCAACTTGGTCTAATGTGTCTATTAGGTAAAAGTGTATTTCCTAGTGTGTTTCTTTAGTATGTGTTAGTTGCATTATAATCTGATTGCATGATATGTTATATATAGAGTGACCCAATGGCTTATATTCTCCTTGAGACTAGTGGCTATTGATCTGTTGCTTAACACCCAATTGGTCCATGATCTCTATTAAATAGAATGGAGGGTCATCATTAATGATTAATTGTGATAACTCTCTTATGTAAAATATTTTCTTTTGCATTAATAAAATTGCCTCAAGTGGTCAGGTTGGTTGGGGCCATGGATTGTTTCCCTCTCAGAGGGTTTTAACCACGTAAAAATATTGGCATTGTGATCTTTGATCTAGTTGTGTGAGTGGTTATTGAAGGTGTTCATCATGTATGGAATACCATGTTTACCTGAATATATGGATGTTGTGTTCCTCATTATTTATTGAGTTATTGTTGCAAGGATGAATGTGAGATCTCAATTTACATCCTTCCAAGCAAGTAGGTATTTTTATCTTCATTTCAAAATCTATAGATTGATCTCTCTCCATTGTGATGGTAGCAGTTTTTGTTTCCAGAAAAGTGGATGTTATACATGTTGATGGTTTGATTTCAGGTGCTTTTTTTTATTGTTGGTCATGGTGACAAGGCATGATGACAACCATCACATCCACATGCTTTGTGAGAGCCTTGTAGAATTCCACATGCAAGGCATGACAAAGGAAGGTTTGAAAATGATACCAAGGAAACATGTCCAAGAGGAGGGCAGCCAACTAGGGTTGAAAGGTAGGTAGGTAGGAAGTCATGCATTCATTGTGGATTATCGCTTCAATTGTGAAATGTAAGGCGCTTGGAAGCTTTATATGCTTGAGATTCAAGACAGAATGACATCCACCAACCCCAAGACCAGCTGAATTTTCATCCTCCTCAACCTGTCAACCCTTGAATTGATTGATTATGTGTTATATCAATATTGTCACTATAGAGTTCCCATATTTTACCCTGTTGGTTTAGTCTTGTATTCATTCTTGCAAGTTATGCTAATCTTTTAAAATTACAAGGAGCCGAAGCTTAATTTTGAAGGATTTGAAGTGTCTAAGTTATTATTGATGCCTTTGGTCAAGAACATCATCCAACACATGAAGGGAAGCATTGGGTGCATTTCCAAGGGAATCTTTGATGTGAAGCTTTCATTAACCGCAAATCACAGTCGCGCTCGGATGGTGTTGCAGAAGCCTCTAGTGATGAGAATCACTATAAAATAGCTACCAAGTTTTTACAGGAGTATTGTTGATTAAATTTTTCCTATGAGCTACATATAGATATTATTAAGAGAATTAAGTGTGATTATATCAACTAGCCTACACAGAGGAATAATGGGGCTTGTGTGGTGTGTATAATGTGGATAGAAATTATGAAGGAGCTTGTGAAACCATCAATGTTGTCCAAAGTGCTCACATTTCCTATTTTCTTGAAGAAACATGGATTGAAAGACTTACCTGTGCAATATTCTATCAAGCAAGATAAGACTGCATTTCCTTATTGTTTTTACTTGGGTTTAGCTTCAATGATTTGTTAAAAAGGGAAATTTATCCTTATTTCTAGAAAATTAAGTAATGCATAGATATTTGGGCCTTTTCTAAAGCATGACAATGTATCTTGGAAAGGAAAAATTGGCATGTTTATTGGGCCATCTGACCCTATAGCAGCAGATGCCAATTAGGTCAATTGGTTTGAACAAGAATGACAAATCCTTCAATTAGAATGAAATGTTAGTATTCAATCTTGTTTTCATCATTCCAATTAAAAAAAAAAAATAGATGAATAGCACAATATGCTTGGACCAAATTACATGTAGATCCCTGTGAATGGATCCAAATGTCCTCATTATAAAAACCATCTTGGTGTTTTCATGAATTTCTATAACAATATTGAATCATCTAGCATATCTATTTGAGGTTAATAGGTTCGATGCTTGCTACCAAGTAGGTTTTAACAGCTTTCTCACCTCTTTTAGGTTTTAAAAACTCAAAGAATATTTCTTCAATATGGTTGCAGACAAATATTCAGTTGTTTTGTATGGTTCTAAGGAATTTTAACATCTACAATGATGATTATATCTTGGCTAGGGTGTTGATATTGCATTCTCCATTCCCTTGGAAACATATTTTAGGCATGTTTACAATATATGCAGCTTATGCAAATTTTCCATACCTCCATCTCTCTAACATGGCACAACCACCTTATCATGAAAAAGGAGATCTTCTAGATGGGGGATTTGACATGAGCAATGGAGGTTCCAACAATTGTTGTAAGGAATTCATTCAAGAGGCCTACAAAAATAAGTCAAATGTTGAGAATGTTAAGCAGCAAAGAGAAGATAGACATTAACATCCAAGAGAGAAAAAATAAAGCCACCATTATGATCATGGTTCATGAGTTTTGGTGGATCAAAATTTATTTTTGGGGGGAGGTATGATCTAGGAGGATCTTCACATTCCACAAATTCAAGCCGAGTTTATTCCAAGACTATCTGCACAGTGAAGAGCTCATAGGGAGTTTTCCAACACACTTGGAATGAGGTCAGGAGGAATTTGTATTTGAAAGATATGAATCATTGAAGTTTTGGGGAAAAAAGATGAAAAGATGAAATTAAATAATTAATACTTATTTTGAGCTTCGGTATTCATGTATTATTGTATTATTCATTTTTATTGTCATAAGGAAACGAGTTGATGTGAGAGCTACATACCATTTTGGTTTCCTAGTCTCAGGGGTAAGATGAGAGTCTCATGGAAAGTTGAAATATTCATGGAAATTTGAGACCTTCATGAGCAAAGTTGAGATATATTCGCAAACCAATTCCTTGAATGGTGCCTAGATCCTAATTTATGAGATATTGAGAGATATTTTGTATTCAATATCTTGACATAGTTCTCAAATGAAGTATTATTTAAACCCTTTTTGGTAAGGGAGAAATTGGCTTGGAACTCATTAGCCCTTTGTAAAGGAGAGTAATCAATTTGTAGGCTTGCTTGTGAATGAATTTTCCCTTTGTAAAGAAAAGTAATAATGTGATGTGGGAGCATCAACATCAGTCTGGTCATTTATTTAAAGCCACAAAACGGGACATGTAAATTTTAGATAGAAATCTTGTTTTCTCATTTTATTTAGGGTATTTTGTAAGGAGTCAAGTGTCCTCATTCTGGAGGAATTTGGACTGTTAAGTTTTTAGGATATTTTCAGGAGTTGGCCAAGTAGGCGTTTGTAAATTTTGACAAATTTCTAGTTTAGGGATAGGTAGTTTTGGGACAAATGTCTAATTTCTCTTTAACTGTGTAGATATTTATTTATACTCATAGAATTATATGTGTAAGGATATACATGAGTAGGCAAGTAGATTGTGGGTAGAAAGAAGAAGCCCCGGAATGAAAGAAAGCTCAGAGAACAATCCCTTCAATTTCCTCTGTAAATATTCCTTTTGAATTTAATAGAAATTGTATGGTTCATGTGTTTTTATTCCCTGATTGTATGTATGTTAAACTCCTTTCAAATGAGAGTGTGTTTTTTTCATTAGAGTATAAAATCCAGGATCGATAATGGTGATAGAGAATGTTGGTTTGAGAGCACTCAAGAAGAATGAGAGTTAGATGTATGTTTATGGAAATACACCCTATGAGTGGTAAGAAAGAAGAGTTGTTTAGATTGAGTATGGTTATCATATTGTACTTCAATTATGTTGTATGGGGATTGTGTTCCCTCTCTATACAGTAGAGTGATTGTCTCTATAACATACAGTCAATTTTCATGGGTTCAAGATCACCTATTATCTCACTGTCTAGATACCTAGAGAAGAGATTATGTAATGGAAGCACATGCATGTAGTGTTGAAATAAAACTAAGAAAGATTACATCTAGGAGAATGCCCCAGTGAATGGTTTGATTATGCATAAGTCCATATGCACAACTGTCTCATAATAGCAATCGCATGAATTGAGGCATCTTTGAAGATAAAGGAATCAAGTATTATGAATCGATCGACAGTTGTGTTGGTCTCTTTTTGAACTCAGAAGAACCCCATAGTTTGGTAGTCAGCCTCCATGATAAGTCAGATTGTGTGTGTGATCACCAAGCATTGGAAACATCTGACCCCGACCTTTGGTGGGGGTTGAATTTTTACCTAGGGAATAGTTTAGAATAATTTCCTTGCTTTTCACAACATCAAAACATTATTAGCATTATATAATTACTTTTATATACAATTATAAGAAAATTATTCATGAGTATGAAAAATTAGTAGAAAATCACAGTAGATATATTAAGAAACCATGAGACATAAGACACATAAATTAGGCACACAACTAGGGAAAAACCCACAAGGGGAAAACCCAAAAAAAGTTCTTCCTTATGAGACAAAGAGAGAGAAAGTTTCTAGATTCATCAATACATCATAAATAAGAATAGCAGAATAATAGCCAAATAGTAACCAAAATTGTGATCAAGTGCCATGTCAAAATCCAAGTTCTTGAAATTTAGTACCTACCTAGAATTTTGGCCTCCTCCTGAAATGTTTTCCCTCTTGTAATTTTGCTAGATCATAGATGCATGAGACAAAATTTTATGAGTCCAAATGAGGAGAAATCATCTCCTTTACATAGCCTTCAAGTGGGGGTTGAATGGGTGACTCTTAAAAACATCAAGAGGCTGACTAGAAATAAATTTGGAGGAAAATTTAAAAATTCAAATCTCCCATTTCTTTTTCAATATGAAAATACTGACCATGGCTACCATGTTTTCCAACACTCCCTCTTAGCCAGGGAGGTACTTTTCATTCTCTCTCTCAAGATCAATCTTTCCGACCAATCATAGGTCTCACAGGCCATGACCTAAGGAAGAGATCACAAATACAAATCTCTCTCTATGTAAGGATCAATCTCCCTGACCATTCATAGGTCTCATAGCCCACTACCTAAGGGATAGATCATCAATCTCATCATAAGGAAATACCATCCAACTCATCTCAATGCATCTCCTAGACCCCAAGATCTTACATCCCATGGCCTAAGGGAGAGATCAGCAATCTCATCATAAGGATACATAGCATCCAACTCATCTCAATGCATCTCCTCGACCACAAGGTTTCACAACACACAACCAAAGGGAGGAATTACCAAATCAATGAATCTCCAAAACCATAGGGTCTCACAGAACACATCCTATAGAAGGAATCATCCAATAAATACATATCTCAGACCACAAGGTCTCATAGCACATAGGCTACAGGAGGAATCATAAAATAAATACATCTCTCGGACCACAAGGTCTCACATCACACAGCCTATAGGAGGAATCATCAAATCAATACATCTCCCGGACCACAAGGTCTCACGACACACATCCTATAAGAGGAATCAATCTTCCCGACCAATCCAATTGTCTCACAGTTGTAGCCTAAGTGATCTGGACTTATGTAGAAATGAAACAGAAGATAGAAATAAATATAAACACAAAGATGCAACATAAATAAAACTTCATTTCATTAACTTTAGAGAACTAAAATATGCTTACATGCAGAAGAGATGTGGTGGCTACATGTCTCTGGATTATGTTACAATGAGGCATAAGGGCCTTTTTATTATTGAACAACAAGGGGAAACCCTAAACAACCAAAAACCTTACCCTAGGATATGGAACGCCAAGAGTTTGTGGGCCCCGTTAGGGTTATTTGGGCAGCCAACTTCCCAGGATCATAACTTGGTCATATGATCTTTGTTTGGCACATATGATACCTCGTTAGAACTATCTCTTTGAGTACTAAAGGATTTATGATAAGCCCCAAATATGGGCTTGTGGCAGACCTCAAAAAAATGTCGATTAGGGGGTCAAAACAGCTCAAGAAGTTCAGGACCTGAAAAAATGCTAAAAATAGTAAATGCTACTACAATCAAGGAAACTAATGAAACCGACTAGAGGTCTAGGTGGACTAAGAGGGTGGCCACCAATATATATCTAGATCATTCCTTCCCTCTTAGGAATAAATACTCCCCATTTCATGTAGAGCCTCCATTACGTGAGGAATTTTTTGTTGAACCTAGTCCCTAGTGAGCCACTTGCCCTGGTGAAGGAGTTTATCTGCTTTGACAACTAGATATAGCTGGATCTTATATTCTTGATTGTTCTTAATCTATGTTTCCATGATCCTATTATTTGTGGCACGTTTGATACAACTTCAGTTGAACTCTATTGGTGTCAATTGCTCAGGAACGTCAGATGTGTCCAACAATGGGGGAAAATATGGTCGCAAACGGTCCACATTGAATATTGGGTGCATGCCAAGGAACGGTGGAATGTTGAGCTAGAAATAATTTTCCCTTACATCCTTGGTGTAAGGCCCATATCATAGCAGTCGAAGCTTGCGGTGGGGCCCAACAAGGTGCTCATTCTACAAATGTAACCAAACTTTGTCGCCCACCAAGAAATTGTGTGGCACTTGATGCTGATCATGACGCTACTTGTGCTTTTCATTTTCTATGCCCAATATTTCATGGACCTACTAGTGGATGTGCTGAATTCACTTAATGAAGTTATTAACTGAGTTAGCTTCAGACTGGACATGATCTGAATCTCCCTGAGTAGCTACAAATGGTATGGAAACATCAATGGGACATAGTGGCTAGAATTCCAGTCCCACGTGAATGGGGCTAGGCTAGTTGAGCTGTGGAGAGCCATGTTGTAGCTGTGTTGGACATAGGGGACGCTCTCATACCATTTGCATGAGTGCTTTGAGTTGTATATGTGCATGATGTGCATGATCATCTTGTTGATGACCTCTGTTTGGCCATCAGTTTGGGGGTGAAAGTTCATGGACTTAGTGAGATTGGTATCCAACAACGAACAAAGGCTTGACCAGAATTCACTTAGGAACCAGTTGTCCCGATTTGAGATAATGGAATGTAGGATCCCAAATTGTACCCATACTCTTTCAAATAAGAGTTTGGCATTGGCTTATGTTGATATACTCTTCTTGCAGGTTTCCAGAATGGCCATCCTAGAGAATCTATCGACGACCATGAAAACACAATCGTTTCCATGCTTGATAGAAGGAAGTTCCGACATGTAATCCATGGAGATGGATTCTCGGCTAGGAGTAGGAAGAGGAGTATACATGTCTTTCTTCTTGATTGTAGGTTTGGAAATAGTGCAGGCAACGCAGGATCTGATGTACTTCCCAATATCTTTTCAAAGGTTTGGCCAATAAAAATATTTTTGCAGTACTTCCATTGTCTTTTCTACCCCCAAAATGTCCAGCAACTTGACTATAGTGTGCATCCCAAATCATCTTGGCACATTGGTTGAAGGTACATAGAGGTGTCCCGAGTGGCATAATAACACATCCTATAGTTGAAAGCCTGGAACCTACATACCTTCCAAGAGCATCTGGTATGTGGTGCCGAATTCTGGATCACTCTTGTAAAGATGTGGCCATTCCAAAGTCTCGTGTCCATAAGAGTCAAGCACAGTGGTCAGTGTCATGATTGATAATCGGTTGAGGAAATATGCAACATTATTGTTGTTTCCTTTCTTGTACTTAATGTTCAAATGGAACTATTGCAGGTACATGGACCATTTCTGATGGCGGTCGTTCTACAACTTTCCTTGTGTCTGTATGAACTACAGGGGTCAGTGGTTTATGTGGATGATCGCTTTCTTCCCCATATTGTAATGCTTCCATTGTCGGCAAGCATGCATAATGGAATACATCTCTTTGTCATAGGTGGGATGATTTCAAACTGTGTCGGAAAGTGTCTCACTGTGATATGCCATTCGATGCCCTTGTTGAGTAAGAATTGCACTAATAACATAGTCGGAGGCATATGTCTCAATCTCAAATGGTTGTTGCAGATTTCGTAATGTGAGCATTGGTGCAGAGAGGAGGCAATGCTTTAACTCGGCGAATGCCTTCTATTGGGATTCAGACTAAAAGAAATTTGATTTCACTCTGCCCTTGGTGACTTGACTCAAAGGCCAAGTGATATGATAGAAACCCAACTTGAACCTGTACTAGAAATTGGAAAGACCATTAAGTTGCGAAGCTCTGTTAGAGTGGTTGGGGTTGGCTAATCCTAAATAACTTGTATCTTGGCTAGGTCCACATGCACACCTAGTTCATTAATGATGTACCCCATATATCGAACCTGGGTCATACCAAAAGTGCATTTCTCCAAATTGGTACACAATTTATGTTAACGCAAGGTTTGGAGGACCTAACGAATATGGTGAAGGTGCTCTTCCCAACTCTGATTGAAGATCAAGATTTCATCCAAATACACTACCACAAATGAGTGAAGGGTCGCAAGATGTCATCCATCAGCCTCATGAAGGTTACGAGGGAATTATTCAACCCAAAAGGCATGGCCAACCATTCTAAAAGGCCCTCCTTGGATTTGAAAGAAATATTCCACACATTGGAGGGTTCAATTGGTACCTAGTGATAACCGGACTTAAGTCAATCTTGCTGAAATATTTGGCCCCCTTGAGCTGGTCCAGAAGGTCATCAATCCATGGTATTGGATACCTATTCCATACAGTGATTTTATTCACCACCCGATAGTCAATATAGAGTCACCAGGTCCCATCCTTCTTTTGTATGAACACAATTAGGCTCCCACAGGGTGATGAACTTAGCCTAATGTTCCCTTTCTACAACAACTCCTGAATCTACCTCTTGATTTCATTTTTCTCCAGAATATAGAGGTTAAATATCGATCTATTGGGTAGCAGATCGCATGGGGTCAAATCGATGGAGTGCTTGACTTGACAGTGTAGTGGTACCCCTATGGGTGAGGTGAATATGTCCCTATACTCCTCCACAACCTTGTCCATATGTTGTTGTCATGCAGAGGATCCTTGTTTGGAGGTCGTAGATGTGGCCACAATCTTCTTCTTTCCATAAGGGCGAATTATAAGGAAGATAAATTTCCTGGTTTGGGAAATGATATTACTGCATTGTGTCACAGAGATCAAAGAGATGCTGGTATACAGTGTTACCTCTAGTATCTTGTATAACTTATTGTCCAAAGTAATAATAACAGTGTGAGGCCTAGACTCATACACAACATGATGATTCCACAACTATCGTCGGCCTAATAAGACATCACAAACTTCAAGAGGAGAAACATCACACATTACCTCATCTTTGAAGGCCTCGATGTTGTAGGGAAGGCGGTACTATTGGATGACGCAGAGATATCATCCTTGGTGAAGCCACCTAATGGTGTGCAGATGCGAGTGTGGTGTGGTCAATAGGCCCAACCGTTTCACAACCTCCACTGAAATTGGGTTCTTTTGGCTCCCATTGTCGACAATGAACTGTAGCAGAGAACCCTTCACCCACAACTGTGAGTGGAAGAGATGCTCCCCCTCCTCTAGATCTTGAGGCTCAATCTTCTGGATCTTTGTGGTGGAAAATATGGCACTGTGCTTTGCAATAATAATTGTCTTCCCTTTTTCATTCCCCTTATCGGGTTCTGACTCAGAGTTGGAACATGCATCTGATTTGTAAGCCTTCCGCTCGACCACCAATGACTGCTTGGCTCAACAATCACTTATGTTATGAATGGGGATCTTATGGAACTCACACAATTTTCTTGTGTCCTTCTTTGTTTTCATGGTGTTGTTCTTTTCTTGCAGCTTCGGCAGGTTGTCTTGGGTCACCTTACCTTGGCTTTGTCCTTTGTTCTGCGATTTAGGGGTGCCTTTTCATTGCTTCAGATTCGCAGATCCAAAGTCTCGCTTCTTCTGTTTAAATTTTTGCTCGATATTGACAGCATATCGACACGCGGCACCAAGTGAGGAGATGTCCAGGAACTCCATCTCATTCTAGATGTACTTGTGTAGACATATGTGGTACTTGAGTACCAAATTCCGCTCAGAATCCTTGATACCCAACTTCGTGTGAAGGGTATGAAAAATATTTGTGAACTCTAGCATGTCTTGGTCCCTTCCATGTCACAATGTGGTCCACTTTATGAATTTATCTTCATAGCTCCCAAAGGATAATATTATTCCTTGATGACGTCTTCGAAACAATTCCAAGTGGGTTCGGCTGAAAATAGTGAGGGTTCTCTCTCATCCTTCTGCTCACAATAGATTTCCCACTAGTCATTGACAAGGGGGAAGCTTTGAGGAGTGCAAAAGTAATCTTTTCCCGATTGGAAAAGTCATGAAACTGTTGTAGCAGCTAAAACCACCTCCAAAATTTTGGCCTGCACCCAAATTCAGAGCCTCCCTTGATAGTTTCACTTGATGGTTGCATACACTTGAGTTCACTCCATGAGCTCGTGTGAGCCTTCGCACCCACCTTCCTTTTTCATTCCACCCAAGATTTTACATGTTGATGTCAATGTCTTGCTTGTGACCATGTTCTGGTCACGCTCAAGGTCTTTGCTTCATGTGTACATGTTATGTTCGCTATGAAAACATTTTTCGCACTCACACACGGAGTCACATTCACTGTCATGCAAGCATCATCACAGTCGATCAATGATCAATAATGAGTGTCACACTAGTCGCTTGCACCGTCGGTCGGTCATGTTGAACATGTGTGTCTGATTGGTTTGAGTCATCTCGTCATCAAGTCATGAGGGTGTGTGTTTGTAAGATCACATTTGCATCTTTCACTTGTTCACACACTTAGTCATTTTGTTGAAGTTATGATGACCAAACTCCCCTCTGACAGACGAACCATCACCCCGCCATCGAATCGATCAAATTTCACCCAAAACAACACAGAAGAACCAAGCAATTATTTTCAAGTTGCGTTGCTCGCAAGAAATTCAATCAACCTTCATACTGGCCACTCGAAGAGTCGGACCGGACAACCACCTCGAGACTAACTCCCCTCAAAAATTGCACAAAGGCTACTAACCTTGCTCGCTCTACTGCCTGAATAAATTGTGTAGACAGGTCGGCCAGACACCCAGTGTCTATCCCTGTCTCCCTCAGGAAATTGTGCAGTTTTTCCAGTCAGTGCTCCCGACAATCGACCAGCTTCTCATATAGAAAATTGCGTAGTTTTCATGAGAAGGCCCCCTGCTGTCCAGCAGTCCGCTCAGCTCAGAAATTGTGCAGAGATGATCAACAGGCCGCCCACCAGCCTCAGTGCAGTTTCTCTCACCAGCAGCAAACTGCTAGTTCCTTCCAGGAATTGCGTAGTTTCTGCTGCCAAGCTCCCAGCAACTGACTGCCTATTCCCCTTGGGAATTTTACAGTTTCTATTACCAGTGAACCAACAGCCAGCTACCAGTTCCCTCCAAGAATTACATAGTTTTGGTTGCCAAGCTCCCTGCCAGTTCCTCGAAAAAACTGCACAGTTTCTGCCTGCTAATCCTCCATGCAGCCTGGCTTGTTCCTCCAGAAAATTGCGCAAATTTTGCAGTCAATCCCTTACTTCCCGCTCATTCCAGAAAATGTGCATATTTTGTCTGCCTTGCCTTCTTGTAGCCCGGACTGTCCCTCCCAAAATTTGCGCAGTTTTTCCTTCCAGCTGAGCCAAACCTTGCGAACAATCACTGTCGACTTGGATTGCCCATCTTCATCACCTAGTGACTCTTGCACAGTTTTCACCAGCAGTGCCCAAAGCCATCATCTCGCCTCCCAACCTGGATGCCTCTTCCAATCACCTGCATCTGAAATAATCATGTGTCATGGTAGACGAAGAGGTTTTTGGATTTGATGTTGTCTCGTCATGAGTGACTGCAGTTACAGGTACACCAAAAAACATGGCGCGATGATGAATGGGATGAAGGAATGGAGCACATGTAGAAGGATAGGTTCACCAATAGACGAACAATTGATGCATGCGAAGAGATGTGCTCATGAACGGATGATCATGCAAATATGTGTTTGCGGACAAACGGACAAGCAAACATGCAATATGTTCTCACTGACGGACGAACGAACGAACATGCACCTTTCGCGAGCAGATGAGCCTGTCAAGCCTTCCACCATACAAGCAAGAAGAAACGTACCAAAGCACCATCAAGCGAACCAATGACCATCAAAGACTCCACGCATTTTGCCATGCAAAAGTGAAGTTGTAACACACCATGAAGACATCCATCACCCAATAGCACTGCAACTCGGCACGCACTCCAGCAGCAGCACGAATGTACCATCACTGTCGTGTTGAGTCATGTCATGAGTCATGTCATCCACATCTCTATTGTGGGCCATGTTGTCAATCAATGTAATGTAACGTGGGAGTCTAAGAGACCCACTTGTTGTACTAAGAGTCATGTAAAGTCAAAAAGTCATGGAAGTTAAACAGTCATGAGGGTAGCCCAACAGCCACAGGGTCAGTTTCACCCTTGGCTATAAATACCCCCTCATTTGTACATGCAAGGGACTTTTTCACCTCATCTCCTCCCACATAGCCAAGAGAGTGCTATATTTTCTTTGAGGAGTAAGCAGTGGCTCACACGGGGTTAGTGGTGTATGGTGTAACGATGTGTCTCAAAGCTTTCACTTAATTCAGATGCCTGCTAACAGGCCAACACATTTTCACACATGTATTGTATCTATTCTAAGACTAATATTTAACACTTGTAATGCATGTTACTTGAACCTGTGTTTAACGCTTGAACTAATTCACTTGTTGTAATACACATATGTTAATGGAAATGTGTTGTATATGTTGTTAACATTGTCTCGCCCATGTAGACTACTCTCGCAGACATCAGAAATACCTTTCACATAAAACTTGTTGTAACAACCATTTCACTCATGCGGACTAATCCGCAGAGTGTTATATGAGTTATCTTCCCTTGTGTGTTCTAACTTCCGCATCCATGTGGACTGTTCCGTTGGAATTTGTGCATGTAATATTGTGTTGTGTGTTCCTAGCAGAGTTGGGACATCTCCCAGCCAACTTGGGGCTCACTCTCACCCTCTCTCCCTCTACAATGAAGGAACCATTGACACAAGTAACACTTACACTCACCAAGCACGCAAACCTCACTTCTTGAAGACAAAGAAGACCACTCTCCTATGCTGGCAAGCAAGAGTTGAGGAAAATTTTAAGTTAATGGCAACCGGGCCATCATACTAGATGGGACTCCCATACCAAACGGTGTGAGGTCTAGTTGGGAATTCATACTGGGGTGATCCCCTGAATGTTGGCGGGTCTAGCACCATCAAAATTTCTGGCGCTAGAAGGAGGGTAGCTAGTTGTATATGGTTGAATGTCCTCCCACACTCATTCATCAACCATCTGGTCAAGGCAGTAACTCGCACTCCCTCTCACCTACGCGCGACTTTGCAGTTGGTTACTCCTCACCTCCCAGGACTGAACACGAAATTCCATATCACCACCTTCACTTTGTCTGTCCCATCACTCGCCAATTCACAAAAGCAGCCGGACTGATCCCAGGCATACAACATCTTTGTTAAAATTGGCAACTAGGTCCAAACTCCATATGGGTCATCTTATTTATGGCATGTGATAT
The DNA here is from genome assembly GCA_031772625.1 of Pinus tabuliformis. NCBI lineage: Eukaryota > Viridiplantae > Streptophyta > Pinopsida > Pinales > Pinaceae > Pinus > Pinus tabuliformis. Next base: position 1,359,936,297 of record CM062819.1, on the reverse strand, counting down.
TTTTCATAGATTCCTCTTGTCGAGAGGTGTAGGATTAATCTAAAGATCATCTGATTCCGACAAGTATTTAAGGAGATATGAATTTATTTGTATTTACTTGACAAATTGTAAAGGTCGGCCAGCAGCTAAATGTGTGGCACACATGCCTAGCAAATCATATAAGTACAAGTGAGGTTGATTCATTATCAACTCATCTCATCTCATTCATTCTTCTCTCTCTCTCCTTAGCTTTGGGTTACACAAGGAGCAGACCACACGTGGGAAGAAGGAGGATGCAAAAGGGTAAGGAAGACGCAGAAAGAAGGACGCAGAAGTTGTTGAAGGTCTCTTTAACCAACGTTGACCAATTGTTGACCTTAGAAGAGTGCAGTTTTGGTGTGGCTGCCTCTCCTAGGCAGGCCGTAGATTTTGGCACGAAAAGCGAGGCAATTTGACCTCTGGTTTGACCAAAGTTGACTGCCCTAGTTTGGGGCAATAGGTTGACTTCAGTCAAAAACAGTTTAACTGTGTTTTTGGGGTTGTTTATGGTCTACTTCTTCAAGTTGTTCGAGGACTAATTGACCGGGAAATTGACCAAGCATATTGGAGGTCAATTTCATCTCGTTTGACTAAGTTTGACTTTGTTGATCTAGGGTTTGTTGCTACTGATATAAAATTATAGAATTCTGATTTTGTACTATTTCTCTCTGCTGAACTATTGAAGATAAAAAATGATTTGATCAAATGGTTTCCCCACATTGAGGTTTGTCCCTGGCTAGCCACCACATTTTGTGTCTCTTGTCTTGGCTTGCTTTTTGTTGATCGTTTAATGTTTTATCTACACTTTACTTAATGTATATGTGATTGGTAATTAGTGGCTAATAAGAAGAAAAGAAGTAAACTGCTCTAAGCATAGAACATACCATAATTTAACAATCTTCCATACGCATCAAGAAAGCCAAAAGCCACTCCTACAGGGGTTGTTGTATCATCAGTGAAAGAAGCAGTCCTTGCCACACTTGAAGGTCTAGCAGAAGCTATTGAAGGTGGAGAGGAACCTCTGGTCTTCCAGCAAGGCAAACGAGACACCCTTGTGATCTTGGGATCAGACTCTGGTACAGGAGGCGGAGGGGGAGGCAACGGAGGTGGAGATGAACCAATAGACTTAGATCAAGAGCCGTCATATTCTGAAAGAGAAGAGGAGGACGAAGAAGAAGAAGAGATGGCTGACCCAAATCAGGAATGGAAGGGACCATTGGCTCTCCTGGTTGTTTTACACAAGATGCCGAAGCAAACGAAGAGAATGAACATCAAGTTCGACCCTGACAGCACGGTGAAGGCAGAAGATCATTTGGACAACTTCTACCTACAGTTGTAGACCCTTGAGGTATAGCATGACGACGTAGCCTTTAGATTGTTCCCATGTACCTTGGACGCTCGCGTAGCTGCATGGTATCACAGCCTTCCACCAAACTCTATACAAAACTGGGGTGCATTCAAACGCATGTTCCTTGAAAATTTTGCTGATGACAAGACCTTAGCTATGTTACTGAAATAATTGGGTAGCCTGAAGATGGAGGGGAAAGAAAAGATAAAAGACTTCAACCAGAGGTTTACACGCATATTGAACAAATTTGTGGCAAACACCAAACCTCATGACTCCATCACTATTCATTACTACACCTTCGCACTACCGACCAGCATTGCATAGTTCATCAAGCGAGCTATGAAACCAACACTCTTGGAAAACTGCGAAGAGGCTATTGTTGTCGAAAAATACTTGCACGATATTGGAGTCATCAAGGATGATGAACAACAAATGGATCTAGAGATGCAAGCAGGAAGTCCCAAGCGATGGCGAGCAAGGGTAGAGACAAGGAATCAAATGATATTGAAACCCTCACTCACCTCGTCAAGAACTTAACAACGGAAGTGTACAAGCTTAAACAACAGAAAACGGACATATTTGCAAGCATCCATTCACCCAGACAGATACTAGGGAAGCAACTCATCAGGCTGCAACTGGTCTGCTCAAAAAACTATGCAAAGCTCTGTGTTCAATGTCAATCAGTGCACAGATCCCGAGTTATGTTCGTTCCACGAAGAACATCACCCCGATAACTTTTGTTCGGACTGGAAGCAAGTCACAAACTTGGTATATAGTCATACATTCGATGCAGAGAGCAATATGCAAGAGAAGTTGGATGAGAGAGATAATGATGAAGGTATTGTACCTGATGAAGCATCAAGTTCTTGGTATTTGGTGAATGCATATCAGTGCTCGCAAGCAATGTCAAATACAAACACTGAGAAGCAACCCCCAAAACAAAATGACCATTACAATCTTAAGAGTAAAGGGGATCCCCTTACGCTTGGGGAAGTATAAGAAAATATAATACTACTGATGAGAAAGTTTTATCCACCGGCCACCCCAAAGCAAAAAACACAAAACAAGTCTGGGAAGACAGCGGCGGGCAAGAGTACCTCCATGAGCAGCAAACCGCGGAACACTCCGCCAGACAACGCGAACATCGGTCTTGCCCCGGAAACCTTGGTGAGTATTCCACCTCTGGACTACAACATTGTAGATGACATGAAGAAAACTCAAGCGAACATCAATTTTTTCGAGTTAGCTAAGATCCAAAGCCAGCAAGATATCCTGTTACGCGCATTGGGACAGAAAGCAACGAACACCGTAGCCTTTACCAGCAAGGGAGCAAGCACACCTCCTAAAACACTTTCCACTGTGCTCAATACACTCTGGATGGAAGAAGCGAACTAAGGTTGCCCTCCATTCCTACTATCTTTTGAAATTTTCAATTTCAATGTTCATAACTGCTTGGTTGATTCCGGCGCGGCAACCAACGTCATGCTGCTCTCCATTGCAAAGAAGATCAATGCACAATGGAGCAAGACCTCTGCGCAGATCATCCAACTTGATCGAACATTGGCACCAGCCATTTTTGAACTGCGAGACATGATCATCTGACTATCTCATGACAGTCGAGTCCACCAATGCATCAACATAGTTGTTGTGGACATACCGAAAGCATATGGTCTGCTACTCAGCAGAGACTGATCTAGCAAGCTAGATAGACATTTTGCTACAGACTTGTCTCACATGTGGCTTCTGTACAAGGGAAAATGCAACCAAATCTGGGTGTTATCCGAGAGGTATATGAAACATAATGTCACTCCCCTTAATGGCGAGAATGAACCGTTGGCCTTCGCAGAACTCATGTTTGGAAAATGCCTCCTAGAGATAACTTTGGAGTGTTATCCTGCACGGCTAGCTCCAACCCCACCAGACACACAGTTGGAACTCCTTCCTTTCCCAACTAATTGTAATGACACTTGTACAGTTCAATATACCAATAATAGCAGTAGTAGTAGTAGTACAAGCAAGTTAAACGGTCCGTGTATTAGCAAGTTATGGGCCATGGATTTTGATGAATCAAAGACACATGATGGCTCAAGGACCGGGTATGTCTCAGTTTCCCAAAACAATAGGAAATGCATGATTTCAAGCTGCTTGGAGTTTGAATACACAAACAACATCGCTAAGTACGAAGCACTCGTGTTGGGCTTACAAAGGACCATCAGCCCCAACGCGGCCGCACTCAAAGTGATACTACACTCCGTGAATAGTGTTGATACTTTTAAGGACATAACAATTGATGGAGGTAAGCACGAGAAGCTTCTGAAAACTGCAGTTGAGGGCCAGAAAGGCAACCTCGTCCTTAAGGGGTTGGGTTCTCTCTGTTAGGATCCTATAATAATAGGAATCATAATTTTGAATTAACTATGTTCAGTATTGTAATATTGTACATACCTTTGCTTTCTGCAAATGTATTCCCAAATTAAAAAATGTAAAGAGGGTATGTCCTAAAAGAACAATCAAAGGACAAAAAGAAAAAAAGATCAAAAACGTGAAAAATATGAACCCCACAAAAAGAGATAAAAATAGATCATGAAAGTGTGCAAATTCAAATGCCACTACTATTTTACTTTTTCTGAAAATAATGATTATGTGTAGCTTGTATAAAATACCATAATCCATGATAAGTCAAATAGCTTAATCTTGACTTTTCATGCTTTAAATTTAATGTTGATATATAGATAATAAAGATCTAGCCAAACAGTTTAATCTTGGCAGATCAATAGTTAAAATAGAGAATGATAGGGAGCTCAACAGTTTAACTTGAGCTCTTGGATGAAATAAGGTTTGAATTAGTTAGTTTCTTGTTTCATAGGAAAATGAATAAGGGTTTGCAAGCTCAAATGCACCCATGTAAATAAGGAATAAAATGTTAAAATAGCAAATGGGTAGGTACAAACAATTTTTACAATCATAGATAAACATCATTTGGCACATTACTAATTACCCTCCCCACAATGTGCTCCAGTACTAAAATACTTCAGTCATAAAGGCTCAGAGCATTTCTCTGACTTTTGGTGGGACCAAACCCTCGGCTTAATGACTCATGGACATCAAGTATTGGATTCCACCTTATTTAAACCCTTCTCATTCATGAAAACACCCTTTTCCCTTTGCATCACTCATTTTACCCTACAAAATCCCCTTTTCCTAAGTTTAAAACACATTTTACCTAGGAAAGGTAAAACACCCTTAAATAATTCCCCTCTCATTCAAAATACTCAAAAACCCACAAAAAATGCATTTATCTTAAGTATAATTGTTAAATGTTGATATTGGGCCACCACAGTGAAGAAATTCAAGCCAAACTTCATATTTTACATTATGCTTACTATATTTTACATTCCGCGCATTCATTTCATATTAACGTACTAACCTAATGTATTAGCTCCCCAATATACCTTTTTCCCATATTAAATAACTCCTTCATATATAATATCGAAACCCCCTTAATTATAAATTATAGTTTCATCCCCTGCGTTGTTTAAATTAACTCTCTGCTTCATATTTCCCCAACATAAACCTATTAACCCACCAACCCTTGGTGTCGTTAAAGAAAACCCCGCAAATCTTCACCCTGATTTCCCTCCATGCAGCTTCACCGCGCGACAACTATTAGATCTAAGTATGGGGGATTTACGCAGTGCATTATATTAGATCTCTCACCCCCAGATCTGACACCACGCAGCCATATCGGGCTCACTCCCTCTCTGACCTTTATCAACCCGAGAGCACGCGAGATTCGCGGTTTTGCTCAGGCCTGATTTTGCTACGTGTCAGCCTCCAACATAGATCGCATTCACTCGGGGAAATACCGCCCGCCTGCCAAAAGCGGTGTGATGGCCTCCAAAACCGCCTCCCCACCCAACGCGAAAACCATCCACTATTCATAAAATACTTTCCCCGCCAAAATATAACTGTTGCCCTTTAAAAGGCCGAGAAACCCCATTTCATCCTTTTTCGCTCGTTTTTTTGTAAAACCTCAGTAATACGTTTGCAACACCCTGCGCCTCTACGACCAAAATCCACTGTCGTCTACCGCCCGAAGAAGCTCCGGACACCTAATTTGAGAATCCAGTTCACATCTGCAGCCACCGTACCCTCTGCAATCACCATTCAAACCAATTTGCAAGCCAATTCACCAATTTATAGGTATTTTAAGAAAAAACCAGAACGACCCTCTCATTTGAAAATGTACAATAAAAGTCAAAAGGTTGCAGTGAAATTAAAAAAAGCACAGTAAAAGGAAAAAAAATAAATCAGCCAGATGAAAGAGTATCAGTAAAAGTGTATCAGATTGAAAAATCAAAGAGAATAAAAGCAGCCAGCAGGAAGACAAACAGCATGGAAGACAGTTACAAAGCATACAGATAAAATAAATTCATGTCAAAGTGAAGATAGATGGAAAACAGGGCAATCAAGGTAAATAGTAAAAGTAAACATGGAGGCAGTAAGGGTTAAACAGAGATGAAGACACTTTCACTGGAAACAATGAAGTTTATCCAAGGTAATTTTAAAAACAGTTAAAAGAAAATTAAGGTTAAAAGATGAAATCAGAGCAGGAATGGTACATTTTCTAGAAATTTCCTGTTTAAGTCATAATTTTGTAGAAACTATTGTGGCCAATCCAAGATGCATTTTGCGAAACTGGAGGAGGATTGTATTCTTAAAAGGCCAATCTACAAAAACCTATCTCATGTTTTACACAGGTATTACAAAAATGGAGATAAATTCATATCTTCACAACCTATTTTTCGGCCTGTGCAAAGTCCTATTTTTGACATATTTTTGCAGAGAATATTGTGAACAGATGGAGCTGACTTTTGGGAAACTGAAATAGGTTTATCTCAATAACATACTTATCTACAATAATCTCTTTCACGTTTTACATATCTATCTTGGATTGAGATATACAAAGGTATCACTGGACCCTAATTTTGCAGAATTTCTGGGGCAGAATGTGCAAAGGAAGGAGGTAGTTAGTGGCTTGGAAACCTCATCATCAATTAAGAGTTGCTATCAAATTCAAATTTGTATTCTTTGTCACCATCAATCCATAAATATAGTGCCAAATATATTCATTAGTTTTGAGTGTCCTTTATTTAAGTTCTATTAATGTAAAACAGTTTGAGATATTTGTAAAACCAATCTTGATATTTTTCAAGATATTTTAGTTTAGAAGTTGTATAAATACTTCTTCATTTGAAGTATTTTGGGTGGATTATTTTAAATTTGTAGAGTTATTTTGATCTTAAACCTAAGGGTGATTGTACCATTTTCAAGTCAACGGACTGGAGCAAGTAATAAAAGCATTTTGTTACAGGATTCATGAGATGAGCCATTTGTAGTGAAGTATCTTCTTTTTTTGATATTGTTAGCTTCTTATGTGTTTCATAATCTTAAATGTGTTATAAATTTGAATGAATTAACAGGATATATCACTCAAAAAAAAATTAAGTACACTCTGTTTTGCACAATTAGCGATTTACATGTTTTCCTCTGATACCCAGAATTAAGAACCCTTAATTGCTCTCCCATCTCAGTTGACTTCTTTCATTCCTTCCAGAGTCCGCCCTAGGGAACCCTTAATTGTTGCCTGGATCCGATTTGAAACCATTCCACCATTTAGCCTTTGAGATCTGTAGTAACTCATATATCTTGCCCTGTAGACATTGTTTTTAGAACTAAATCCAATCTTGTTTGTCTGACATTAGACTTCATAGCCCAATGGTAAAAGCCAAACCTTTGTTCATCTAAGTAAAGTGATCCCACCATCCAATTTCAAAGCAAAACCCAAGTGCAAGCAATAACTAGCCTAAAATCATCTTAACTAAAACAAAGTTAAATTATAAAGAGAGAGAGACCTCTCTGAGCATCAGGAAGGCTAGGTCCTAATCTCCAAAAGTGGTTTGTGGTTACCTTTGACTTTTATTTCTTCATTAACTTCAAAAGAAATATCAGAGTGATAACATTTCTGGCGACTCCGCTGGGGACGACTAACATTTTCTTCGGAAATATTTTATAGGTTCATATCTGATCTATGATGGTGGACAGTGATCAGACACAGAAAGGTTAAAATCATCCACCTAGCGACTCCAAATCAATTTCACAATCAAGACTCCACTGGAGGAATGAACCTGAAAGAACTGTTGGAAATAATACTGAGAGGGGGGGGGGGTGAATCAGTATTATCAAATTCTTTTCAATATATCTTCCTTATTTATACTTTGAATAATTCTTCAAATATTGATCATTACTTTGTATGTCAGTATCATAAAATAATGAGCAGGAACAAGAAAAGAAAATAGTCACACAAAAGAACACCAGATATAAGGTGGAAACCCAATGTGGGTGAAAACCACCTGCTGCAATATGTCTCTATCTTCTTTCAATTAGAAATTTCCTTTTACAATGATTTTGTACTGGTGCAGTCCTTTACCAGTACACAGGCTACAACCTGCAAAGAGCTACTACCCTCTCTTGTTCTCCAGCTTCTCCTGGAAGGGAGCTACAACCCCCTTAGCTCTTGTACTAGCCAAGATACTAGTACGTAGGTGCTGGCCTACTGAAGGCTACAACCTTCTCTTTCTTCCAGCTACCACGTTTCATAAATTTTCAAACTGGATCCATGAACATCAATCAATCATCAAGTATATCTGCATCAAACAATCTCCTTTCCCAATTAGCACTGAATCAAGTAAACACTTCTCTGACAGTTGTACCCAGAACACAGTAACAGTAACCACACACCAAATTCTGAACCCAGAATACTGCAGCAATAGACAGAGGCAGCTAGATCATAATTTAAAGATATGCGCTACTTCAACAACCTGAAACCTGCGTGCAGATCTATAAAGGATAATTCCTTCTTTCAAATATTCAGACACTAATTAACCCAGATTGTCAGATTTATAGATCAAGCATGCGCCTCATATAACAGATCAAAATCATGCAAAGATACTATTATTCAAGCATAAAGATTATAACCCATCAAAAGAACTTATCCTCCTTTATGCGCTAAGGTTCCTCCTTCATTCAGATCCAGATCTGCACCATAACCCAATCACAAATATTTCAGATCTAGCACTTATTAGATATTCAATTCATTCGATGATACTTTGCCAAATGATCTCCTTCCTCTTTTATAGTCTTAGGCCTTCCACAATACCACGGTCCAAAACCATAGGATCAAAAAACTGTTGGACTAATACCATGAACCAACCATGAAAGTGTGTGAGATCAACACTTTTGGATGCAATACCACGAGCCAAAACCATAGGATCAAAAATTGTCGGACTAATACCATGAACCAACCATGAAAGTGCGTGAGATCAACACTTTTGGATGCAATACCACGGACCAAAACCATAGGATCAAAAACTGTCGGACTAATACCATGAGCCAACCATGAAAGTGCGTGAAATTTTCTCTTCATGAAAGGAACTTTTCTTTGCATGAAAGTGCGTGAACTTTTTCTCTACATGAAATAAACTTTTCTCTGCATAAAAGTGCGTGAACTTTTCTCTACATGAAATAAACTTTTCTCTGCATAAAAGTGCGTGAACTTTTCTCTACATGAAATAAACTTTTCTCTGCATAAAAGTGCGTGAACTTTTCTCTACATGAAATAAAATTTTCTCTGCATAAAAGTGCGTGAACTTTTCTCTACATGAAATAAACTTTTCTCTGCATATAAGTGCGTGAACTTTTCTCTACATGAAGGAAACTTTTTTTTTTTCTTCATGAAAGAAACTTTTATCTTCATGAAAGTGCGTGAACTTTGTTGCACTATAATTTATCATCTGAGATGAGTGGGTTGCCATCAAGTACAACATATGTATCATAATGCCAACAAGAACAATATGGGAAGATTAGGTTTCTAACTTGGATTGTTATCCAAGACATCATGTTTTTTCTCATCAAGAAGGTTTTTCAATGTATATTGTATTTTAGAGAAGATCTTAGATTAGTTTTTAATTATTTTCCTTTGAAAATTGTAAATATAAAATCTCCTTACACATTTGAGCAGCATTCTTCTGAATCTTATGATGATCATTTTCCAATCAAGAAATCTCAAATAATCAAGAATGATCTTACAATCCCTGTACATATTCCTATACCTTGGAAAGTTCCTGATAGGTATAAGCCACTCATCTTACCTCCTACACCCCATGTTTTCCCTAACAAATATTACAAGTATCTCCCTAGGTTTGATGGAGAAGATGGTAAAATCACTACCCAAAAACATATTCAAGGTTTTGAGAATTATCTGGACTTATTTGAGATTGATGAAGATGATGTTAGAATTAGAATTTTTGCTCTCTCTTTGCAAAGTAGAGTAAAGAGTTGGTTCAAGAATCTACCTATTGCAAGCATCTCAAATTTCCAACAGTTTGACAAATTTTTCCTTGATAGATGAATAATCAAAGACAATCTTTTTGTAATTGTAGAAGAATATAATCAGTTAAAAAGACATCCAAATGAAACAATAAAAAAAATTTCTAACAAATTTAATCAAATCTATTATTCTATGCCATCAAATATAAGACCTCCTCCTGATTCATTTCTCTTGCATTATCCAAAAGCATTTGATCCAGAGATAGAATTTCAGCTAAGAGAAAGAAACCCCTCAACACTGGAACAGATGCAGAACATTGCAGTAGATGTAGAAGTTAATCTGCAAATTAGAAGAGAAAAGTTGAAAGCAGGAGCAGAGAAGAACAACATTGCAGAGGTAAAACTCGACATTTTGGTAAGAAAAATAGAGGAAAGGATACAGAAGATCATCATGAAAGATAAATTTTTTGTTCAAAATCACCATGACACATTTATTTCACAAAAAGAAGAGGTTGATAGCCATGAAAAAATTCCTACTAATTCCAACTACCATAGATCAAAAGATAGATTTATAGAGCAATATGTGGAGAGGCAGATTTATAGAGCAATACGTGGAGAGGCAATCTACTGATCTAATGTGTATGTTTGATGACATTACTTCTTTTAATGATTTTCCTAAATATGATCAGTATGATGATAATTATGTTCTTCAAATCCAAACTAACTTTACAGAGCAATCAGAAACTAGTTTTGGAAATAAAGAAATTCAGTTTCAGCATCTTGAAAATAGTGATCATCTTATTCATATCAGCTATGAAAGTGAGGAAGAAAGTGCAGAAAATTTGGAAATAAGTGAAGCTTATTTGCCTCTTTGTTTTGCTTCATTTCAGTTCATCAGAGAAAACTTTAAAGCAATCAAAAATCAACAGTCTTTAGGTATTGATATTGACAACAAAGAAGACAATGAAAATCTTAATCAGGATTCTTCAATTTCACAAGTGCAGTTATCAAATTCTATTGAGACGTTTGATCAAATGACACAGGAAAGTTCTATACCACTATGTTTTGAATCATTTCAGTTTTTAAAGGAAATATGGTATAATATCTCCAAAGAAAAGGATGAACAACATGCAGAAATCCATGAAGTCCCATTAAAACCCATATGTAATAGGTTGCAACAATCCTTCCATGTCTTTTATGATCCAATAGTTGATATGTTAGATGATGAATGCAATCAGAATTTTTCTCCATTAATTAACTATGAGATTCAAAATCAATATGATAAAGGTTTCACCAGACAGACATTTCAATCAATAGAAATATCATCACAAAGCTTATCTGAAAATCTACAAGGTGATAAAGATGAAAATGACATTTCACTTTCATGGCATGGAGGCCATCCAAAACAATTGTACAGTTGCTTAGATTAGTTGAAAATTAGTGTATATATCCTGGAAGATCCTTTTGTACAATTTCTAGAGTCAACAAAGGAAATCAAGTATTTCCTTATCTTCTCATTTGTTGACAAGGTTATAATTGGTTTTAGAATCTCAGTTTTGATCACAAACAAGCAAATGCAGCAAAATACATCAAATTACATAATGCTTGAATGGTTGCATTGGCTGTTTCATTTTACCTAACCAGCAGTTGAACAGTTGATTAGAGTAAGTAGGTAGGAATTTAGTTTATTTTAGTTTTCAGTTTTCAGCAAGTTATGAAATAATTCATTAGAAGTTGAAGCCCAGAAAGAAGGTCCTAAATATCTTGATGATCTATTAGTTTGGTTTGAGAATTGCAGTACCTTCTTTCAGTTTCAGATCAGATTTCAGTTTGCAGAAAAGGGTGTATTTTCAGTTCAAGAGTTTCAGTCACAGAGATTATACAACAAAGCATATACATGTTTGGGATTGGCCCAATGGATCAGGCTACTAGTCAATGGTGTTCTTGACATCTCACAAGGAGATGCCATCCCCATGTGGAGCCACTGTTAGGGTCCTATAATAATAGGATTCATAATTTTGAATTGACTATGGTTAGTATTGTAATATTGTACATACCTTTGCTTTCTGCAAATGTATTCCCAAATTAAAAAATGTAAAGAGGGTATGTCCTAAAAGAACAATCAAAGAAAAAAAAGAAACAAAGATCAAAAAAGTGAAAAATATGAACCCCACAAAAACAGATAAAAATAGATCATGAAAGTGTGAAAATCCAAATGCCACTACTATTTTACTTTTTCTGCAAATAATGATTATGTGTAGCTTGTTTAAAATACCATAATCCATGATAATTAAAACAGCTTAATCTTGACTTTTCATGCTTTAAATTTAATGTTGATAGATAGAGAATAAGATCTAGCCAAACAGTTTAATCTTGGCAGATCAATAGTTAAAATAGAAAATGATAGGGTGCTCAACAATTTAACTTGAGCTCCTAGATGAAATAAGGTTTGAATTAGTTAGTTTCTTGTTTCAAATAAAAATGAATAAGGGTTTGTAAGCTCAAATGCACCCATGTAAATAAGGAATAAAATGTTAAAATAGTAGATGGGTAGGTACAAGCAATTTTTACAATCATGGATAAACATCATTTGGCATATTACTAATTTCCCTCCCCACAATGTGCTCTAGTACTAAAATACTTCAGTCATAAAGGCTCAGAGCATTCCTCTAACTTTTGGTGGGACCAGACCCTCGGCTTAATGACTCATGGACATCAAGTATTGGATTCCACCTTATTGAAACCCTTCTCATTCATGAAAACACCCTTTTCCCTTTACATCACTCATTTTACCCTACAAAATCCCCTTTTCCTAAGTTTAAAACACATTTTACCTAGGAAAGGTAAAGCCCCCTTAACTAATTCCCCTCTCATTCAAAATACTCAAAAACCCACAAAAAATGCTTTTATCCTAAATATAAGCGTTAAATGTTGATATTGGGCCACCACAGTGAATAAATTCAAGCCAAACACCATATTTTACATTATGCTTACTATATGTTACATTCTGCGCATTCATTTCATATTAACGTACTAACCTAATGTATTAGCTCTCCAATATTCCTTTTCCCTGTATTAAATAACTCCTTCATAAATAATATCCAAACCCCGATTTAATTATAAACTATAGTTTCATCCGCCGCATTGTCTAAATTAACTCCCCGCTTCATATTTCCCCAACATAAACTTATTAACCCATCAACCCTTGGTGCCGTTAAAGAAAACCCCGCAAATCTTCACTCTGATTTCCCTCAGTGCAGCTTCACCGCGCGACAGCTGTTAGATCTCTAACCCCTAGATCTGACGACGTGCATCCATATCGTGCTCACTCCCTCTCCGACCTTTATCAGCCCGAGGGCACGCGAGATTTGCGGTTTTGCTCGGACCCGATTTTTCTACGTGTCAACTTCTGGCATAGATCGTGTTCCCTCAGGGAAATACCGCCCGCCTGCCAAAAGCAGTGCAATGGCCTCCAAAATTGCCTCCCCACCCAACGTGAAAATCGTCTACTATTCATAAAATACTTTCCCCGCCAAAATATAATCGTTTCCCTTTAAAAGGCCGAGAAGCTCCATTTCATCCTTTTTCGCTCATTTTTTCTATAAAACCTCAACAATACGTTTGCAACACCCTTAGCCTCTGCGACCAAAATTCATTGTCGTCTACTGCCCAAAGAAGCTCCGGACACCCAATTTGAGCATCCAGTTCACGTCTGCAGCCATCTTACCCTTTGCAATTACCATTCAAACCAATTTGCAAGCCAATTCACCAATTTCCAAGTATTTTGAGAAAAAACCAGAACAACCCTCTCATATGAAAATGTATAGTAAAAGTCAAAAGGTTACAGTGAAAGTCAAAAAAGCACAGTAAAAGGAAAAAAGATAAATCAGTTTGATGAAAGAGTAGCAATAAAATTGTATCAAATTGAAAAATCAAAGAGAATAAAAGCAGCCAGCGGGAAGACAAACAGCATGGAAAACAGTTACAAAGCATACAGATAAAATAAATTCATGTCAAAGTGAAGATAGATGAAAAAACAGAGCAATCAAGGTAAACAGTAAAAGTAAACATGGAGGCAGTAAGGGTTAAACAAAGATGAAGACACTTTCACCAGCAACAATGAAGTTTATCCAAAGTAAAGGTAAAAAAAATTAAAAGAAAATTAAGGTTAAAAGATGAAATTAGAGCAAGAATGGTACATTTTCCAGAAATTTCCAGTTTACGTCATAATTTTGTAGAAACGCTTGTGGCCAATCCAAGATGAATTTTGAGAAACTGGAGGAGGTTTGTGTTTCTAAAAGGACAATCTACAAAAACATATCTCACTTTTTACACAGGTATTACAAAAATGGAGATAAATTCATATCTTCACAACCTATTTTTCGGAATGTGCAAAGTCATGTTTTTGACATCTTGTTGAAGAGAATATTGTGAATAGCTAGAGTTGAATTTTTGGACACTGAAAGAGGTTTATCTCAATAACATACTTATATACAATAACCTCTTTCACTTTTTACATATATATCTCATATTGAGATATACAAAGGTATCACTGGACCCTAATTTTGCAGAATTTCTGGGGCAGAATGCACAAAGGAAGGAGGTAGTTAGTGACTTGGAAGCCTCATCATCAATTAAGAGTTGCTATCAAATTCAAATTTCTCTTATTTTTCACTATCAATCCATAAATATAGTGCCAAATAGATTCATTAGTTTTGAGTTTCCTTTATTTAAGTTCTATTAATGTAAAACAGTTTGAGATATTTGTAAAACCAATCTTGATATTTTTTCAAGATATTTTAGTTTAGAATTTGTATAAATACTTCTTCATTTGAAGTATTTTGGGTGGATTATTTTAGATTTGTAGATTTATTTTGATCTTAAACCTAAAGGTGATTGTACCATTTTCAAGTCAACAGACTGGAGCAAGTAATAAAAGCATTTCGTTACAGGATTCATGAGATGAGCCATTTGCAATGAAGTATCTTCTTTGTTTGATATTGTTATCTTCTTATGTGTTTCATAATATTAAATTTGTTCTAAATTTGAATGAATTAACTAGAGATATCACTTAGAATTTTTTAAGTACACTCTGTTTTGCACAATTAGTCATTTACATGTTTTCCTCTGATACCTGGATTTGAGAACCCTTAATTGCTCTCCCATCCCAGTTGACTTCTTTCATTCCTTCCAGAGTCCAGCCTAGGCAACCATTAATTGCTCCCTGGATCCGATTTGAAACCATTCCACCATTTAGCCTTTGAGATTTATATTAACTCATCTATCTTTCCCTGTAGACATTGTTTTTAAAACTAAGTCAAGTCTTATTTGTCTGACATTAGACTCCATAGCCCAATGGTAAAAGCCAAACCTCTATTCATCTAAGTGATCCCATGTTGGGTCCCTATAATACTAGTGATTACCCCATTACTATTGTAGTTATACCCCTTATTTATATTGTTGTGCCCCTATTACCCCCATATTGTTATTTCTGTGCCCCTTAGAATCCCTCTATTGTTATTTTTGTGGCTTTATATTATTATTGTTAGGTCGGCTGGATTATATTGTGACTCCTTAGACTCCTATATATAGAAAGGAGGTTTTGTCATTTGTATCATCCAAGAATTGTTCATTTATGTAATGTAAAGGAGGTTTCCCCCTCGAAGAGGCTGAATTCTAAGGCGTGGATTTATCTTTTCTATCTTTTCTTGAGCTGGTTTCATAACATTTGGTATCAGAGCTTTGGATTCTAGGGTTTCGCTGCTCCAAACAGGTCATCGTGGCATTTGCGCTATAACTTTGTTTCTGTGACGTTTCCGAAGTCACAAAAAAAACCCATTTGAGAAGAATTGGCGCTGAACCTTGGGTCCAAATTTCAGAGCTTTTCGCGCGATATTTTCGGAGATATGATCTGAGGAAGTTGGCCTTTTTGCAGACTCCTGAATTACATCCAAAATAGGTGACCTGGGGAAAATCATCATAACTCTCTCTCTGAGGATCAGATTGAAATTTCGTAAGAAGGTACAGAACGAGGATGGACTGTAGTTTCTTTTATGTGTGTTTCAGATTCAAAGGTTGAAACAGTGACTCATGGCATGTCATACAAGTTCGCTCTACTGAACCAGTCTAAAAGCAAGTCACTGTGGGAGATTTCACATAACTCTTCCTTGGAGAATCCAATTTGGCTCAGACTTGTGGCATTGGAAAGAGGACGCAGAAGGCTACTACAGGTAGCAATTTCAGAATTGGATGATTCGAAATTACAGAGATACATCAGATTCAATATCAGGCTTCTATAAAGTGAAAAAAGGTGTGTAGTTTTTTTATTTTATTTTTGTGTAAGCTTGGTTTAACGGGATTCAAAGGGCATAGTAAAGCATTATTATCGGTAACTGATGCCCCGAGGAAAGAAAATTCAAACACCTAGTAAGGAACCTGAAAGCTCTAGCATGACTCATGAAGAAGAAGAAGAAATGCTACATGATATATCAAAATTACAAGAACAAGTGCAACAAATGTCACGCTCACAAAAGCTAACAGAAGCTAAGATAAGTGGCATGGAATCTAAGATAAAGGGCATGGAAGCTAAGATGGATGATTCAAAGACAGATTTGAAGAGAGACATGGCAGATTTGAAGACAGATATGGAAGAATTGAAGAAGTTGCTACAAGAAAGTGTCACTAATGGTGAAAAGGTAGTAAAGGAAACTCATGATGAGAACAAAAGAAATGTTAATCATGATACCATAGATGCTAATGTTGGATCGAAGACTCACCATGTTCCAAAAATCGATATGAGGAAGTTTGATGGCAAGGATCCCGCCACATGGATATTACAGATGGAGCAATTCTTCGATCTCAATAATGTGCAAAACACACAAAAGGTACGTATGGAAACTTTATATTTGGAACCAAATCAGTTTGTATGGTATCAATGGCTTTGTTCTCGTAAACAATTTATCACTTGGGCAATTTTTACGGAAGAATTGATAGCACATTATGAGGATACAAAAAGCAATACTTTTTTTAGCCAATTGATAAGTCTCAAACAAAAGGGTTCAATAATGGAGCACAATGAGGAGTTCCAAAAATTGAACATAAGGGTAAAAGATATTCCAGAGGAGAATAGGATTGATGTGTTCATAGGGTCTTTAAAGGATAATATCCAACATGATGTGCGCCTTTGGAAACCTGATTCATTAGAGAAGGCATTCAGGTTAGCAAGAAAAATGGAAAGCAAAATTATGGCAACTAGGAAGCATACCATTCACAACTATAAAGACGGAAGTGTTGTTGCCCATAGTCTTCCACAACCTACAAGGTTGACACCGCAACAATTGGAAGAAAAATGAGCAAAAGGGCTTTGTTACAATTGTGATAGCAAATACACAAAAGGTCATAAGTGTGCTGAGAAGAAATTATTCTACATAGATTGTGAAGAGGAAGAAGAAAAGGAGCAAGAAAGGTCAAAAGAAGAGGATATATTCCAGGAACAAAGCCTATATGAAGAACAAATAAATCCGACCATATCTTGTAATGCATTGGCGGGAATTACCACTCCTCAAACCATCAAGATAGAAGGACAAATCAAGAAGAAAAAGGTAATAATGTTGATTGATTCAGGAAGCACCCACAATTTTATTCATTGTAGGGTAGCAAAAGAATTGAATTGCTTCCTATATCCAGCACCAGAGTGTCAAGTGATTATTGCAAATGGAGGAACAATAAATTGTTCTGGAAAGTGCCATAATATCAAGCTATCCATGGGAGAATATGTATTGACTAGCCCAATGCTTTCCATTCCAATGGGAGGTGCTGATGTTGTACTAGGAGTCCAATGGCTACAATCCTTGGGTACAATAGCTTTTAATTTTCAAGAACTTTTCATGAAATTTTCTGTGGAAGGAAAGGAAGTTGAATTAAGGGGTATTGCAGGGAAACCAGGAAAGATAATCAGCTCTAATGGCATGACAAAGCTTCTAAAAAGGAGCAAAGAGGTGTCATTGCACAATTATGTTCGCTAGATGTTTCCACATTGGAATCATCTATTTCTCCAGATCTCCAAAAAGTCCTGGACAATCATTCCAAGGTATTTGAGACTCCCAAAGGTCTCCCACCTATGCGTGATCATGATCATGCTATTCATCTGATTCCAGGAAGTGTTCCTCCAAACATCAGGCCGTACAGATATCCATATGTCCAAAAAAGTGAAATTGAACGTATGGTTGCAGAAATGCTAGACGCTGGTATAATTCAACCGAGTCAAAGTTCTTTCTCAGCTCCAGTAGTATTGGTGCACAAGAAGGATGGATCATGGCGCATGTGTCCAGATTATAGGGAGCTCAACAAGCTCGCTATTAAAGATAAGTTCCCCATTCCTGTCATTGATGAATCACTGGATGAATTGCATGGATCAATTTACTTCACCAAGTTGGATCTTCGTTCGGGATATCATCAAATCAGAATGAAGATTGAAGACATTCCGAAAACGGCATTTAGAACTCATGAGGGTCATTATGAATTTTTGGTCATGCCTTTTGGCCTTACCAATGCACCTTCAACATTTCAAGGTTTGATGAATTCAATTTTCAAACCATTCCTTAGAAAATTTGTGTTAGTATTTTTTGATGATATACTAATCTACAGCAAGTCTTGGAAGGAGCATGTTGAACATGTTGACAAGGTGCTACAACTATTGGAGGAGAAACAATTATATGCAAAAAGATCCAAATGTTTCTTTGGAGTCCAGGAGGTGGAATATTTGGGTCATATTGTATCTCATGAAGGAGTTAAGGTAGACCCTAGCAAAATTAAAGCCATTAAGGAATGGAAAATTCCCACATCCATAAAGCATCTGTGAGGATTTCTTGGGTTGACAGGGTATTATCGCAAGTTCGTTAAGAATTATGGGAGAATAGCAGCACCTCTAACAACATTATTGAAGAAAGATTCATTTTCATGGACTCCGGAAGCAACAAAGGCCTTTAAACATCTTAAAGAGGCAATGTGCCAAGCACCGGTCTTAGCTACACCGGACTTCACAAAAACCTTTATTGTGGAATGTGATGCTTCAGGAAATGGAATTGGTGTTGTTTTAATGCAAGATGAAAGACCCATTGCTTTTGAAATTCGTCCAATCAAGGGAAAGTTTTTAAGCAAAGCTATTTATGAGAAGGAAATGTTGGCAATACTCCATGCACTTAAGAAATGGCAACCCTACCTAATGGGAAGACACTTCAAGGTAAAAACGGATCATGATAGCCTTAAATACTTTTTAGAGCAAAGATTATCCTCTGAAGAGCAACAAAAGTGGGTCACAAAGATGTTGGGTTATGACTTTGAAATCATCTACAAAAAAGGGAAGCAAAATGTGGTGGCAGATGCACTCTCAAGAAAGGATGAGGATGTGGAAGCTTGGGTGGTGGGATGTTATGAAACCAGCTCAAGGGCCAAGAAACGGAAGAACACACAAGCCCACCACTACGAACGAACAAACCAACCTGGGGACCAATCACGATCTGAAGATAGTTAGTCTCGGTACAAACTGCACGCCGCAGCAGTGGTCTGCTTTTGACTGCCTAATCAAATAGTATTGGGATGTGTCCACATGGGTAGATGACGAACTGAGTACATACAACACGTGAATAAACCAACACGGGATTCCAGGTAAATGAGGAGCCAAACCACTGCAGCAAAATTTAGGTAAAACACATATGTCGTTTGAACTCCTTACACAAAAAGAAAGACTAAGTTGTTGGATGTTTGGATTACTTACAAATTTTGTCACCATACATGGGTTTCTAATTTAAGTTCTGCACGTAAGAAATCCGGGGAAATTCTCTTATGCATCGATTTCAGAAACTTGAACTGCTCCCAAAATAAAAACAACTACCCCATGACATCATCAGAGCCTATGCTTCACACAGTGTCTGAAGCAGCAGTATCATCCTCACCTAGAGGTCTTTTGGGATACCACCAAATTCTGGTAGCGGAACCTAGTAGTCTTATGCTGGTCCATGGGAAGCTTGGCCCACACATGTGACATCTGTCATCACTTGACGGGAGGGTTGAAAACCTTCCTATCAATGGCCAAGATCTCAAGCATCACTCCCAGTAGGTCGGGACATGACCTAAGCCATGTACATAGTTTTCTTGCTGCTTGTTGTTTTCATTTTGTTTGCTTTGCTCATTATCATTGTTTTTACTTTGTTTTTTTGCTTACTATTTTTGTTTATGTTTGTTTGGTTTGTTTGATATATTACTATTTTTTGTTTCAGGAAATAAGTGTTTCCAACTACTACGCTCTGGGTTTTGAATAGAGTATGTGGCTGAAATTTTAAGAGACTTGTGATACTACAACACTTGGCCAGTCTTGTGTCCGTCTTCTATGTGCTTGGTTATAACCTTTGGTCGATGAAGTCTTGACGGAAAATATGAACCATCTGCAAGGGAATTTTTGGTCCAACCATGAGCCTGTTTCCACACTTGGAATCCCCATGCATGTACTCAGCTTTCTGCTCTATGTGTTCAAGATCATCCAACTAGTAGAAATGGAGAAGGGGAAAATATAAATGAGCAAACCTATTTCAGAGGTCTTACATGCTTCTCTAGAGGAACAACCTCTTCTACTCTCAATAAGTCCAGATCCCTCTTCCACCCCAAAAAAAAATAAATTCCTATGCACAGTCCTCTTGAAAAATACAAAGGCGAAAGAAGAGAAAGGCTTCCTACGCAAAGAGTTGAAGCATGAAACTCCACTAGGGTACTAACCAGGCTCGTTGGTAGTGGAGCAATGTGTGTGTTCCTACATGACTCCATCGGGTACTGTCTAGGCATGTTGGCAGTGGAGCAACACAAGAGATGAAAACTTATACTTTGAAAATCTTCAACTCGCGAACTAAATTACACTTCCCGGATTCGAAACATTGCGATCAAGCTGAACTTTTGATTGTGTTTGACTGATTTGGAAAAAAGTGAACTGTGTATGTCCATGGGGTAAGTGGGGAAGCTAAATTAACCCACACAGTGATTCAATACTCCCCGAAAGACCAAGGCCCTGTGCTATCAATGAACCAAAACAGAGAAGCTGGAGTTCTACCAGTGTGTCGCCAAGTGTTGTAGCAGCTACAACCACCCTCCAAAATTTTGGCCTGCACCCAAATTCAGAGCCTCCCTTGAGAGTTTCACTTGATGGTTGCATACACCTGGGTTCACTCTATGGTCTCGTGTGAGCCTTCACACCCACCTTGCTTGTTCATTCCACCCAAGCTTTTGCATGTTGATGTCAATGTCTTGCTTGCGACCATGTTCTGGTCATGCTCAAGGTCTTCGCTTCGTGTGTACATGTTATGTTCGCTATGAAAACATTTGTCACACTCACACACAGAGTCACATTCATTGTCATGCAAGCATCATCGTGACCGATCAATGATCAATCATGAGTGTTTCGCTTGTCACTTGCACCGTCGGTCGGTCATGTTGAATATGTGTGTCTAATTGGTTTGAGTCGTCTCGTCATCAAGTCATGAGGGTGTGTGTTTGTAAGATCACATTTGCATCTTTCACTCATTCACACACTTATTCATTTTGCTGAAGTTCTAACGACCAGACTTCCCTCTGACAACCGGACCATCACCGTGCCATCGAATCGATCAACTATCACCCAGAACAGTGCAGAAGCACCAAGCAAGTCTTTTCAAGTTGCATTGCTAGAAAGAAATTCAACCAACCTTCATGTTGGCCACCCGGAGAGTCGGACCCGACACTCACCACAGGACTGACTCCCCTCAAAAATTGCGCAGAGGCTGCTGACCTTGCCCGCTCTGCTGACTGAAGAAATTGCGTAGATAGGCTGGAGACACCTATTGCCCATCCCTGCCTCCCTCAGGAAATTGTGCAGCTTTTCTAGTTCATCCTCCTGAAATTCAACCAGTTGCTCATCCAGAAAATTGAGCAGTTTTCATGAGCAGGCCCCCTGTTGTCCAGCAATCTTCTCAACTCAGAAATTGCGTAGAGATGATTAGCAGGCTGACCACCAGCCTACATGTAGTTTCTCTCACCAGCAGCTCCCAGCAGCAGACTTCCAGTTCCCTCCAGGAATTGTGCAGTTTCTGCTGCCAAGCTCCCAGTAGCTAACTTCATGTTCCCATTGGGAATTGCGTAGTTTATGTTGCCAGTGACCCAACAGCCAGTTGCTAGTTCCCTCCAAGAATTGTGCAGTTTTGGCTACCAAGCTCCCAGCCAGTTCCTCCAAAAAACAGTGCAATTTCTACCTGTTGATCCTCCATGCAGCTTGTCCTGTTCCTCCAAAAAATTGCGCAAATTTTGCGGTCAAGCCCTTACTACCCGCCCGTTCTGGAAAATGCATAGATTCTGCCTACCTTGCCTTCCTGCAGCCCAAACTGTCCCTCCCAAAATTTACGCAGTTTTCCTTCCACCCGAGCCAGACCTCGCAAACAGTGATTGTCGACTTGGATTGCTCATCTTCATCACCCGGTGACTCTTGCGCAATTTTCACCAGCAGTGCCCGGAGTCATCATCCCGCCTCCCAACCTAGATGCCTCTCCCGGTCACCTGCATCTAAAATGATCATGTGTTAAGGTAGACTTGGAGGTTTTTTTATTTGATGTCGTCTCGTCATGAGTGACTGTAGGTACAGGTACAGGAGCACCAACAAACATGGTGTGATGACGAATGGGATGAATGAAGGGAGCACATGTAGAAGGATAGGTTCACCAATGGATGAATGAACGATGCATGCGAAGAGATCTACTCATGAATGGATGATCATGCAAAGATGTGTTCACGAATGGATGGAGGAGCAAACATGCAAGATGTGCTCATGGATGGACGAACAGACGAACATGCACCTTTCGCGAACATATGAGCTTATAAAGCCTTCCACCATACAAGTAATAAGCAATGTACCAAAACAACATCAAGCAAACCAATGACCATTGAAGACTCAACGCACTTTTCCATGCAAAGGTGAAGCTGTAACACACCATGAAGACATCCATCACCCAGCAACACTGCAGTTCGACATGCACTCCAGCAATAGCACAAATGTACCATCACTATCGTGTTGAGTTGTGTCATGAGTCATGTCGTCCACATCTCTACTATGGGCCATGTTGGCAATCAATGTAATGTAACGTGGAAGTCCAAGAGACCCACTTGTTGTACAAAGAGTCATGTAAAGTCGAAAAGTCATGGAAGTCAAACAGTCATGAGGGTAGTCCAATAGCCACAAGGGTCAGTTTCACCCTTGGCTATAAATACCCGCTTATTTGTACATGCAAGGGACTTTTTCACCTCAGCTCCTCCCACATAGCCAAGAGAGTTTGTTATATTTTCTTTGAGGAGTAAGCAGTGGCTCCAATGCCCCTCACATGGAGTTAGTGATGTATGGTGTAACGATGTGTCTCGGAACTTTCACTTAATTCAAAAGCTTGCTAATAGGCCAGCATGTTTTCACACATGTATTGTATCTGTTGTAAGACTAATCTTTAACACTTGTAATACATGTTGCTTGAACTTTTGTTTAACACTTGAACTAATTCACTTGTTATAATACACATATGTTAATGGAAATGTGTTGTATATGTTGTTAATGTTGTCTCACCCGTGTAGACTACTCTTTTGGACATCAGACAGACCTTTCACATAAAATTTGTTGTAACAATCGTTGCACTCATGTGCACTAATCCGCTGACTGTTATATGTGTTATCTTCCCTTGTGTGTTGTGACTGCTGCATCCGTGTGGACTGTTCCGCTAGAAGTTGTGCATGTCTTATTGTGTTGTGTGTTCCTAGTATAGTTGGGACTTCTCCCAACCGACTTGGGGCTCACTCTCACCCTCTCTCCCTCTACAGTTTAAGAACCATTGACACAAGTAACACTTACACTCATCAAGCACGTGAACCTCACTTCTCGAAGACAAAGCAGACCACTCTCTTGTGCTAACAAGCAAGACTTGAGGCAAATCTTTAAGATAATGGCAATTGGGCCATCCTAATGGATGGGACTCCCACAGCAAACAGTGTGAGGTCTAGTTGGGACTTCATACCAGGGTGATCCCCTGAATGTTGGAGGGTCCAGCACCATCAACAGAAATGAAAAATATCCTTCCAACAGATTAGACCATCTATCTACATCATGTGCTGCATCTATCTGGCCTTCAAATATCAAAATGTCAAAGTTTGACTTGTACTAAAAGGGAGTGGCACCTTGAGAGTGGTTGCTAGATGAAGATGTGTTGCCTGTGGGTAGTCATCAAAGGATCTGGGAAAAGTAGTCCATCATCGTATTCCTTTGTCGCTTGAGGGCTTCTTCCAGCAATATTTTGAAAGGATCTCCTACTTCCTCGTTTTTATTTTCTTCCGCCATAGGAGTTCATTGGGGTTTGTGAGGCTAATCTTGCAAAGGTTCAACGAGTTCAAGCCCTAACTCCTTATACCTTGACCTCATTAGGGACATGCAAAGAAAAATAGAGAAAGAGAAGACCGCTCTGATACCATTGATATCGAATTATGTAAGAACACACAAAAAGACAGAAATAAACATAAACGGAGAGATGCAAGATAAATAAAACTTCATTTCATTAACATCGGAGAACTGAAATATGCTTACATGCATAATGGAAATAAACTAGCTCAGGCGATGGTAGCTTATCTCTAAGAAGAGATGTGGTGGCTACAAGCCTCTGAATTGTGTTACAATGACGCTCAAGGGCCTTTTTATTATTGAAAAATAAAGGGAAATCCAAAACAACCAAGAACCTAACCATAGGAGATGGAACACTAAGAGTTTGTGGGCCCTATTAGGGTTAGTTGGGCAGCCAACTTCCTAGGACCGTAACTCTATCATATGATCTATGTGTGGCATGTATGATACCTCATTAGAAATATTTCTCCAAGTAATATATGATTTTCAACTAGAATCCTATGGAGGACGTCAAAAAAACGTCATTTAGGGGGTCAAAGCAGCTCTGGAAGTTCAAGACCTGAAAAATACTAAAAATAGTAAATGTTGTTATCACCAAGATCATGTCTCAAAAGCAACTCCCTCTTACAAAAAATTATTCTACATAGCAAAGAAATCATGGGGTCCTTGTTTAGAATATCTAGATCAGCATCGGTCTTCAAAACTTCTAGCCACCTTTATGGAAACATGCTTCAATTAATCTTGTTTACTCCCTCTGAGTACAAATCCTACCACAGGTCTTCTTGTCATATTGTTATTCCATCATTTCCAATGATTACCACACCTTGGAAATATCCATTATGTATGTGTAATTATCTCTAGGAGGTTATAGAAGAACAAGAACAACCAAGCAATTCGAGAGACTCATAATGAAACAATCAATAGAAACAGTCAAGATAATACTTTTCTTTTGAGAGTGTGTCAACTCCTCTTTATCTTATCCTTCTCAGATTGATTCAATCTCATCACATCAACAAGGATTCCATACCATCATCAAAGATTTCACATCATTAAGGATTCTACATCATCAAGGAGTCCATGTCATTAAGGAATCCACATCATCATCAAAGAGTTCACATCATCATTAAGGAGTTTTCATCATCAACAAAGAGTTCACAGAGTCCGCGTCATTAAGGATTCCATATCATCATCATCATCAAGGAGTCTACATAATAGACGATTCCACATCATCATCATGATCATCAAGGAGTCTACATTATCAACAAGTCCATGTCATCATCGTTATCAAGGAGTCTACATTATCAACAAGTCCATATCATCATCATCAACAAGGATTCTACGTTATCAACAAGCCCATATCATCATCATCAAGTGGTCCACATTTTTAAGGAATCATCATCATCATATCATCACAGAGTCCATGTCATCATCAAGAGGTCGGTCTCGTCCATAAATATTTCTCATAAGTAGTACATATCATTTATATTATCAAGGATTCCATATCATCATTGCAAACTTCATTCAAAGGGTCCAGTTCACATCATCATCAAGGAGTCCACAACAACGAGTCCTCCTCGTCATCATTAAGGAGTCCACATCAACATCCTCAAGGACTTCACATCATCATCAAGTCAACATCATCATCATAAATATCATCAACGATTCCACATTATTAACGATTCCACATCATCAACATCTATGTCATCAAGCTTACATATCATCATCAACATCATCAATGATTCCACATCATCACCATCAATATCAATATTATCAATGAATCCACATCATTATCACCATCAAGGATTCAATCATATCATCAAGAAATCAATTACATCAGTAGGGAGTACACATGATCAAGCAATTTAGGTTTCCTTCTTTCAAGCAGACGTATTTAGGATTAGGTCCTATTGTAGCAACTGCAAAACCCTCCAAAATTTTTGCTTGCACTCAAATTTCATAGCCTTCCTTGGTTTTTCCTTTGATGGTTACAAGCACTCAAGCTAATTCCTTGAGCTCCTTCAGAGTCTTTTCACCCTTTTGCTTGCTTAACCAACTGTCATCTTTTGGCATATTGATTGCTTTGTCATTCTTGTGATCTTGTTCGGGTGATTTCGAAGGTTTGTCTTTGTGTGTTTGGGTTCTCTTAGCTATGTGAACACCTGTCACACTCACACACAAAGTTGTAAGCACTGTCGAGCAAGTGTCTTCACAGTCATCCAAAGGTCTATCCCAAGTGTCGCTTTCAACACTAGATAGTCCAACAGAGGTTCATGCTTTGCTATGTGGTCCCAGTGGTCAGTGTTTTCATGTTGTCAAAGTATGC
Source organism: Pinus tabuliformis (assembly GCA_031772625.1). Taxonomy (NCBI): domain Eukaryota; kingdom Viridiplantae; phylum Streptophyta; class Pinopsida; order Pinales; family Pinaceae; genus Pinus; species Pinus tabuliformis. Next base: position 1,359,909,774 of record CM062819.1, on the reverse strand, counting down.
TAAGTGTTTGATCACAATTTCAAGTCCTCACAAGTTCACTTGCCTCTCACACTTAGCCATTTTCCTAAAAATATCTCAATGGAACAACCCCACTTCACCAGACCTTGACTGAGTTGCACTATGTAGTATCAACAATCAATAGTGCTACTCTGTTGTCTTGAACTCCACAGTGCTTTAGGTTGTCCTCCAGTTCAATTTCACTGCACAATCCCAGAGGTGAGCAGATTTTCTTCCTTCCCAGAACTACGCATAAACTGCCTCAAACCCCGACCTGGACTGTGCACTTCTCAAGATCAGTTATCAAGCCTCCTTCCTACTTTCTAGAACCCTGCATTGCATAGAGACATGAGCTGCACTTCTCCTAGAAATTGTACAGAGGTGTCCTCTAGTGACCTCCCACAGCCAGGACTCGCTGCTCTCAAAAACTACGGAGAAATATCCTTTGGTCCCTTTGTTATCCTACCTTGTCTTCCCTTTGGAAACTACATAGAGGTGTCCCTCAGGGTCCCACCTTGTAGCTGCCACTGGTGTCTTCAACTGTGCAATCCTACCTCCCAGTGGTCTCTACGCAGTTTTCCCCGACAGTGAATATTGTGCCCTAGAGTTCCTTGTCCAAGCCTGAGTTGAACTTTGCACAGTCTCAGTGACCATTGCTCCCTCCCTGTCACCTGGAACTTCACAGTGCACAGTTACTGGGCCCTCTTCCTAGCCTGTCATTTGTCCCGAGCCTGGAACACGGAAAATAATGCATCATGCTAGACTAGGAGGTTTTGGATTTGATGTCGTCCCATCATGAGTGAATTGTAGGAACATGTACATTGATAGATCATGGAAAGATGATGAACAGGATGAATAAGGAGAGCACATGCTAGAAGACTTACTTGCAATTGGACGGATAAATAAGCACATCAAACAACATGGAACCGTCTTACAATACCAATACCATCAAATATCCCACATCATCAAGCCATGTGGAGGAGATGACAAATCACACTCGAGAGTACATCCATCACTTAGTAGCACAGTAGCTTGACATGGCCACCACAACCAGCCAATACATGTCAGCGATGTCATGTCAAGTTGTTTCATGAGTTATCGAGGCCACATCACCACTATGGGCCATATATGTTGTAACTGAATGTAATGTAAAGTGAAAGCTCAATGGACGCACACAAGAAGTTGAATAGTCATGTCAGTTGAAAATTCATAGGAAGTTGAATGGTCATGAGGGTAAACCAAGAGTCACAAGCGTCAAGCATCACCCATGGCTATATATACCCCTCCCATTGTATGAGCATGGACTTTTCACCTTGGCTCCTCCCACATAGCCTTGATATTTTTCAGTATGTTCTTTGAGGAGCGAGGAGTGGCTCCAATGTCCCACTAGTAGGACTAGTGATGTATGGTGTACAGATGTGTCTTGGGACTTTTTCTTAATTCAGAAGCCTGTTAAGGCTAGCACATTTTCATGCATATTTTGTATATGTTTGTAAGACTACACTTTAAACATTTGTAATGCATGTTTTCTTAACCTGTACTAAGATAGTTGAACTACTTTGGTTGTTTTAGTACTTAGATTGTTGAATATGTGTTGTATTTCTTATCACTGATGTCATGTCCTTGTGGACTAGTTTGCGTGACATTAGACAGACATGTCTTGTTTACTGGTTATGTTATGAAACCAACTCACAATAAGATAGAAAAAAGAGATAAATGCCTTATAATTCAGCCTCTTCGAGGGGGAAACCTCCTTTACATTACACAAATGAACAATTCTTGGATGATACAAATGACAAAACCTCCTTTCTATATATAGGAGACTAAGGGGTCACAATATAACCAAAGCCGACCTAACAATAATAATATAAGGGCACAAAAATAACAATAGTGGGCTTTTATGAGGCACAATAATAACAATATGGGGACAATAGGGGCATAAAAATAACAATAAGGGATACAATGACAATAGTAATGGAGGAATCACTAGTATTATAGGGACCTAACATGCCCCTCTCCTTCAAAAAAGTGTTGTCCTCAACGCTTGAGTAGTTCTGGATGCTTCTGTATAAAAATTTCATTGTCCCATGTGGAACCTTAAACTGGTAAGTTCTTCCACTTGATGAGATACTATGAAATTAATCAATTTCATAGCTGTCGAGATCTTATTTCTTTCACTACTTCAGGTTCCAATATGATTTTTCCTTCCTCATCAAGTTCTGGAAATATTGTTTGAACTGGGATCTTGTCACCTATAACCTTCCTTAAGCATGAAACATGGAAAACTGGGTGCACTCGGAAGCTATAGGAAGCTCCAAATTATATGCCATAGTACCTATATTTTGCAACACCTTGTACAGACCATAATACTTTGGTGATAATTTATTATCTTTCTTAGCTTGCTTGAGGGACATTTGTTTATATGGTTGTAGCCGTAGGAATACCCAATCACCTACATCAAAACTTCTTTCACTGCGATGTTGATCTGCCTGATGTTTCATTCTATTCTGCACCAAGGTGAGGTTATCCTTTAAGAGTTGGAGAAATTGTTGTTGATGCTCGATGTGATCTTCCACTACTTGAACCCTAGAATTCTCTCTTAAATATGATGTGATGGATGGTGGATGATATCCATAAAGTTCCATAAATGGGGTCATTTTTGTTGCAGTATGGAAGGAAGTGTTATACCACCATTCAGCCAGAGGCAACCATTTGAGCCATTGTGTCTGTTTATCAGATACAAAGCAACAAAGATATCCTTCCAAACATTTGTTTACTATCTCAGTTTTCCCATCAAATTGAAGATGATAACATGAGTTGTGAGCATAATGGATGAGATAATGCACAAAAGCGTGCATACTTGGTAAGTATGTCAACTACCACCATGATAACACTCTTTCCTTCGGACTTGGGTAAACCTGTGATAAAATCCATTGAAACCTCCTCCCAACGTTGGCTTGGAATGGATAAAGGTTGTAATAGACCCAGGGTCTTAATTGTTTCAACTTTATTTTGTTGGAAAACCAAACATTCTGCCACAAACTTTTGAATATCTTATTTAAGGCCATCCCAAAAAAATTCCTTCTTAACCCTATGGTAAGTTTTTAGAAATCCTAAGTTCCCTCCTAAGGGAGAGGTGTGCAATTCCCTAAGAATATTTTGTTTTAGTTGGGAATTCTTAGATAGGTATAACCGATCTTTGTACCATAACTAATCATTTTTCCAGCTAAATGTATCATATGTATTGGGATCTTGTTGTAACTTTTGAATGAGTGCCCACACTTCTTCTTCATTCTTCCATTCATTCCTTGCTTCATTTATCTAATCTGGTTGGATAATAGAAATGGCGCAAATAAAATGCTTCCACATCCTCATCCTTTCTTGAGAGTGCATCTGCCACAACATTTTTCTTCCCTTTTTTGTAGATGATTTCAAAGTCATAACCAAACATCTTTGTGACCCATTTTTGCTGCTCTTCTGAAGATAATCTTTGTTCTAAAAAGTATTTAAGACTATCATGATCTGTTTTACCTTGAAGTTTCTTCCCATTAGGTAGGGTCACAATTTCTTAAGTGCATGTAGTATTGCCAACATTTCCTTCTCATAAATAGCTTTGTGTAAATACTTTCCTTTTATTGGACGACTTTCGAAAGCAATGGGTCTTTCTTCTTACATTAAAACAGCACCAATTCCATTTCCTGAGGCATCACATTCCACAATAAAGGTTTTTGTGAAGTCCGGTGTAGCTAAGACCGGTGCTTGGCACATTGCCTCTTTAAGATGTTCAAAGGCCTTCGTTTCTTCTGGAGTCCATGAAAATGCATCTTTCTTCAATAATGTTGTTAAAGGTGCTGCTATTCTCCCATAATTCTTAACAAACTTGCGATAATACCCTGTCAACCCGAGAAATCCTCGTAGATGCTTTATGGATGTGGGGATTTTCCATTCCTTAATGGTTTTAATTTTTCTAGGGTCTACCTTAACACCTTCATGATATATAATATGACCCAGATATTCCACCTCTTGTACTCCAAAGAAACATTTGGAGCTTTTTGCATATAATTGTTTCTCCTCCAATAGTTTGAGCACCCTGTGAACATGTTGAACATGATCCTTCTTCTAAGGAAGGGTTTGAAAATGGAATTCATCAAACCTTGAAATGTAGAAGGTGCATTGGTAAGGCCAAAATGCATGACCAAAAATTCATAATGACCCTCATGAGTTCTAAATGTTGTTGTTGGAATGCCTTCAGTCTTCATTCTGATTTTATGATATCCTGAACGAAGATCCAACTTGCTGAAGTAAATTGGTCCATGCAATTCATCAAATAATTCATCAATGATAGGATTGGGAAATTTACCTTTAATAGTGAGCTTGTTGAGCTCCCTATAATCTGGACACATGTGCCATGATCCATCCTTCTTGTGAACCAATACTACTGGAGCAGAGAAAGAACTTTTACTAGGTTGAATTATACTAGCCTCTAGCATTTCTGCAGCCATACGTTCAATTTCACTCTTTTGGGCATAGGGAGAACTCTAGGGCATGATGTTTATAGGAACACTTCCTGCAATCAAATGAATAGCATGATCATGATCATGAATAGGTGGGAGGCCTTTTGGAGTCTCAAATACCTTGGAATGATTGTCCAAGACTTTTTGGAGATATGGATAAATAGATGATCTCAATGTGGGAACCTCTAGTGAACATAATTGTGAAATTATGCCTCGTTGTTCTTTCTTTAGAAGCTTTTTCATTCTGTTAGAGCTGATTATCTTTCCCGGTTTCCCTGCGATACCCCTTAATTCAACTTCCTTTCCTTCTGAAGAAAATTTCAAGAAAAGTTCTTGAAAATTAAAAGCTATTGTACCCAAGGATTGTAGCCATTGGACTCCTAGTACAACATCAGCACCCCCCATTGGAATGGAAAGCATTGTTCTATTCAATACATAATCTCCCATGGATAGCTTGATATTATGGCACTTTCCTGAGCAATTTATGGTTCCTCCACTTTCAACCATCACTTGACACTCTGGTGATGGATATATGAAGCAATTCAATTCCTTGGCTATCTTACAATGAATAAAATTATGGGTATTGCCCGAATCAATCAAAACTATTACCTTTTTCTTCTTGATATGCCCTTCTATCTTGATAATTTGAGGAGCAGTAATTCCAGCCAATGCATTAAAGATATGGTCAAATTAATTTCTTCTTTCTCTAGGGTTTTTTCCTGGTGTATATCCTTTTATTTTGACGTTTCTTGTTCCTTTTATTCCTCCTCTTCACAATCTATGTAAAATAACTTCTTCTCAACACACTTATGACCATTAGTATATTTTCTATCACAACTGTAACAAAGCCCTTTTGTTCTTTTTTCTTCCAATCGTTATGGTGTCAACCTTGTAGGTTGTGGATGGCTAGGGTCAACAACACTTCCATCTTTATGATTGTGAGTGGTAGGCTTCCTTGTTGCCATAATTTTGCTCTCCATTTTTCTTGCCAACCTAAATGCCTTCTCTAATGAATCAGGTTCCCAAAGGCGAACCTCATGTTGGATGTTAACCTTTATAGTCCTTATGAACACATCAATCCTATGTTCCTCTAGAATATCTTTTACCCTTATATTCAATTTTTAGAAGTCCTCAATGTGCTCCATCATTGAACCCTTTTGTTTGAGATTTATCAATTGGCTAAAAAAAGTGTTGCTTTTTGTATCCTCAGAATGTGCTATCATTTCATCCATAAAAATAGCCTAAGTGACAATTTGTTTACGAGAACAAAGCCATCAATACCATACAAACTGATTTGGTTCCAAATATAAAGTTTCAATGCGTACCTTTTGTGTGTTTTGCACATTATGATGATCGAAAAATTGCTCCATCTATAGTATCCATGTTACGGGATCCTTGCCATCAAACTTCTTCATATCGATCTTTGGAACATGGTGGTTCTTCGATCCAACTTACACAGTCTAAGAAATCATGATTAACATTTATTTTCTTCTCATCATGAGTTTCCTTTACTACCCTTTCGCCATTAGTAAGCATTTCTTGTAGAAACTTTGTCAAATCTGTCTTCAAATCTTCCATCTTAGCTTCCATGCCTTTCTTTAAATCATCCATCTTAGCTTCCACACCATCCATCTTAGCTTCCACGTCATTCATCTTAACTTCTACGCCTTTCTTTAAACCATCCATCTTAGCTTCCATGCCTTTCTTTAAACCATCCATCTTAGCTTCCACACCATAGATATTAGCTTCTATGTCTTTCTTTAAACCATCCATCTTAGCTTCTGTTATTTTTTGTGCGAGTGAAATTTGTTGCACTTGGTCTCATAATTTTGATATATCATGTTGCATTTCTTCCTCTTCTTCATGAATCATGTTAGAGCTTTCAGGTTGCTTACTAGGTGTTTCCATTTTCTTTCTCCGGGTCATCAATTACTGATAATAATTCTTTACACTACCATTTGAATTCCTTCAAACTAATTTTTCAAACCAAACTTATGCAAAAATTTAAAAAAAAAACTACACACCTTTTTTTCACTTCGTAAGTTCGCGATATTGAATCTGCTATATCTCTGTAATTTTGGATCTCCAAGGTATGAAATTTCTTCCTGCGATAACCCTCTAAGCACTCTTTCTAACCCCGCAAGCTTGATCAAGATTTGATTCTCCAATGAAGAGTTATGCCAAATCTCCCATGATGTCCTGATTATATACTAGTTTAGTAGAGCGAGATTGTACGAAATGGCATGTGTCATTGTTTTGACTTTCGGATCTGAAACTGATACACAGAAAACTACACTCCATCATCTTTCTGTAACTTCTTATGAAATTTCAATCTGATGCTCAGGAAGAAAAAAAAAGTTATGACGATTTTCCTTAGGTCACCTGTTTGAGATATAATTCGAGATCCTACAAAAACCATAAATTCCTTGGATAATATCTCCAAAAATATAGCAAGAGAAGATCTGAAATTCTGACCGGAGGTTTAGAGAGATTTCGACTCAAATGGGTTTTTTTTCACTTCTGAAACATCACAGAAAAAAAGTTATAGCGAAAATGCCACGATGACCTGTTTGGAGCAATGAAACCCTAGAATCCAAGCTCTGATACCAAATATTATGAAACTAGCTCACAATAAGATAGAAAAGAGAGATAAACGCCTTATAATTCAGCCTCTTCAAGGGGGCAACCTCCTTTACATTACACAAATGAACAATTCCTGGATGATACAAATGAAAAAACCTCCTTTCTATATATAGGAGTCTAAGGGGTCACAATATAACCAAAGTCGACCTAACAATAATAATATAAGGGCACAAAAATAACAATAGTGGGTTTCTATGGGCCACAATAATAACAATATGGGGACAATAGGGGCACAACAATAACAATAAGGGATAAATGAAAATAGTAATGGGGGAATCTCTAGTATTATAGGGACCTAATAGGTTATAACAACTTTCAAATTCGTGTGGACTACTCTGCTAGATGGTGTACGTGTTTTCCCTTGCACTTCAGTTTTAACGACTACTACATCCATTGTGGACTACTTCGTTGGATGATGGAAAGACCCTTTTTGGTTCACGTGTCTCTGTTCCTAGGTGGTACTACTACCTCTCATTTAGAGGCTCACTTTACTCTCCCCCTTTATATTAAGAGAACTTGGACACAAGTTACATTACACACTCACCAGGCATACTCACCTCACTTTTTGAAGATACAAGCATAACACTCTCATGTGCTGAACAGCAAGAGCTAAGGAAAATCTCCATGTAAATGGAAAGTAGGCCATCATACCAGATGGGACTCCTACACCAAACGGTGTGAGGTCTAGTTGGGACCTCATACTGAGGAGATCGCCTGAATGTTGGTGGGTCTAGCACCGTCAACAGGTCCATAAGCCTCTGACAACCATAAAAAATCTAATGTCAGTAATGATTAAAACAAAGAAATACAAGATACTTATCTTTTTTAGATCATGAAAACTCCCTCTTAATCTTTGGCCTTCTTATATTCATCTTACAAAACAATTTCATCATCAAGATATCAAAGTGGAAGCAATTAATTTCATAATCCCTAGGCTTATACGCCCAACCCCTTTCGAAATGATAGGAATAGAAGATATTTGGCTAGGGTTTCTAATTCGTATAGTAAGGGTTTCGACTTTAAACCCTAATCAATCAAGGGATTTACCAACCAACCTCACCATTCCCTGTAACTTGTCCATAATCCCTAGGATAAACATATCAATCTTCCATACCCTAGGCTTCTCAAGAAAATTCAAATCTAGCGCTAGTCCTTTTATTCACTAACTTGCCACTTGATCGACCTTTAATCCATTGAAAACTTGAAGATCACTTGTGAAAATATATTACAACTACCTTGATCACCTTCTTAGGAAACTTTCAAAGGGATGTGGATCATTTTGACTTCTTGCTTCCAACTCAACTAGGTCGACCCATTTTTAGTATGATAGCATTCTTCTTTTATGTAAAGAATAGAGCTCAATCTCATATTTCTCTTGGATTCATATCACTATACATACTTTCCTCAGATTCAGATTCTTGGATATCAATTTCCAGAGTCCCGAGTTCTATGCAATCAACATTACCAACCCTTGTGGCATAAATACTTTTGAAACTAGTAGTAAGGATTCTTTTGACAATTCTGTTGCAATGGACACAACTGAGGATTTCCATATGGAATATAAAGACATGGTGGAGGCAGATCATGATCGGCCTTCTGGCAATGTTGGATTTCATATATAAAATGTAAATGTTATAACATGGGTCTTTATATTTCATAGGTGAAGTGGCATACCTTCCATAGAATTATATATAAGGGTCGGATTCTAGCCTCTGGTTGGCTCCCTTGCAGTTATCCTTTCTTATGAATAGGACCTTGACATTAGATGAATAATTTGACTTTCAAAGAACAGTCTTAGATCTATTCTCCTTAACTTAGTTTGCATTGATCACTCTAGTACGCAAGGCTTATCAAATTCGTATTGCATTCTAATAAGTGTCCAAGGTTCGTAAACTTCTATAGGTGAATCATATCTGCAACATAGATAAACATAAATCTCGCATAACATGATATGATGGCACAAAAGATATGATACATGTCTTAGAACTTGTATTCCTTCCTCAGTAGACAGGCGCGATAGAGAAGTTTACATATCATACATATGTCATAGCCTCAAAGACTCTTTCAAGATTCCACAATATGTAAGGGTAACCAGGCATATCTGAGGCTTCTTATGATTCAACGACTTAAAGTCCAAAGATGCAGATTTCTACCTCTTGCTTTGTGAATTGATCGAAATCTAGATTAGGGGCAAAAATTTGCTCAAAAATCAAAGTGATTGGAATTGCTCAAAATTGAAAAATTGCATCCCTATCAGTCATACAATCCCAACGCAACTTGTTTCACTCAAAACAGATTTCGTATGAGAGAGTTAGAGCCTGTTGTCCGTTTTGTCAAACAAACAAAATTTTATGACTAGGATGCTGACTAGGCATCTGTACTGCCCAGTCAGCAAAAAGAATATTCCTTGGAATATTCCTACAGGTGGCCCAATGAGGATGTGACAAGTGTCGACATCGGATTTGTCAGAGGCTTTTTGGGTGGACCAATGAGAGGTTGACACATGGCAAACTTGGAGGCTGCCACATGCCCTCTTAAAGGTCATTTAAAAGTTTATTGGCAGGTCAAGGAGTCGAACCCGTGACCTCGCCTGCACAAGAGCCGAGGTTTACCACCATACCATGACAACATTACTTAACCACTAAGGGCTTGTTGTTTTATCTAAAGTTTATGCTGACGGAGTTTGTGGAAAGAAGGAGGTAACCGCTAACGGTAACCCTCTGCATGTCATCAAACCAGCGGCCAGCATTTTATGCTAACCACGCCATTAACACGCCAAATGGAGATTATATTAATTAAACCGTGTTTATTGTTAATTAAGTGGGATTAACTTGGCAGCAGTTTTGGTAGTTCCACTAAATCCGGGGTTCCTCCATTTTTGGCGGGGTTAAGTGTAGTTTCTCTAGTTTTGGTGGAGTTTTCCTAGGGAAAATTGAAGAGGCCATAACTTTGGCATATTTCGACCAATTTTGGCTCAGAAAGAGTCATTCCTAGATGATTTGGATACTCTGAACACAATGGAATAGTTTGGAGAGGCAGAAAGGCAATTCTATACGTGATTTTTCTACGTTGAAGTTTAAGGAAGCCTAAGGCCACCAGGAGAGGAGATCAAGCCTAGATCATTTGAAGTCCAATTGCAGAGCTTGGATAGTCATTTTTGGGGTTTTTGGGTCTTCTGAATCCAATGGAGTAGGTTTCAAAGCCATTGGAGCATTGAAGGTGCATGTAATCATATAATTTACCATTAGCCCAAATAGGGCCTAGCCTTTGAAGCAGGTCCAAGGAGATATAGCCCAGGAGGGGTGAACTCCTTTATCAGCTTTGTGTTATGAGTTTGTTGTGTTTTATTTATCTACAATTTACTTGATTTATATGTGTTTTTAAACATCTAATTAATATCGTACATTTCTCATGAAATACACTCAATACTTGACACATAATCCTTCACGATTTGGTTAATTTGAGATGATCCTAAACATATTTTAAATTACTTATGAGGGAGATTGCATAGCATTAACAAGTTTGCCAACATTTCAGATCAAGTTGGTATCAGAGCACTATTAGCTCATTTTAACCTTGAGATGGTTTTCCCAGGTTAGCTAGAAAATTAGCTATTGGTTTTGCATTTGTGCAAGGAGAATTTAACTATGTGCAAGTTTATGTGATGGTAGCTTCAATAGGTCATGTTTCTAATCCATATTCCTTAGCAAGACTCTTTGATGAAGAGATGTTGTGAGAGATTATCATCATGAGAGATAGGGTGCAAGAGATGTATGAAGATAGAAAGGAGAACACTATACTTCAAGAGCAGTTGATGGCCATGAAGGAGGATAAGAAAGAGCTTCTTGAAAAGATGCATGAGATGGAGAGTCAATTCCATGATTCCAAAGAAACCCTAGCCAAGCATGTTCATGAAAATGAGGTATGAAATTAATGTTTATCTTCAATTTCCTCTCAAAATGAATGTTTTGGTGCTTTTGAAAGACACACTAGAGGAATAGGGTCCAAGTTATTAATGAAGATGGGCCATGAAGATAAAGGGTTAGGCAAACATGCACAAGGCATAGTTGAGCCAATTGTTGTTGAGGAAAGGCCTAGGTATTTGGGTCTTGGTTATGGACAACATGATGGAGAATTCTCCAAAACCAAGGAGGCACATGAAGGTGTTCCAAGAAGGACTTTCATTTCATTTTCATTACCTCAATCTTGTGAAGTTTGTGTTCATCAGGAATGCAAAAATTTTATACCCACTTTGCAAGAAGATGCTCATAAGCATGCAACTAGTGGAAATGGAAAACAAGAGGATGTTGAAAACTCTAAGGTCATTGAAACCATTGTTGGTATTCCGAAGAGAGACACTACCTCATCAAATTCACCTCCTCAAGAAGGTGACAAAGGTGAATGTGCAAGGTATAAATCTGCCTTTAATCAAGTTTCTTTTGACTATGATAAACATGGTAAATCTTCACATAAGCTTTGGAGAAAATTTACATGTTCTTTTTGTGGTTTGAATAACAATATTGTTTCGAGGTGTTGGAAGAGGATAGTCATACACATGAAACTTTCAAAACAAAAGAGACTGAAAGCCAAAGGTCCATTGGATAATGGAAACCATGTTGAAATGAAGATGCAATTATTTTGCACTCAATGCCATAAGCAAGGTCATATTGTAGACAAGTGTTGGACTTTGCATCCAACAAGTTATCCACGACATTTGAAGAAGGTGGAGAGAGATTTTGGCAAGAATGGAAAAGAGGCTTCCATAATTGATGTGGGTCAGGATGATACACGTGATGAAGTGCAACTGAAAGAAGTGTCATTGAAATGGTTTGGAAAGACATGGTTAGATTTATTAACCAATTAAGGCATTGCATTTCTTTTTATAATTGATGCAAATATTGCCTTATTGATGCATTTCTTTGTTATTTGAATGCTTTTCTTTTCTCCCGCAAAGTATGTTGCATATTGCATGAAGCAAGATGTTGGAAAAGTAGAAATATGTTGACTCACTTAGATGCAGCAAAGATGGCAATTTGCAACTACAAATTTGCATGCATGTTGCATTTTTGAACTTGCATGTTTACGCCAGGAATGTGTTTGAAAGTGGAGTATGTTGACTCACTTTATTGCAGCAAATTTGGTCATTTCAACTCTTTAAGTACTTGTACATACCAATGGGATTCTTGTACATGTGATTGTACTTGTGAGAGAGTTGAGAATTGTTATACATCCATGAGAGTTTGTGTGTGTAAATAGTGGAATTTTTAATAGTTTCATTGTGCTTGAACATGCATGAGTGATTGACTTGTGTTGGTTGATTGCTTTGTTAACATGTATGTTGTCAGCTTGAGAATGTTGATCATTTGCACATGCATGAGTGTTGGCTTGTGTGGTCGATTGATTGTTACATGTATGTTATATTGACTTGGAAGAGTTGATTTTTTCTCCAAAGATGAAAGGGATGTGACGAATTGATTCATGAGAATGTGGAATTCTTGTTGTAAATCGTCAAGTTGTTGTACATGCTTTTTCTCTTGAAAGTCAGTTGTTTGAAGACGCGTGTTTTGTCGACTTGTGTTTAGCCTATGGTTTATACACCATGATGTAAGATTACATGGCGATGTTCACATGATGTGGCATTTGTTGCTTTGAAGAAGCGAAAGGAAGAGGTCGTCAAGTTATATTCTTGCATGGGTGTTTTTCAAGGTTAATGGTGTTTCTTGTGACAAGATGTCGCGGATTTTGGAAGGTCCAAGCTTGAGTAAGAGGCTCATGATTAGCCTTCATTCTCAAATCATGAATAGCATGTTAATACTGGAGGACGATGGAATCGAGAAGCGAAAGTGGACAAAAATGCCAAAAAAATTGCAGCCCTTGTAAAATATCAAATGGTCTACAATGCAATTTGATGTGTTGATGCCAAAAAGCGAAAGAGATGGCGAATGCATTCTTCTAGATGTGGAATTTGGAACCGTGGAGGTAAAAGAATGGTTGTTTCTTCTCTTGTTATTACTGATATTGGAACTCATTGTTGTAGTTCACTCAGAAGGGCTTAACTTGGAAAAGTGGTTTCCAAGGAGAAGCTTGCATCAAATGCATGTGTTGCAAAGGAGGAACATGATTCTCAGTCGGAAGACCATCGGTCAACTTTTCGAGCACCGAAGGATCGCTTTGGTACTACAGGGTGTTTAATCAGCAAGTGTTGGATTGGGTCAGCAGCAAAAGGAGAACATTGGTTGAAGTGCCAAGCCATTTGCAAGGCAAGGCAAGGCATGTCAGTGAACCCAACTGGTTGTCATGGATAATTTTCCAGGTAGAATCAATTAATAGAACTTGGGAAGGATAAGAGTATTCATCTCTCATCAGATAACCAGCTTTTGTGGGTCCAAAATCCTATCAGTGGGAAGGAGCGATCAAAATCTGGATTAGGGGCAAAAATTTGCTCAAAAATAAAAGTGCTCAGAATCACTCAAAACTTGAAAGACCGCGTCCATCTCGATGATAAGATCCAAACATAAGTCATTTCACTAAAAATGGATTTTTTATCCAAATGTTAGAGCCTGTTGTCCGTTTTGTCAAACAAGTAAAATTTTGTGACTGGGATGTTGACTAGGCATCCATACAACCCAATCAACAAAAATAATATTTTAAGTAATATTCCTTGGAATATTCCAAAAATATTCCTACAAGTGACCCAATGGGGGATGTGACAAGTGTCGACATCAGATTGGACAGAGGCTTTTTGGGTGGACCAATGAGAGGCTGACACGTGGCAAGCCCGGAGGCCACCATGTGCCCTCTCAAAGGTCATTTAAAAGTTTATTGGCAGGCCATGGAGTCAAACCCATGACCTCGCCTGCACAAGCGCTGAGCCTTACTGCCATATCATGACAACATTGCTTAACCACTAAGGGCTTGGTGTTGTATTTAAATTTTATGCCGATGGAGTTTGGGGAAAAAGGGAGATAACCGCTAACAGTAACCCTCTGCATATGACCAAACCGGTAGCCAACGTTTTATGCTAAGCGTGCCATTAACGCGCCAAATGGATATTATGCTAATTACATTATGTTTATTTTCAATTAAGTGGTATTAACTTGGCGGTAGTTTTGGCAGGCCCGCTAAATCCGGCATTCCTCCATTTCTAGCAGGGTTAACTGAAGTTTATCCAATTTTTGTGGAGTTTTCCTAGGGAAAATTGAAGAGGCCATAACTTTGGCATATTTCGACCCATTTTGGCTCAGAAAGAGTCATTCCTAGATGATTTGGATTCTCTTAACATAATGGAATAGTTTTCATAGGCAGAAAGACACTTCTGTACATGATTTTTCTACGTTGAAGTTTAAGGAAGCATAGGGCCACCATGAGAGGAGGTCAAGCCTAGATCAGCTAAAGTCCAATTGCAGAGCTTGGATAGTCATTTTTGGGGTTTTTAGGTCTTCTTAATCCAATGGAATAGTTTGCAAAGCCATTTGAGCACGGTAGGTTCATGTAATCAGAGAATTGACCATTAATCCAAAGAGGGCCTAGCCATTGAAGTAGGTCCAAGGAGATGTAGCCCAGGAGGGGTGAACTCCTTTATCAGCTTTGTGTTATGAGTTTGTTGTGTTTTATTTCTCTACAATATACTCGTTGTATATGTGTTTTTAAACATATAATTAACCACATACATTTCTCATGAAAGACACTCAATACTTGACACATAATCCTTCATAATTTGGTTAATTTGAGATGATCCTAAACATATTTTTAAATTACTGATGAGGGAGCTTGCATAACATTAACAAGTTTTCCCAACATTTCAAATCAATTACGTCATAGATTATTTTTGCGTAATCATACTTCATGAAGGCAATTAGCAAATTAACTTAGTCTAGAATACACTACCATCTCGGTATACACAATCATTAACACAAATGTCTGCAAAATATTTGTTATAGTTAAATTAGAACTATTAATACAAATAATTCGAATGCGTTCAAGATTTCATAACTCAGAAGCCAGAAATCTGCCATAGAAGGGTAATCGAAATTTGGATCATATATTATAGGAGGTCCCAAATTGTAATCACAGAAAGGATCTTGCCTTAATCAACTTTTGAATTATCCACAACGTGAGTAAACAAAGGAAAAGATTCATACCTTTCTTTAGTATATTAGTTCATAGAATCATGCCTGGAATCTTGCACAAAATTTGGACTCTAAAATAACTTCGAATCACACATAGATTTCAGATACCACATAAATCAGATTGGTTATGGAGGAGGAGAATGATTTAGGGTCTAAATCCATAATCTTATTCACAAGAATTATAATAAGATTTGACTTATTGCAATTAAGACTCCTTTAAATGCAATATCTGGCCTACCATAGGGGAAATACCACATAGGGACACAACCTTAGGGAATCCAAAGAAAATTTGAGCCTTATAGTGGGCTCATAAGAAGATACCTTGGATAATTACAAACCATAGGATTGAAACTTGAGATGGACTTCACATTACCATAGAGTTACGATCTTCCACCCACATAATTTATCGTATAATTGTGATCATGGGTTGAAGAGAAAATTTGCATACCAGAGTGATTGATTCAAACCTATGATCACAAGAGATACTACAAGTTTTGAATTTAATTTTGAGTTACAAATCCTTCCACAGTGACCACCAAGCATTATAGGACAGAACATTGCATCATTTCATAGCCTTAGATCTTGCACAAGGGAGCTAAAATAGCTTGCATACATACATCGAGAAATAATGATACATACCTCAAATTGAATTCTGGTTTGTACCTTTGTTTTCAAGTGTAGTTATAATTCATCCTTATACAACTTGATACTAAGATTTGAATGCTTATCTTCCTTAAACTGCTCCTTTAATACCCCAAACTCTAATACCATGTTGAATTTTTATCTAGGGCATAGCTTAGAATAATTTCCATGTTTTTCACAACATCAAGCATTACTAACATTATCTAATGATGTATTTATACAATTATAAGAAAATTATTCATAATCAATAAAGATCAATAGAAAATCATAGTAGATATATCAAGAAACCATTAGACATAAGACACAAAAATTAGGCACACATCTAGGGGAAAACCCACAAGGGGAAAACCAAGAAAAAAATCTTCCTTGTGAGAGAGAGAGAGTTTCCAAATCCATCAATACATCATAAATAAAAATAGAAGAATAATAGCCAAATCAGTAACCAAAATTATGATCAGGAGCCATGGAAAATTCCAAGTTCCTAAAATTTTGCCTTGTTGACCACTACGTGTCAACGACCCATAGCAGTACACCCCCTTTTTCCACAAAAGGGATAGCGCTTGATCAACGTGTCTGTATCGTTCGACTATCATCATCAGCCAGATCATGTTAAATTGTAAACCCTTTCTGCATGTGTAAACTGTAAATAATCTTAGGAGATTTGTGTCATGTATGTAATTGCCTAGGTAAACCTAATTTTCTGGTGACGATCTACATTCCAGAAGGTTTTTTGTCTCACTGACCCATGGTCGGCATAGTTTTCCTTCAGCCTTACCCCAAAGCCAGAATGGATTTTGTCACTAGAATGTTAGGGGAGTCCTAGTGTGCTAGATCGATTCTATGTAAAAGTAATTTTGGAATAATCCTAACTATTTGGTTAGGCTATTTTATTACAAATTGCTTGATCTGCTAAATTATATTTGTGTTGCAAAAATGGGTAGAGTATGAGGGTCTTGTTCAAATGGGTTTTCCCCCTTGAGATGTAAAAAATGTAAAAAAATCAAGATGTAAAATGTCTTGAGGGTTAGAAAAATAATTTATCCCCTCATAGGTCCTAGGTCCTAGGTAAATTTAAATTTTCTAGAGGTAAAATTCGTGGATCCTTTAAAAAATTAAATCTTAACAGGTCCATGGACTAAGGTTAATTGATTATTTTGCTAAATTTAATGCCTTGGGTCCCTGGGGTTAAGTCAAAGTCAAAATTTTGAGGAAATAAATGCAGAATTTTAATTTTTGAATCTATTAAAATGCATTTAATTGAAAAATTCGAAATTTCCTCAATATTTAAAATTTTGATGGATGAGATTAAAAGAAATTTTGATCCTCATCAACGGATCGAGATCACTTTGACAAGGATCACTCAAACTAGCCGTTGGAGGATTTATCGTTAAAAAGGAGGTCATTTGTTAGTCAGTGTCATCCGATCTTTTGATCATGTACTAAACGAAATGCTCTCTCTTGTAATATTTTTTATGAGCAATAAAGAAAGACTTTGGGGTTAACTTTTGCTGGTGTTACTCTTCATGGAAATGCTATAAGATGTATTATTTTCATGCATATATTTCTTTTTGGCCATTGATATAGATTTCTGAAGAGCGATCTGAGTACAGGTATCTTGCTCAATCGCTCGGGTTTGAATGGTAATTTAAGTTTTGAATATAATAGCAGGTATCTCTATTGGATCTAAATTTTATTATCGTTTTCTCGCTCTATTTTGATAGCTAAATTGAGTTTTGCAGGAAAATCCTTGATTATTAGATCATTAGGCATTTGGGGACGTTCTCGGCTGAACCAGCGAACTCTCGATCCGTGTTTTCTGAAGAGCCCAGTTTGAATTTGATCCTGGGCTTATCATAAGATATTACTTTTATGGGTGATGCATGAAGGGTTTCAAGCTTAGTACCTCCTCCAAAATTCAAAAAAAAAAAAAATTATGTACTAAATTGTCAGATCTAGCTGTTGGGAGCCGCAGATCATCAGATTTGGGAGTGGAGTCGGACCCACACTCCCTAAATCTGATAGATTTGTCATTTATATACATAGATCTGTAATTTTTTTTATTTTTCTGACTTAGGGTTTCTGGGGTTTCATTTATTTTTTGCATATTCAGGTTTTGGCTGTTTTTTTCGGGAACAGGTTGCAGATCTGAAGGTGAAGTTTAGTTTTGAAGCCAGATCTAGGCCCTGGGGGTTAAGATCTGGCCTCAGGACTAGCTTTTGCAGGACCATTCTTTATACAGTTCGAGGGTTTGAAAAATTTTTAAATTTGGAAATTTTGTGAAGGTTTTAAGGTCAAATCTGAAACTGCGTTGGAATCCTTACTCACTCATCTCTTCCACGCTACCCAACCAGCATAATTATCATCACTCTTCTTTCGCACCCACATTCCTGTCTACGTAGCCCTTCCGTCCACCTACAGCAGCAAGCTATCCGCTGCTTGTTGTCCATTCCCTTCCCTTCCTCATCGTTGCACTCGCTGCCTTTCTCTTTGTCCCTCCTCGTAGCCCTCTTCTCGTTCCATTCCTTCGTTGCATCACCCGCAAAAATGCATGCAAGTCCAGATCCGCACATCCCTTTTCATCTCCTTGCCCTCATTAGCCTGCAGCATTTTCTAGTGATTCCCAGCTCTCCTCGACCCTCAGCTCTTCCGCAACATTTACCTGCAACATACTCGACTCCCTCACTCAGCCAATTCATCTCCATGCAGCAAGCTCCTCCAGCATCCTCATGCAACCTACCTCTTCTTTCTCTGCCCGTAGTTTCTCCCTTTTTCTCTCTATCGAACCCTCTAACCTGCGTCCATCTTCCTCTATCTCTCCATGCTGCCATCCAAACCCTCCCACGCACACCCTTCTACCATCCTCATCACCTGCAAACGAATCTGCCAAAGGAAAACGCATTAAGTTTTCATCGACCTACTCATTCTTCTCCAGCCGTCGACTCTTCTTCAAACCTACAAACAACAAACAACATAAGCATTTCAACTTTTTTTTGTTTTTGTACACATTTAGTTTGGATTAGGTCTAGTCGTATGTGCATTTTTTAGTTTCATTGATTTTTGACTTAGGTTTGATTTACTTTTTATTAGTTTAATTTTTTTATTTCGATATCATTTGTGTGATTTAGTTTACTTTTATTGATTTTTATTTTGCAATTTAAAATTCCAAAATTAAAAAAATCTAAAAATCTCTAAACATTTTAAAATTTTAAATCTTAAAAAAGACTTAAAAATCTAAAATCTAAAAAAAACATCTAAAATATTAAAAAAAACCAAAAAAATAATTAAAAAATTAATAACTAATAAAAATAAAAATCCTAAAAATAATTTCAAAATTTTCAAAATATAAAAATTCATAACATTAAAAAAAAAAAAAAAAATTCTAAAAAATTTAAATTTGTGATTAAGGATTTACAATTAAGGGAGTTTTTCACTTAAACATTTAAAAATTTTAATGTGGCTTATAGCCCATTAAAATTTCGATTTTTGACCCGTTGATTAATTCCTTGGTGTCTCTGATGTTAAACGCTAAATCTTAAATTCTCATGATTCTTCTATAGTCTAGTGCGATAAATGTTAAAATAAAATCAATTGAATCTAGATCTTGGTCATTAACGATAATCGTTTTAAATCTGGAATCCTTTGCATGTGACAGTGTTGGGCGTTTTTTGTGGATTATTTATGATTGTCACTTTTCGTCACATATTGAAAATCATTCTAGATAACTTGTTTTATTGATGGTTAATTCAAATATCGAAGGCACTGGTCTCTATTTGTTTCTATATTGTGGTCGTGTCTTGTTTATGTTGGAGTTTAATCTATCAATCTGTTTTAATCATCTAGATTCATCAAGTTGTCCATCGTTAAAATCTCCTAGAGCCTGTGATCCATAGGCTTTCTCATCTATTTACCTTGGGACTACCCTCCTTTACTTGTCTAGGAGAGAGTAAACGGAGTGAGTAAGGATTTAAGAGTGACAGCCCTTACTCTGAGCGTTGTCACGCTGCCTAGACACTCTGTGCGACAACATTTTTTGGCACCATTACCGGGGACATTTTATTCTCAGCGTTTCAACGACATTATCCTTTGTTGAATTGAGGCTTTTGTGATCCATATCAATTTATGAGAGATTCTTCAGCGTAAATCACATAGAATATCATTTGTCGACGTGTTTTGAACCAACTATTGTGGTTCATCGTCAGGACAAGTTGAAGAAATAGATCCAACTTAGCATGTTCAATAGTCTGAGCAGAGTCTCCAACAGCTAATTCGACCAAAGGCTAATTTTGACTTTGGGACCAGGGCCAAATTATTAATATTATTATTACTATTATTTATTTATTTATTTATTTATTTATTATTATTATTATTCATTTTTAATAAATAAAATAAATCTAATCGGTGTTAATGGTTAGTTAAAAAATTAATTAATTTATTTATTTAATAATTAATAATTATAAAGATTATAATAATAGGTTGTTAATAAAAGTTAGTTAGAATTAATAAAAATATAGGAACGAGGTAACTTAAAAAATAAAAGTAATTGGAGGTCTCCTTCTCATTTTTCATCTATTCATTTCTAGCCGACAACGCCAACATTTTTTGGCACCGCTGCCGAGGATAGAGTTTTTCTGTCCTTGGTCCTCACGACATTCATCTTTCATCTTTCTATCATTCATTTGAGCCGGCAATGACAACATTTTTTGGCGTCGTTGCCAAGGATAGAGTTTTTATGTCCCTGGTTTTCTCGACATCGTTTTAATCATCTCAAATTTTTCGCCATTCTTTAGCCTGTCAAGCGGCACAACATTTCCTGGCGTCATTTGATCTTTTCATCATCGTATCTTTCGTCATCTCGTTAATTGTTTCATCTGCACCTTTAGCACTTGGACATCTCGGTTCATTTCTTGTTTGGGTGGCGACTCCATTTCTTTTCAAACAAGAAGCCCTCCCTTATATCCGGTTATTTGTTGCCTTTTCGATCCTAGAGTTAGATTCATGTTCAAGTGGCAACTCCACTTCTTTCATCTCTTGATTTTCTTGAGCAAAGGTCTCTCTCTATCATCCATTTGGTCCCTCATTATTCATCATGGATTATTCATTTACCCCGTGTCATTTTACTAATTTTCTCCATGATATTCCAGAAGTGGCCATTCATAAATTGTCTTTGTTCTCGAGTGGTGATTCAGTCGCTGTTAGAAAGCATCTATGCAGGTTTTCTCGTATAATTCTCCTATATTGTAATTCTCCCCAGTATGATCATGGAGATGTCAAAATGTGTCTATTTTCTTTTTCTTTAGAGGGTGATGCTTTGAATTGGTTTAATAATTCTCCTGAAGATTATTTCACTTCTTTACAAGACATCGTTCATGCTTTTAAAGATAGATATGGTTATCAAGATAGCTCCCCTTGTGCTCCTAAAATTATCCAACAGGATGAAAGTGATCTTGTGAAGGGTCCAGTTGTTGATGAAATATTTCAAGACAATTCTCCATATCAGAATGTGTCATCCACCTGCACCATTACAGATCAAATCCATGACAATGGGAAAGCAGGAACAAGTTATCAAATCATTGTGGACAATGAAAGGGAAAATCATAAGAAAATTATAGAAGAACTAATGCGGCTGGTAAAAAATATGGAGCTTAATCAAGAGAAATTTGTAACTGATTACGTCAAGGATATGATAACTTTATACACCCACCTAGAAAAGCGAGACGAGGAGATGGAAACCATGAAAGTTAATCATGACAGGGAAATTAATTCTATGCAAAACAAGTTATTAACTATGGATGAAGAAATGACCATCATGACATTCGGTTATAATAATCAATTGGCTAACATGCAAGCAAATCATAAGAAAGAGATAAATTCTATGCAACATTGCTTGATGACCATAAAGGCAAAGAATGACAAAGTAATAAAAGATATGGAAGCTAGTGAGATATGTCTTCAGAATAAGTTATTGAGCATGGAGGAAGACCATGCCAGGGAAATCAGTGCTCTAAAGGTTGAACACTCTAGCCACATGGATGCCATAACAATACAGGTACAGAAATTTTAACATCAGTCAGAGGATGAAAGAAACAAGGAGACGTCGACAGATCAGAAGCCTCCTTATCTGCTACAACAAGCTCCATCTTATTATGAGGAGATCATTTGTTCCATTGAAAAATGGTTAATTGAAGGTGACCCAGATAAAATTGAAAACGATAAAAATCAGATGCAAAATGAAGAAATACATATCACGCATATCTTACATACTTCATCTGAGATTTTTGAAGCAGAATGTTCCACATCATCAGTGATACAACCTGCCACAAATAAATGACGCAAGAGAAAGAGAATGAGAAAGCAATCTAATGCATCAAATGGCCGTAAGCAGCTTGATTTTTGGATAGGAAAAAGCCATATTGTATGCAAGATTAGACATGGCACATCCGAGAAACAGCCGACAGATTTTCCTGAAAGCAGGCAAATGCTCAGTATGCACTATATTGAACGCATCTGATGCCATGGGGCGTCTTTGTATTGTATTTCTAACCTTATTCCCTGTTATTTCAGTGTTTCATTTTGCAGTTAGATTTGGTTTTTCATGTTGTTAGACTAGTTAATAAATGAAGAGCTTATATCTTTCCTGTGCTTAACATTATATGATTATTTTTGCATGGACACTACTTATGTTTTGTTGTGTGTTGCTTGGATGCAGGTTCTGGATTCTCACATTCCTCCAGTGCAGCAACGTGTCCCCATGTAGAGCCAAATGTTGACCACTACGTGTCAACGACCCATAGCAGTACACCCCCTTTTTTCACAAAGGGATAGTGCCTGATCAATGTTTTTGTGCTGTTTGAATATCACCATCATCCTGATCATGTTATATTGTAAACCCTTTCCGCATGTGTAAACTGTAAATAATCTTAGCATATCTGTGTCATGTATGTAATTGCCTAGGTAAACCTAATTTTCTGATGACGATCTACATTCCGGAAGGTTTTTTGTCTCACCGACCCATGGTCGGCAGAGTTTTCCTTCAACCTTACCCCAAAGCCAGAATGGATTTTGTCACTAGAATGTTAGGGGAGTCCTAGTGCGCTAGATCGATTCTATGTAAAAGTAATTTGGGAATAATCCTAACTATTTGGTTAGGTTATTTTATTACAAATTGCTTGATCTGCTAGATTATATTTGTGTCGCAAAAATGGGTAGTCTGTGAAGGTCTTGTTCAAATGGGTTCCCTCCTTGAGATGTAAAAAATGGAAAAAAATCAAGATGTAAAATGTCTTGAGGGTTAGAAAAATAATTTATCCCCTCATAGGTCCTAGGTCCTAGGTAAATTTAAATTTTTCAGAGGTAAAATTCGTGGATCCTTTAAAAAATTAAATCTTAACAGGTCCAGGGACTAAGGTTAATTGATTATTTTGCTAAATTTAATGCCTTGGGTCCCTGGGGTTAAGTCAAAGTCAAAATTTTGAGGAAATAAATGCAAAATTTTAATTTTTGAATTTATTAAAATGCATTTAATTGAAAATTTTGAAATTTCCTCAATATTAAAATTTTGATGGATGAGATTAAAAGAAATTTTGATCCTCATCAACAGTCGAGATCACTTTGACAAGGATCACTCAAACTAGCTGTTGGAGGAATTATCTTTAAATAGGAGGTCATTTGTCAATCAGTGTCATCCGATCTTTTGATCGTGTACTAAGCGAAATGCTCTCTCTTGTAATCTTTTTTATGAGCAATAAAGAAAGACTTTGGATTTAACTTCTACTGGTGTTACTCTTCATGGAAATGTTATAAGATGTATTATTTTCATGCATATATTTCTTTTTGGCCATTGATATAGCTTTCTGAAGAGTGATTTGAGTACAGGTATCTTGCTCAGTCGTTGGGGTTTGAATGGTAATTTAAGTTTTGAATATAATAGCAGGTATCTCTATTAGATTTAAATTTTATTATCGTTTTCTCGCTCTATGTTGACGGCTGAATTGAGTTTTGCAGGAAAATCCTTGATTATTAGATCATCGGGCGTTTGGGGAAGTTCTCGGCTGAACCAGCCAACTCCCGATCTGTGTTTTCTAAAGAGCCCAGCTTGAATTTGATCCTGGGCTTATCATAAGATATTATTTTTATGGGTGATGCATGAAGGGTTTCAAGCTTAGTACCTCCTCCAAAATTCAAAAAAAAATATTTTTTATGTGCTAAATTGTCAGATCTGGCTGTTGGGAGCCGCAGATCATCAGATCTGGGAGCGGAGTCGGACTCACACTCCCTAGATCTGATAGATATGCCATTTATGTACATAGATCTGTAATTTTTTTATTTTTCTGACTTAGGGTTTTTGGGGTTTCATTTACTTTTTGCATATTTGGGTTCTAGCTGTTTGTTTTCAAGAACAGGTTGCAGATCTGTAGGTGAAGTTTAATTTTGAAGGCAGATCTAGGCCCTGGAGGGTAAGATCTGGCCTTTGAATTAGCTTTTGCAGGAGCATTCTTTCTACAGTTCAAGGGTTCGAAAACTTTTTAAATTTGGAAATTTTTTGAAGGTATTAAGGTCAAATCTGAAACAGGGTTGGAATCCTCACTCGCTCATCTCTTCCACGCTACCCAACCAGCGTAATTCCTTAAAACCCTCACGCTTCTTTCGAACAAATATTCCTGTCTACGCAGCCCTTCCGTCCACCTGCAGCAGCAAGCTATCCGCTGCCCATTGTCCATTCCCTTCGCTTCTTCATCGTTGCACCCGCTGCCTTTCTCTTTGTCCCTCCTTGTAGCCCTCTTCTCATTCCATTCCTTCGCTGCATCACCCGCAAAAACGCATGCAAGTCCAAATCCGCACATCCCTTTTCATCTCCTTGCCCTCGTCAGCCTGTAGCGTTTTATCAGCGTGATTCCCAGCTCTCCTCGACCCTTAGTTCTTCCGCAGCATTTACCTGCAACATACTCGACTCCCTCACTCAGCCAGTTCATCTCCACATAGCAAGCTCCTCCAGCATCCTCACGCAACCTACCTCTTCTTTCTCTGCCTGTATTTTCTCCCTTTTTCTCTCTATCGAACCCTCTAACCTGCGTCCATCTTCCTCTATCTCCCCACGCTGCCATCCAAACCCTCCCACGCACACCCTTCTACCATCCTCATCACTTGCAAAGGGATCTGCCAAAGGAAAACGCGTTAAGTTTTAATCGATCTGCTTATTCTTCTCCAACCGTCGACTCTTCTTCAAACCTGCAAACAACAAACAACATAAGCATTTCAACTTTTTTTGTTTCTGTATACATTTAGTTTGGATACTTTTTATTAGTTTAATTTTCTTATTTTGATATCATTTGTGTGATTTAGTTTACTTTTATTGATTTTTATTTTTCAATTTAAAATTCCAAAATTAAAAAATCTAAAAATCTCTAAACATTTTAAAATTTTACAAATTAAAAAAAAAAAACTTAAAAATATAAAATCTAAAAAAAAACCATCTAAAATATTTTTAAAAACCAAAAACATTAAAAAATTAAAAAACTTTTAAAAATCCTAAAAAAAAATTAAAAATTTTCAAAATATAAAAATTCTAAACATTTAAAAATAAAATAATAATAAAAAAATAAAATAAAATAAAATTTCTAAAAATTTAAGTGATTAAGGATTTACAATTAAGGGGTTTTTCACTTAAACGTTTAAAAATTTTAATGTGGCCTATGGCCCATTAAAATTTCGATTTTTGACCCCTTGATTAATTCCTTGGTGTCTCTGATGTTAAACGATAAATCTTAAATTCTCATGATTCTTCTATAGTCTAGTGTGATAAATGTTAAAAGAAAATCAATTGAATCTAGATCTTGGTCATTAACGATAATCGTTGTAAATCTAGAATCCTTTGCATGTGACAGTGTTGGGCGTTTTTTGTGGATTATTTATGATTGTCACTTTTGTCACATATTGAAAATTGTTCTGGATAGCTTGTTTTATTGATGATTAATTCAAATATCAAAGGCACTGGTCTATATTTGTTTCTATCTTGTGGTTTTGTCTTGTTTACATTGGTGTTTAATCTATCAATCTGTTTTAGTCATCTAGATTCATCAAGTTGTCCATCTTTAAAATCTCCTAGAGCTCGTGATCCACAGGCTTTCTCATCCATTTACCTAGGGACTACCCCTTGACTTGTCTAGGAGAGAGTCTAAACGAAGTGAGTAAGGATTTAAGAGTGACAGCCCTTACTCTGAGTGTTGTCGCGATGCCTAGACACTCTGTGTCACAACACGCCCCACCTTAGAAATTCGGCCTCCTCTTGAAATTTTGGCCCTCCTATAATTTCGTTGGATCAAAGATGCATGACAAAAAAAATTATGTGTCCAAATGAGGAGAAATGATCTCCTTTATATAGCCTTCAAGTGTGGGTTAAATCGGTACCTCTTAGGGGACCAACCGACCTAAAACATCATGAAGCCGACTTGAAATAAATTGGGAAGAAAATTTAAATTTCCCATTTCTTTTTCAAGATGAAAATATTGACCGTGGCTACCATATTTTCCAATAGACTAGTTGATAGGTCGGGCTCGAAGAAAGGTCAAGCACGAGAGCATTCGGGCCGGAGAAGGGTAGATTGTGAAGGATTAACCCCGACTCCCCGACCGTTCTTTAAGTCTGATGATGGAAATGCGTGGACCTAGGCCTGTTAATAATTTTGAGCATAGAGTTTAGGAGCACCTTGAAGCTGAGTTTGGAAGTGTATTGATAATGCATTCAAAAAAAATTGAGGCTTTATGATCCCAGATTGTGATAAAGAAAATTTTCGTGCCCCCTAGAGTATAGACCCACTACGTAGAGTGAAGTGAGTAGGTTTTGGGAAATTTACACATGCCACTAAAGTGGCCTACGCCAGAATGTTGTAGGCTTTCTTGTGAATTCATTGTCATTTTATTTATATGTTAAACCTTATTACATTAAATTACAATTATATGCTAAACCTTATAACATTAAATTTCGAAGTATATATATATATATATATATATATATATAGAGAGAGAGAGAGAGAGAGAGAGAGAGAGAGAGAGAGAGAGAGAGAGGACAAGTGACACTAACTAGTGAGGCTCCAATGTTCCAACTTAACCATGAAATGTAATCAAGTATGGGAAGCAATGAAATTGGATAATTAGGCTTCAATTGTCATATAGAAAGAAAACACACTATGGAAGCAATGGCACTGGTTGGTTAGGCTTTAGTTGTCACATTATCCATGAAAAGGCAATGACACGAGTTGGTTAGGCTTCAATTGTTACATCATCCATAAAAAGAAAATTGTGTGTAAATAGAGTGCATAAGAAAATTAATATAGGTTATCTAAAACCACAAACTCAAAGTGTAAAATCCAACTAATATAATGCATATAAATCCATAAATATTAGAATGAAAAAGGTAATCGATATAGCATACATAGAGCTATGAATATGAAGTGAAAAACCACAAGTAAATAATATATGAAAACCATAAATACATAGTTTATAAGTTAATCAAACACTAAGTATATACTCCAATCGGTATAGAGTATCTAAAGCTATGAACTTAGAAGATGACAATCAGTGAATGCAGCATACATAGTACCATGATTATAGAGTGTAAAAACTAATTGATACAGAGTATATAAATCAAAATATAGAAGATGTAAAATAAAGCATGCAAATCTAAGGAGAAAAAATGTACTTATTGATGATACACCTATGGAATTAATGGTAGTGTTGATCAGGTTAAGGGGCCCTCTTAACTGGCTTAGGATACGAAGGACTTACAAAGTTAAGAACACACTATACACAATATCGTTGCTTAAAACATTAGTGCCACAACCATCTCATTAATGAAATCAAAGGTTTAACTTTATAGCCATATGATCTCTTAATAGAAATACCATTAGTTCTTATCGCATGATCAATGTCTATCCTTCCATTACTTGTGGTCTTGATTTAATTCAAAATGTATGTTTTTATACGGAGAATAGCATAGGTCATTTCTCAATGAATACATGTCTCGTGGATCAAGAAATAGTTAAATGAGGTTACATGATTCAAGTCTAGTTAATCTTGGTAAATTGTAATATTATCATGACATGGAATGTGTAAGAATAACACCCCATCATTGGCCAAGATCACATCCACAATTGTTTATTAGCTTGTTTGGAAGAGGTTTTACCATGAGCTAGCACAATCCCCATTCATCTTGAGGTTGGTCTAACTAACACCAAACCTTATTGAGGTTCATGGGAACAAAACCCAGGTGGCCAAGCTTCTTTGCAAGCTGGAGAAAATGCTAAATGGTGAGGGAGGATAGTGGAATTATATAGAGATTACAAGATTCTAACTATCAATAATAAGGAGTCAACCAAAAACCCTTTTTAACTTATCAAAATAAATGGAAAATATTGAAATTAACAACTTGTTACCTTTTGAGCTTGAGATGTCAATTTCCTTTGCAAACTTGGGAAAACATGGTGAGAGGTAAGGGAAAAAAAAGGGTGAAAAACATTTTTTTCAATGGTTTAAATATTGTTAAATTGGAGGCCTAACATTCATTTTTCCCTTTGTAAAGGAGAGTAAGAAATTTGGAGTCTTACTAATGAATCTTTATCACTTTATGTAAAAGGAGAATGTTTTTTTAAGGATAATCAATAAAGCAAGTTCACGGATTGAAGTGTACCAGGAGGTGTAGCCCATGCAAGTGAATTGCATTGTCAATTTGTTGAGTATATTGCCTCTACTTTCAATGTTTCTTTATAGTTATTGAATGTTGATTTTTATTTCATTAAGTTAATTGTCATTCACAATTGTGGGGAATTAAGAAGTTGTTTTAAATGAAACTCAATTAATAGTTTTTAAGAGGAAGTTTTAAGCACTAATTTTGGATCAGTTAAGGGTCTTAGAGACTATGAAAAGAGGGAATATAAGTCAATCCCCTAGAATCTATGTACTCAAGCTTTCATAACCATTTTGCATATTGAATATTATGTGGTCTTGTCATCTACTAAACACTTCTCTATGCTAGTTATTTGGTAAAACTTGGCCACAACACTTAGCCTAACTTTATGTAAAAAAGTGCAATCAAATCTATAAGCATTACTAGTGAAAGAAAATCGGTCAAAAAATTAGTGATGAATTGGACCACTAGACACTACATTTTGGTAATATTGTTGTTTTCACCAAATAGATCATGTTTTTAGGCAAGTTGTTTATACATATAATTAGATTCCAATGAAAAAATTACAAGCCTCCAAGCCAACAAAAGTACAAATTTCATCAATTGTTTTCCATCTTTATTGCTAGGGAAGTTTGTCTCTTTGAACCATTCATTTAAATTAGTGATTGTTATTCTTTGTAAATTCTATCATCACTCTATCTAAATTAATACAAGGGAATATGCACGCCCATGATTTACTTGTCCCAAGAAAATATGATGTGCACATAAGCAATTCCTATCATCGAAGTTGTCTGACATTTTTCTAATGGCACCCTACCAATGTGCATTTATAGAGAAAATTGTTTTATATTATGCATAATTAAAACATATATTAGCAAAAATGAACTGGCCTATCCTAGTGACGAGGTCCAAGTTTTGATTTTAAAATGAGATATTTTTAAGTTTTAAACCCTTTTAAGCGAATCAATTAATATACTATTAAGAAAAAAAATGGTAAACAGTGACACACATGGAAAATATACAAAAACATTAACTAGGAATACTAAAAAAACTTGCAGTTACATCTCTATCTTCTTCATTATATTAAATTGTTCATTCACAATACAATATTTATAAGTTTTGGAGCATCCAATATCTCAAACAATTAACCTAAATTAGATAATAAGTCAAATCCCTTAATTAGGATTATATTGCAATGGAATGAAAACCAATGGTAGAAAAAGCACAAAAACATACCAAGATGGACCCCCAAAAAAAATGGCATTACCCCAAATCTTGACACGGGTGATCTAACCCCTCAGCCCCCTGCAACCCAACTATTGTAAATATTGGATTTGTACCTAGCACAAAAAATGTCTTATGGATGAGTGCACAATCTACATATGAAGAATATAACACATATTAAACATGCATGCACTTGTTGTTTTCATTGCAAAATGAAGGGGTTCATGATTTACAAGGTTGCAAATTCAAGGCAACAATGCCCATTACTTCTCTACACCAAGAAAACTTCTCACTACTAATAAAATTGTTCATAAGTATACAACATTCTTCAAGATAATATTAACCTTCTCCAACAACACCTTCTTGTCTTCAACCATGTCTCTCATAAAGTATTATTATACATCAATATGCTTCATCTTAGAATGGTAACTAGGGTTTCTTTCCATAAATATCATTGGTTGACTAACACAATCTAATGTTACAGCTCGTTGTAAAAATACAACCATGAACACAATCGTTGCAACCATATAATTTCCTTACTCACATAGGGAGCTTAACTTCATGTATTCAACTTGTATAGTTGAAAGTGAAACTATATCTTGTCCCTTTCTCATCAAACTAATCACTCCTCTGAGTAGATTAAAAACGTGACCACTTGTACATCTTATAGAATTAACATCTCTCTCCATTCTACATCAATAAGTATATTGTATTGATGTACTATATTAATACTAATTTCTAAATCAATGTATTATGTTAATATTAATATATTAATAATTTAGTTTTAATCTATTAATATATTAATACATTGATCTATTAAGATATATAATACATTAATATAGGTTAATATTTATTACCTAAATACTAATAATATTATATTAACCTATTACTATATTATTATTATTGTTAATTTTTAGATCTTCCATATTCGTTTTTTAGGTTTTAGTCTTTCTTTTTTTAAGGTTATGTTCCCCTCGATTGGCTTTTGTCCTTCTCCTCCTTCTCCTTCATTTCTTTATGTATACATCATCCCCTCTCCTCCTCCTCTCATTCATTATGTGTTGATAATGGATCTTGTTCTGGACTCAAAACGTCGAATTAAAAATCACATTGTGGATCATATTCCGGAGACACCCTCATCTTCAAATTCTAACCACAGAAGCTTAACAATGAGAGGTCCCTATAAATTTAGCATTATCTACCCTACGTCTTCCTTAGTATCAGATTACACAATTTGTAGTGCCAAGAAAATATATGAAGACCCTATTAACAGTTTTCTAGTGCCCCTTCCCTAATTTTGACATATATATATTCAAAACTCCCTCTCTTTGGGTAATGTTTGGTATAGTACAAATCACGGGATACATCAAACTACCAACATCACTCTAATAGGGAACATTTGACGTATCCTCTACCTTTTCTTATGTCGTAGGACATTGTTTTATAGATAGCTTTGCACTTACAAGAATAAGAACCTTAATCAATTTACATTATTGCATATTTAACATCTAAACATTTTCTCAACATACTTCGTTTGGTTTAGTTTAAGTGTCTTATCCGCATAATCTATTTTAATCTCCATCCCAAAGTATTTTATAGCACCAATATCTTTCATATCAAACTTAGAGGATAACTAAGACTTAACCTCCTTGATGATATCCTTGTTGTTCTAGATTAGCAATGGTATCAACAACATACAATACTACGTGTAAAGTGATCAATGACTTGCTTACAATACACAATGATTAGCCTTGTTTCTCACAAATCCTAGTCCTAATATGTAAATATCAAACTTTTTGATACCATATTCTTGTGAATTGCTTTAAGCCATATAGGGGCATTTTTAGCTTGCAAATCAGGTCCTTCTTACCCTTCACTATGGATCCTTTAGGTTGTTTTATGTATATTTCTTCTTCAAAGTCTCTATGTAGAAATATTTTCCTTGCATCCATTTGTTATACTTCAAGATCAAATGTTGCAACAAGAGAGAATGAAATATAATAGAATTCAAATTTTCAATAGAGGAGAAAATCTCACCAAAGTCAATTACCTCCACTTGAGAATATCATTTTGGTACCAAGTTAACTTTGTACTTGTCCACTCTACTTTATGAATTTAACTTCTTCTTGGACACCCATTTGCTACCAATAGGTTCTCTTCCATCAGAAAACTTGACCAAGTCCCATGTCTCATTTTTGTCCAAATATTTCATTTATTCAACCACAGATTTCTGCCAAAGTTTACCTTCCTTAAAATCAATTTCCTTAATAGTGTTAGGATCATCATAAATGGAAGATAAAACAAAAGTACAATAAAAATCAGGTGGACTGGTACTTTCCATTTTCCTTCTTACTTGAACCAATCTCCTCAACACCAAGGTCTATGGTTCCTCCTAATTCATCTTACTCATCTTCATTTAGTAAGTTGGATTCTCCATTCTCCAACTCAAACTTTATTTTGTTATGTTCTCCTTCTCTTAATTCATCTTCATGCTTGGGAATACTTTCAACGTCTCTAAAGATCACATCATGACTATAAATAGACTTCCTTGCTATTCGATTCCAATTTTTTTATCCTTTTAATCCATCTATATCTATATCACCAATTTTCTACTTATTATCTATATTGCTTCCATTCTACTTCAGAACATGCACATAATAATTATAGCCAAAAATTATAAGATATACAAGAAAGGGTTTCTAACTAGTGCATTCCTTGCGACAATTCTTATCAGCCAGTACTAATGTAGGTTATTGGTTGATCAAATAACATACAGTATCTATTACCTCTACCTAGAATTTGCATTTTATGCCTACACCACTATGCATACTTCTTGCCTTTTCCATCAATCTTATATTCATCCTTTCTACAACTCCACTCTATTGAGGTCTATATGGAGTCATATATTGTAATACTATTCCACACTACTTATATAATTGCTCAAAATATTCCCCATGAAACTCTCCTCCATTATCCATCCTCGACATTTTTATTCTCTTCTCTATCTGGTTTTCTATAAGAGCCCTAAACTCTTTGAATTTACCAAGCCTCATATTTATTCTTCAGAAAATGCAGCCATGTTTTCCTAGCGAAACCATCTACAAATGAGATATAGTATAAATATACTCTTATAAATAGAATAGTTATAAGTCCAAACACATCACTTTGTATTAGCTCTATGATCCATTTTTTTTTTGTAGAACGAGATGGGAATTTCATCCAATTTCGTTTACCATATACACAGTGTTGATGAAAATCAAAATATAAAGGACCAATAGGGATCCCTTGAACCATACCTTTATTATCTAGAGCATGACTGCCTTCTCTCTAGTATGTCCTATTATTTGATGTTGAAGCAATGTCTTCTCTATAGAAATATTAGGATTTCAGTTTCATTTTCATGAATGATGATATCATTACACCCATTAATAATAGTTCTTCTCGATAACTTTTACAGAGCTACATTCCAAACTCCCCTCAATAATGTCATTTATCCTTGAACCATCTTGCATGTATCCTTTCCAAATACAGTTTACATACTCATCTTACTCACAAATATCAAATTTTTGGTCATACGTGGAATATGCAAAACAATAGGAAGGGTTTTAACCATTTTATTTTAAACAATAACCAAATCCTTCCATGTCCTATGATTTTGGTTATCAAGTCATCTCCATTATAGTTTTCATATTCATAAAACCACTCCATATGAGGAGGCATGTGAAAAGATGCACCTAAGTCGATCAACCATGCATCATGATTTGAATGTTTACATGTAGATGTCAAGTATACATCCCCTCATTCTTCTAGGCCTTCCTTTATGCGGAATGGACATCATCAAATACTTTGGTTTTATCAACATCTTTTGATTTACAATATTGTTGAAAAATGCAACAAGAACATCCTAATTTAATTTTGTCCTTGAATTAAAATAGGAATAAAATTGTAATTCCACATCACAAGACAACTTGTACAAGTTAACTAAGTTAAATTGACTTTGTTGGTTCCATTAAATCGATTTGAGGGTCTAACTACAGTCATGTAGAGTGTCTCCTAAATTATAGGAGCCCTGGTTGAGTTTATTTTGATTTTTAATTAATTAATTCAGTTTAACTGAGTTAAAGTCAGTTAAACTAGTTCCAACTAATGGAGGAACTAGTAGGAGGTCAGACAGTGGGGTGTTGCTTCATGTTTTCAATCATTTAACTCATGATTCACTCATAAATAACTCATCCATGTCACATCTGACAGTTAACCAGTTGAGATTGGAGTTCAAGGACGGTGTACTATCAGTTGTATAATCATCTGAATTGCACAGGTGGTGCATCCAGTCAGAGGAAGGCCTATTAGGATTGTGCAATTCCAATTGAGGAATTTCCCTAATTAATAGGGGCTAATTACCAAGGAAACAACGCAAGGAAATAGGAACTTTGGCAAGCATAAATTTGGTTAAGTATTGGCATGGGCTTGTCTAGAAGTTGTGAGTCAAATAGAGATAGTGCAAAGGTTGCTCGGGCTTGAGAAAAGCATTGTAATCTTCTCATATTTTCTGATCTAATACAATATATAGATAGCATGGGTTTTTAGTTGTGGCTTTCCCCATGAAATCATTGTGTAATGTGTTGATTGAATTCTTTCTCTTGTATGCTTCATGATTTCACGATCTTTTAATTGTTTTTGTTGATGAGTAGAGTAGATTCAAATATATTGTCTTAGTAAATTACAATTAATAGTTTGAATCTACAAAGAATTTCTACATGGCATTAGAGAAGAAATCACTCTAGAAGAGGAGAATACGAATTTGGATTTTGCAGGTGAAATCAAATTTGCAGTATCTTTCTTCAAAGTCAGTAGGATGTCGTTCTACGGATTGAGACTCGAATATTCCCTTGAGGGTAGTTCAAACTATATTTCTTGGAAGGATAGGATAGAGGTAGTGTTGGTAGACAACGGGTTGAAGGAATTCATAGACACTGATATTCCTAAGCCTCCAAAAACATATGCTCAAGATCTAGTAGAGTGGAAGAAATGGATTGCAAAGGCCAGAAAGATCATACTAGAAGGAGTTCGATATCATATTGTCTCAAACCTCGACGGGAAGGAAACTCCATATGAAATGTCGAAGGCCTTGATAGACCTGTTTCAGAATAGCAGTGACCACAGGAAGTTAGCACTGAAGAACAAGATCAGGAAAATCAAGATGGAGAAGTGCGACACAATACCAAAGTACTTGACCAAGTTCGCCCAATTCTAGGATGAGCTTGGAAGTGTTGGTGTTACAGTTGTTGAAGATGATATGGTCAGCCTAGCACTTCTAGACCTTCACAAGAGCTAGAACAGCTACCAAGATTCGGTAAATGGGAGGGATAAGCTATCGGAGTGGGAGCATTTGTGGTCTGACTTGGTGCAAGAAGATATTTGGTGGAACACTAGAGATGGATCCTCATCCAAGCATGATGAGGAGGAGAATTGTACCTTACTATTGGAAAGGTGAAGAAAGGAAAAGGGAAGCCATCCCATTCCAAATCAGATTCCAGCCACGAAGGTAAGAAGAAGGACTTGTCGAAAATTAAATGTTTTCACTGTCATCAGTTGTGACATTATGCTATGAAGTGTCTAAACAAGAAGGCTGACAAGAATCTCTCTAGAGGAGCGGCAGGTGAATCTCTTGCTTCACAGTTCAAGTTGGATTTCACCCTTATCGCTTTCATGGTGACATCAGTGATGGGTAGTGTGTGGTATCTAGATAGTGGAGCCTCATTCCATATGACCAACAACAAATAATTCTTCAGTGAATTGGAGGAGAAGGACTTGCAAATTCACATTGAAATGGGGGATGATCGAAGGTATAGCGCGGCTGGCATCGGTATTGTTACTTTTCAGAGGTATTTTGGTTCTCCTCTCACATTAAAAGATGTCATGTATGTTTTGGGTCTAAAGAAGAATTTGGTTTCAGTTTCTATATTGGAGGGTCGTGGTTATGATGTGATATGTAGCAAAGGAAAGGCTTTCCTTCATTACATAGCCTCAGGACAAGTAAAGTAGATTGGGGTTCGAGTGAAGAAACTCTACAAATTGGATGTAGAACATTGTGTTTCTTGAGCACAAAAGCAGAGAAGGTGCAAAGCCGAGACATTGGTGAATTGTGGCATAGACTATTCCGTCACTTGCACCATGGATCTTTGAATATCATGCAGCAGATTTCTACATGACTTCCCAAGGGTGCACTGGAGCATAGAGATACATGCAAAGGGTGTACATTGGGGAAGTACACCAAAGCCACCTTTCATGAGAAGGATAGTCGAGCGTAAGCGATCCTTGAAAGAGTTCACTCAGATGTGTGTGGACCGTTCTCGACAGCCTCCATGGATAAGAACAGGTATTATGTACTATTTGTTGATGATTTCTCACGTAAGTGTTGGATTTTATTCATGTAGAAGAAAGATCATAGGTTCTCTAAATTTTGTGAATTTAAAGAACTTTTTGAGAAATACACTAGAAGGAATATCAAGGCTCTTAGGAGCGATAATGGTGGAGAATATGCATCAAATGAATTCAATAACTTATGTGCATTAGAAGGAATTCGACAAGAATTAATAGCACCCCATAATCCACAATAGAATGGGGTGGTTGAAAGGAAGAATAGAAGTATTGTGGGAACTGCATGGGCGATATTACATGATTAGGGCCTACCATTGCACTTTTCGGATAAAGCATGCAACATAGTTATATATGTGAAGAACAAGAGTCCTCATCGGATTCTCAAGATGAGTACACCAGAAGAAGATTTTTAACATAAGATACCA
Organism: Pinus tabuliformis; assembly: GCA_031772625.1. Lineage (NCBI taxonomy): Eukaryota > Viridiplantae > Streptophyta > Pinopsida > Pinales > Pinaceae > Pinus > Pinus tabuliformis. Next base: position 1,359,873,141 of record CM062819.1, on the reverse strand, counting down.
GATGTGGCACACTTTAGGATCTTTGGTTCATCATTTTACTGTCATGTTACCAAGGATGAAAGGAAAAAGTTAGAACCAATAGTTGAGTTGGGCATATTTGTGGGGTACACTGATACACCTCACAACTATCGGATGTACCTTCTATCTCATAGGATGACAGTGGTTTGTATAGATGTGAATTTCGATGAAGAGAAGGCCATGAGATGTTCCCCGTAATAGGGAGCTTTATTTACATGCAGATGAGGGGATTTTAGCTCCAAAGGAAGAATCTTGGGATGATGTGGAGTAACCACATGCAAAGGAGTAGAGACTGAAAACGCCCACTAATGCAGAGACTTTGAGAGATGGAAGGAAGCACATGAGAGAAGCTGACAGATTGATGCATGATGATAGAGAGAATGTGGTATCACCCACATCACAGCGTAGGCAGAGGAGGTCACCGATCAGTACACTAGCTACATGGCTCTAACGAGTGAGAGTATAAGTATTGAGCCATCCCCATTCAAGGAAGAAGTGCAGTAACCAATATGGGTTGATGCCATGGTAGAGGAGTATAACTCCATTATCAGAAACAGTGTTTGGGAAGTGGTCCCAAGACCAGAAGGCAAGTAAGTGGTGAGTTCCATATGGCTTTACAAGGTAAATCAAGAAACATATGGGAGTGCGCAGAAACACAAGGCCATATTTGTGGCCAGAGGGTTCTCTTAGGTGGAGGTAATTGATTACGAGGAGACCTTTGCTCCAGTAGCAAGGTACTCTTCAATCAGATCTATTCTAGCACTTTCAATGTAGATGGGATGGAAGATACATCAGATGGATGTGTGATCCAAACTTAAACGGGAACGTAACAAATTATAGATATAACCATAAATACATAGATTCAGTAGAAATAGCACTTCATTTCATTAATATCAAATACTAAAATATGCTCACAAACAGAAAGGAAATAAAACTAGCTCGAGCAATGGTAGCTTATCTCTGTGGGTAGATGTGCTGGCTACATGCCTCTGAACTTTGTTACAATGAGGTTTGAAGGCCTATTTATTATTGAGAAACAATGGAAAACCCTAAACATCCAAAAACCTAAACCTAGGAGATGAAGCGTCAAAATTGTGGGCCTCATTTGGGTAAATTGGTACATCAACTTCCCGCAGTCGTAACTTTGGCATATGATATTCGTTTGATGCGCAAACACCTCATTCGAAATATCTATTCGAGGAATACAAATTTCAAAATAAAACATGGTTCAAAGGCTCATGTTTTCCAATTTTTCCCCAAAACCGTTTTTTAGGGCCTCAAAATGGATCTGTAAGTTCAAGGCCCGAAAATTTGCCAAAAATAGTAAATTCTGCTAAAATTAAGGAAACTGAAAAATTGAAAGAGATAGTGGTGGGGGCCCAAGTGGAATAGGCAAGTGGCCACCAATATCCACCTGGATCAATCCTCCCTCATAGGGAATCAATGGTCCCCATTGCGTTGAGTGCCTCCATGAGATGGAGAAACTTCTATTGAACTTGGTCCCTAGTGAGCCACTAACCTTGGTGCAGGAGTTAACTAGCTTTAGCAACCCGATATAGTTAGATCTTCTATTGGTGAGTGTTCTTGATCTGTGTGTCCATGATCCAATTATTTGTGGGGTGTTCCATATATTCTGGGTTTAGCTTTGTTGTTGTTGTTTAGCTTTGTCAGATGTGTCCGACAATGGTGGCAAGTATGGTCAGAGATGGTCTACATTGAACAATGGGTGCAGACAAAGGAAAGGTGGAATTCTGAGCTCAAATTCATTATCCCCTACCTCCTTGGTGATGGTGTATGGCCCATATCAGATCGAGTGAAGCTTGCGGTGGGGTCCAGCAAGGCGCTCCTTCTACAAATGTAGCCAAAATTTGTCGCCCACCTGGAACTTATGTGCCACCCAATGTTGATCATGGCATTGTTTATACTTAGTATTGGCTTTGTCCAATATATCATGGACTTGTTGGAGGATGTGTTGAATGCGCTCAATGAAGTTTTTAGCCCCGTCGGCTTCAGACTGGATGTGAGCCGAATCTGCCTAAGTGGTTGCAAATGGTATGGCCACATACCTGAAATGGTTTGTGGCCTGTTGAGCTATGGAGGTATATGTTCTAGTTGTGTTGGACATAAGGGAGGATTTCATCCCATGTGCGTGGATGCTTCAAGTTGTGCATGCTCAGAATGTGTACAATCATCATGTCGACGACCTCTATTTGGCCATCAATTTGGGGGTGGAAAGTCGCGGACTTGGTAAGTTTGGTACACAACATCGACCGGAGACTCGACCAAAATGCACTTAGGAATTTGTTGTCCTGATTTGAGACAATGGACTGTGGGATCCCAAAGTGTACCCCCACACGCTCAAAGAAGAGCTTAGCAGAGGCCTCTATTGTGATACTCTTCTTGCAGGCCACCATAATGGCCATCTTAGAGAATTTTTCAGTGACCACGAAAACACAATCATTTTCATGCTTAGTAGAAGGAAGGTCCGACATGTAATCCATGGATATGGATTCCCAAGGTCGACTAGGAGTAGGCATAGGAGTATATGGGGCTCGCTTCTTGATGGTTGTTTTGAAAAAGGCATAGGCAATGTAGGATCAAATGTACTTCCCAACATCCTCACGAAGGTTCGGCCAATAAAAATGCTTTTGCAATACTGCTACTATTTTATCTACTCTAAAATGTCCAGGGAATTGACGGTAGTTTGCCTCCCAAATCATCTTGGCACGCTCACTTGAAGTAACACAGATGTGTCCTAGGTGGCATAACAATTCATCCTGGAGGTTAAAATTTGAAATTTTCTTAGCTTTCAAGAGTGTCTGGTATGTGTTGTTGAATTCTGGATCGCTCTTGTAAAGATGCCGCCACCCTGAAGTCTCATGCCCACAGGAGTCAAGAACAGTGATCAACGTGTTGACTGGTGGTCAGTTGAGGTAGTCTGCAACATTATTGGTGTTTCCCTTATTGTACTTAATGTTCAAATGGAACTGTTGCAAGTATGTGGACCATATATGATGGCAATTATTCTGCAATTTCCCTTGTGTTTGTATGAACTAAAAGGGTCGGCAGTCTGTGTGGATGATCGTTTCCTTCCCCATAATGTAATGCTTGCATTGACGGTAGGCATGCACAATGGAATACATTTCTTTGTCATAGGTGGGATACTTTTGGATTGTGTCTGAAAGTGTCTCATTATGGTAAGCCACTAGATGCCCCTGCTAAGTAAGAATTACACCAATAGAATAGTCGGAGGCATATGTCTCAATCTCAAATGATTGTTGCAGGTCTAGTAATGTGAGCACTGGTGCAGAGAACCCCAACACGAACTTGCAGTAGAAAGTGGTAAGACCCAGAAAGTTACGAAGCTCTATTAGAGTGGTTGGGGTTGGCCAATCATGAATGACTTGTATCTTGGTTGGGTCCACATGAACACCCTTCTCATCAATGATATACCCCAGCTATTGAACCTAGGTCATGCAAAAAGTGCATTTTTCCAAATTGTCACACAAATTGTGTTGTTGCAGGGTTTTGAGGACATGTCAAATATGGTGGAGGTGCTCTTCCCAACTCTATCCGAAGATCAAGTTGTCATCTAGATACACCACCACGAATGCATTGGTGAAGGGTCACAAGATGTCGTCCATCAATCTCATGAAGGTTGTGGGAGAATTCGTCAACTCGAAAGGCATGACCAACCATTCAAAAAGGCCCTCCTTGGATTTGAAGGCAGTCATCCACACATCGGAGGGTTCGATAGGCACCTGGTGATAACCGGACTTCAAATTGATCTTGATGAAATATTTGGACCCCTTGAGCTAATCTAGAAGGTCATAAATCTGTGGGAATAGGTACTAATTCCTTACAGTGATCTTGTTCAGCACCCGATAGTCAATACAGAATCTCCAGGTCCCATCCTTATTTTGTACCAATATAATCGGCCTCCCACAAGGTGATGAGTTTGGCCTAATTTTCCCTTTCTGTAATAAGTCTTGAATCTGCCTCTTGATATCATCGTTCTCCAGAACAAAGCATCAATAGATCGGTCCATTGGGTAGTGGCATGCCCAATGTCAAATCATTGAAGTGCTTGACTTGACAGTGCAAAGGTACCCCTGTAGGTGAGGCGAAAACGTCCCTATACTCCTCCACAACCTTGTCCATTTGTTTTTTTTTTGTGGAGGAGCCATGTCTGGAAGTTGTGGCCACAATCTTCTTCTTTCACTAAGTTTGAACCAAAAGGAAAATAAATTTCATGTTCTATGAAATCATCTTACTGCATTGCTTTGTAGTGATCAAAGAGATGGCGGTAGGCAAGGCTACATCTGGTATCCTGTACAACTTATTATGCAAATTAATAATCATAGAGCGAGGTTGAGACTCATACACATCATGTCACTTCCATAAGTTTGATTTTCCTAATAATACATCAAAAACTTCAAGAGGAGAACATCACATAGTACCTCATCCGTGAAGGGCTTGATGTTGTAGAAAAGGCGGCACTGCTAGCTAACACGGAGATCTCGTCCTTGGTGAAGCCACCCGATAGTGTGTGCCTGTGGATGTGTTGTAGTCGGTAGGCCCAGTTGCTTCATGACCCCTTCTCAAATGAGGTTCTTTTGGCACCCATTTTCGACAATTAATTGTAACGAAGAACCCTTGACCCACATCTATGAGTGGAAGAGGTATTTCCCCTCCTCTAGATCTTTAGGCTCATTCTTCTGGATCTTATTGGTGACCACAGTGGAACTGGGATCCGCATCAATGGTATACTTCCCTTTGTCATTCCCCTTGTAAGGTCCTGATTCATATTCAAAACATGCATCTGATTCGGAAGCCTTGAGCACAGCCACCAGTGACTGCTTGGCCCGACACTCACTCGTTGTGAGTGGAGCTCTTATGGAACTCACACCATTTTCATGTTTCCTTATTTGTCTTCATGATTTTGTTCTTTTCTTGCGGCTTCGACGAGTTGTCTTGGGTCACCCTGCCTTGGCTTTTTCTTTTACTCTGTTGTTTGGGGGCACCTTTCCCTTGCTTCAAATTCGCATATCCAAAGTCTCGCTTCTTCTATATAAAACTTTTCTCAATATTGACCATGTATCGGTATGTCGTGTCGAGCGACGAGGATTTCCAGGAACTCCATCTCATCCTGGATGTACTTGTGTAGGCAGCCACGGTACTTGAGTACCGAATTTCACTAAGAATCCTTGATACCCAACTTTGTGCGAAGGGTACGAAAATCATTGCTAAAATTTGGCACGTCTTGGTCCCTTCTTTATTGCAGCATGGCCCACTTTATGTATTTATCCTCATAGCTCCCAACAGGGTAGTACTACTCCTAGATAGCATCCCATAATGAATTTCAAGTGGGTGCAGCTGAAAATAGTGAGGGTGTACTTTCGCCCTTCTTTTCACAACAGATTTCCCAACAATCCTTGATGTGGGAGGTGGATTTGCGAAGTGAAAAAGTAATCTTTTCTCGCCTGAAAAAATCATGAATAGAAAAATATCCTTCTGGTAGATTTAACCATTTATCTACTGTGTCCGCATCTATCTGACCTTCAAATATGGGGATGTCAAAGTTAACTTGTAGCTTAAAGGGTGTGGCACTTCTAGAGTAGTTGTTGGAAGAAGATGTGTCCCCTTTGGGTAGTGGCTGAAGGATCTAGGAAAAGTTGTCCATCATTGGATTCCTTTGTCAGTCGTGGGCTTCTTCAAGCAATATTTTGAAAGGATCTCCTACCCCCTCATCTCCCTTCTCTTCTGCCAAGGGAGGTCGTCGGGTTTTTTGAGGCTGGTCTTGCAAAGGTTTGACTAGTTCGATCCCTAACTCCTTATATCCCGACCTTGTTGGGGAAATGCAAAGAAAAATAGAGAAAGAGAAGATTGCTCTGATACTACTAATCTGAACTTAAACAGGAATGCAAAAAATTACAGATATAACCATAAATGCAAAGAAGTAGCAGAAATAACACTTCATTTCATTAATATCAAATACCGAAATATGCTTACAAATAGAAAGGAAATAAAACTAGATCAGGCACTGGTATCTTATCTTTGAGGAGAGATGTGGCGGCTACATGCCTCTGAAATGTGTTACAATGAGGCTCGAAGGCCAATGGAAAACCTTAAACATCAAAAAACTTAACCCTAGGAGATTAAGCACCAAAACTATGGGCCCCATTTGGGTAAATTGATACATCAACTTTCCGGGGTCATAACTTTGGCATACAATCTTTTTTTGACATGCACAATACCTCGTTAGAAAGATATATCCATGGATTACAAATTTTGAAATAAAACATGAGTGAAAGACTTGTGCTTTCCTGGTTTTCCAAAAAAAACTTCGTTTAGGGCCTCAAAATGGATTTGGAAGTTCAGGACCCAAAAAACTGCCAAAAATAGTAAATTGTGCTACAATTAAGGAAACTGAAAGAGATAATGGTGGGGGCCCAAGTCGAATAGATGGGTGGCCACCAATATCCACATGGATCAATGTGAAGACAAAATTCCTCAATGGAGTGATTGAGGAAGAGGTGTACATTGAGCAGTCGGGAGGATTTGAGACCTTCAACAGAGAGTCACATGTGTGCAAACTCAAGTGAGCGTTGTATGGATTGAAACAAGCACCCCATTCTTGGTACACCAGGATTGTCATCTATTTCACCAGGTTAGGCTTCACCAAAATTGAAGTAGATGCAAACCTTTACCATATTGTGGTTGAGTGTAAATTGTTTATCATAGAAGCATATGTCGATGATTTAATTATAACAGGTGATGAGAAGCTGGTAAAATCTTGCAAAGAGATTTTTCAAGAGAATTTGAGATGATGGACCTGTGGCTCATGCTTTATTTCCTTGGTATGGAAGAATGGAAAGGAGATGAGGAACTGTTTGTCTCTCAAGGAAAGTATGCCAACGAAATACTGAAGAATTTCCACATGGAGAGCAGTGAACCAATAGAGACTCCTCTAGCAGGGAATTGGACGATGGAAGATGCTACTTTAGGTGAAGTAGTGGAGGCTACTATTTACAAGCAGCTTGTAGGTTCACTTATGTATTTACTGAACACACGGCCAGAGATATGTTTTTCAGTTAACCGACTTAGTCAAGTAATGCTCAATCCAATCAAACTCTATTGGAAGGCAGCTAGACACGTGTTGAGATACCTCGAAGGCACCACTTAGTTTGGTCTTTGGTGCAAAAGGACAGAGTGAGTGAAGCTTAAATGCTTCACAAATGGAGATTGGTAAGGGATTCCATCTAACAGGAAGAACACATTAAGGGGAATCTTTAGTATTGGGTCAGCAGCAACTTCTTGGTACAATAGGAAGCAGAGATCAGTTTCGCTCAGTTCAGTAGAAGCAGATTACATAGCTACTAGTCAAGCAACTAGTGAGGCTATCTAGATGAGGAAGATCCTTGTTGGGTTATTTGGTCATCATATGGATCCTACAGTGATTTATTGTGATAATCATATTTGTATCATACTCTCTAACAATCCATATTTTCATGATCTATCCAAGCATATCGACATTCGATATCACCATCTACGAGATTGTGTGCAAAGGAGAATCATGTTGTTGGAGTACATTCCTACAGAGGAACAAGATGCATATATTTTAACAAAGGCATTGTCAAGATGAAAATTTGAGTTTCATAAAGGCGGGATCAGGGTAGAAGATAATCCCTTTCTTATTAGGAGGGATTGTTGAAAAATGCGACAACAAAATCTTAATTTAATTTTGTCCTTGAATTAAACTAGGAATAAAATTTTAATTCGACATCACAAGAAAACTTGTATGAGTTAACTAAGTTAAAGTGACTTAGTTGGTTCAGTTAATTCGATTTGAGGGCCTAACTAGATTCATGTAGAGTGTCTCCTACATTATAGGAGCCCTGGTTGATTTTATTTTGAGTTGTAATTAATTAATTCAGTTTAACTGAGTTAAATTCAGTTAAACTAGTTCCAACTAATGGAGGACCTAGTAGGAGGTCAGACAATGGGGTGTTGCTTCATGTGTTCAACTAGTTAACTGATGATTCACTCATAAATAACTCATGCGTGTCAAATCTAAGAGTCGCCCAGTTGAGATTGGAGTTCAGGGATAGTGTACTATCAGTTGTATAATCATTTGAATTTTACAGGTGGTGCATGCAGTCATAGGAAGGCCTATGAGGATTGCACAATTCCAATTGAGGAATTTACCTAATTAATAGAGGCGAATTCCCAAGGAAAAAATGCAAGGAAATAGGGACTTGGGTAATCATAAATTTGATTACGTAATGGCCTGGGTTTGTTTAGGGAGTTGTGAGACATATAGAGATAGTGCAGAGGTTGCTCAGGCTTAAGCAAAGCATTGTAATATTCTCATATTTTCTGATCTAATGCAATATACAGATAGCAGGGTTTTTTATTTGTGGATTTCCCTAGGAAATCATTGTGTAATGTGTTTATTTAATTATTTCCCTTGTGTGCTTCGTGATTTCGCGGTCGTTTAATTGTTTCCGTTGATGAGTAGAGTAGATTTTGTTAGAAAATCAAAAAGGCAGTAAATATTTTCTTTATCTTGATAATTACTTGTGATGTTTCTTATTATTACAATTATTTATATATTCTGTATTTAGTTCATCAATAATTACCAAAATCATCATCACATAAAACAATAGACACCAGATGTAGGCACATGGCAAGGTAAAACCCATCTCAAGGGGAAAACCCAGTCAAGATAATTATTCCTTTCAATAGTATTCTTTGAGACTCTTCACCCTAGACCAAGACCAGACCTTTCCTCCACACCAAGTCAGCCTCCCATAATTTCAACCTCTTCCTAGCAACTTTGACTATGCAGCAACTTATGGCAATTAGCAGCTTCCGACAATAGTGAAACTTGGAGGACTTTGATCTCCCAATCCAAGACCCGAAACAGAGAGAGAGAGACACCAAAATTTTTATTTTCCTTGTCTCATTAGACTTCCCCAAACTCGTATTCACTTCGGCTTCCAGACAACAAACTTCACACCTTTTCCCAGCTACAAGAGAAATTCACACTCCTGCCCAGCAACAAGAGATTTTCGCATTTATTCCCAACCACAAGAGAGTTCAAACTTGATGAGAGAATAATACTCCAAATGAATTCGATCAGCTTCCTTTTATAGGCTTCTTGTGGGGTCGAATAGGGTCCTTAGGCCGACTTGGTCTTCTTCTAGGTTGTCATGGTGTGGAGGTTACATAATTCATATTCGACTCAATACTTAAACTTTTTACATGATTCAAAAGCCCAATAAGGGTCTCTTTAAATGTACAATAACTCTATAGACTCAAAATAAATCCTAGACGTCCTCAATGGTAACTTTGACCTAAAACATGGTGACCCAAGCATGAAACGCATGCTTTAATAAGCCGCAATAATAATAGTAATAATCCTTTTCTTTATTCTTTTGACAAGTACATTACATAATTACTCAAGTACATGATTGAAGACCAAACATAGTTACATTTTCTAACACTCCCTCTTAACTAGGGAGGTATTCATAATGTACAAATACAACGGGAGATCTCAAACTGTATGAACCATGAAGAACCTTAGGCACCGCAATGCCATGGACTAGATTCCTGACAATGGTGATCTATCCCAACAATCACTCAACAGTTTAGGAATTGTAATGCCATGGACTAGATTCCTAACCAAGTCAACCTATCCAGGTGGGACTAAGATGGACTCAAGCTTTCAACCCCTTTAGGTACCTTCAGGCTTACTTTCTAACCATCAACCCAAAAATCCAAGTGTGTATCCAAAATAGAGCTCCTTGATCAACACCACCTTTCTAACTTCATACATCAACACAAAGTGTCAACCAAATGTCTTCCCAAGCAATGTTTCACTCATAAAGCCTCAACACCCCTTGATCTTAGAACAAGAATGACCAATCTCTCCCAATGAAACTTGATTAGTAACCATCATGCTATCAAATCCTTCAAGAGATTCACCTATACAAACACAACCACAATCAATAATATACATTCACATGTACATAATCAAATACAAACCTATGGGGTTTTTTAGACAACTTGATGTTGCTTCTCAAATTTCCATAGTAGGACGATCAACAAAATCTTTGATGGAATATTCCTCAATCATATATTTTCCTTCCTACTTCTCATGCAGCAACATACCCTCTCAAATTCATTCTTCAATTAACACCAAGCTAAGCGCTCCCTCTCAACAAGGAATCACCTCTTTATCCGGACTCCCTCTTAATCTTAGAGAGATCTTTTCTATTCATTCTTCCTCTGGGAGATCAGCTTCTTATTTTTTGACATCGGAGAATATTTCGTGACCTCCAACCATTTCATCAGATTTATCATCAACCTCATCATGCTTATCACATCAACAAGCATCTTCACCAAGTTGAAGATTGTGTACCTGCACAACTTAAATATCAAATACAACCAAAACCATAGAAGCATGATGTTAACCATATCAAAAGCATGGAAGCATTTCATATGTATACATATCAGATACCCAAACTCAATTACAAACAAGATACATATAGTCTTCAACATCTTTCTAGGGACTTTTGTCACACACCCTAGAACACTTCTCATTCCATCTAGGATTTTAATGTTTCTTCCAAAGATATGACATGCCTTCCTTCAACATATAACAAATCCTAGAAACAATTTACACAAATATAGATCTAAAAAGTATCTAACAATCTTTCCAAATACATATGTTATACTTCTCACTAGGGATTCATACAAGTAGATTTCATATAAAAGAATCAAAGTCAATAACATCTTAGTCATTAACATTACCATCTTCCACTAGGGTTATTTCTAATCCTATATTTTCAATCAATCATCAATCAGTCACTAACATGACCAGCTACCACTGGAGCTAGTTGCAAACCCTAGATTTCTGATCAATCATCAAACTCAACCAAAAATTCAAATTTCAACAATATTTTACAAATCTCAAATTATCATATATTCATCATATATCAGATATTTCTACTTCGACTAAGGTTTAACTCCAAAACCCTAGAATTCCAATTTCACAATCTCAGTGATCTTAAACAAATCTCAAATCGTCATATTTTAGAGATTTTAATTTAACTAAGGTTCAACTCCAAAACCCTAGAATTCTATTTTTCACAATCTCAACAATCATTAAATCCACAAATCTCGTATTGTTATATTACACACATTAGACAATGTCACTACTAGGATTTAACTGCAAAAACCCTAGATTTTCATTTTCAACAATCATTTAACATATTTCAAATTGTTATATCATACATACTATACAAATTAACTTCACTAGGTTCTAGCTACAACACCCTAGATTTCCATATATCGTCGTCCTAGAATTATAGACAAGGACTTTCATTAAATCCTAAGACTTGTGACCATCAATGACTAGGTCAACACATATATCTAGGAATTCATAAAATTCATAATCATTCATAAGCATATCATATGTCCAACACTATTAATACATTTGAGCTAGACCAAACTAGGGATTCAACCAAGAGGACACATCTGTGCATGCATAGATTTCATCATCATGCAAATTCATATCATATCATGCGTTAGTCAAACCCAACTTCACAAATATCAATAAGAGTTAGACACACAAACTAGGGTTTTATCATAAAAACACACACATACCAAGTAAATCAATTCTAAGACAATATAATGGTTTCACTCATGCATTTCACCAAACTCTAATGAGCTAGGGTTCCAATTTAGAAACATAGCAAACCAAACATTACCAAAATTTCAAAGGTTTTGGGATTTTAGACCTTATCATTCAACCCTAACTAGTTAGGATTTCTTGATCATATCAGAATCCCAAACAAGACATCATCAATAAAAATTCAAACATCATTTCACAATATCCCTTATCATCTTAGGGTTTCAAACATTCACAATAGCATACCCTTCGGTTAGGGTTTTCCAAAACCTCTCTAGGATTCTACAAAATCAGTTGAGAGTGGGGTTGGTAGATTTATCAAGAGATGAATCACCCAAACAAGAATCACTAAGATTCAATACAACTAGTCATAACAAATTTAGTAATAGATCATCAAATGAATAATCCTTTCAATCAATGTATTTAAAGCACACCTTTGTTTCTTGACTAACCTTGTCTTGAGAGATCCTCCTTCTTGCAAAAAAATTTCCCTAATCAAGACAACAGAGGGACAAAGGTGATTAGTATTTAATATAATCAAAACTAGATGAGTACATGAACAAAAACTGAAAATACATGAGATACTTATCTTTGGGAGTTGTTTGGGGCTCCTTCCAAATCTTGAGCGATGCCTACAGAGTTATAAAAATAATACCAAAATGTATTTTCCAAAATATGTTAAAAACCTATAAATTCTAAAACATATAAAACAAGATATATAAAGCTATAAGCAAAGGACTTAATAGTCTCAGTCCCTAATGTCGGGTTCTTCGGGCTTGACTTTCTTTGAGTCTCCTTCTACATCAAGGTTTGCTTGATCTCTTCCTCTCTTCTTATTCTTTAGATTCTTGGGACAGTCACTTTTGTAGTGACCCTTCTTATGATATTGATAGAACTCTATCTTAGACATGTCAACTTTCTTCCTTGGTCCCTTCGATCTCTTTCCTTTATGATGAGTGATATAGGAATTTGATACTCCTTTAGGATTGGAAACCATTTACATCCTTAATTATTCTTTACTACACGCGGTCCATAATTCTTCAAAGGTTGGAGCTACCTTCCAACTGTTGAGACCTGGAGCAAATGCACCCCAAGAAGGTGGCAATCCTAACAGAGAAGTGATTACCAGTTATTTGTCTGGAACAATCTCATCGATGGCCAAGAGATCATCCCTAAGTCTAGTTATCTTCACAAAGAATCTTGCCACAGTATCTTCTTTAGTCATCTTCGTAGTCCTCAACTCATTCTTCAAACTTGCTACTTGAACAATGTTCTTAATAGAAAACAACTTAGACAAGGATTCATACATCTCCTTGGCATGATCGATGTTAGCTATGAATGGGACAAGATTGTATTTTATCCCTTATACCATTGGAGTCATAGCCACCAATTCTAAATCCTTAAATTTCACTTTTTCAGCATCACTGGCTTCTTCTATAGGCTTCTTTACATTTCCTTTTACCAAATCCAATACCTTGTTCTTCTCGAGGATTACGTCAATCCTCTTCTTCTACGATCTGAATTTAGATGATCCTTCAAGTTTGTTCTCACCCTTGATTTAGTTATACATCTTTCTTGAATATAATAGACTCCTTCCTTTGGATAGTACCTATGAATGGATCAAGTCCTAGAAAGTGCCTTTTTCTTCCTTCTTCACCAAAGCTTTGATACCATGTTAGAAAATCAGAAGGCGATAAATATTTTCTTGATCTTGATAATTACTTGCGATGTTTCTTATTATTACAATTCTCTATATCTTATTTTTTTTAGTTCATCGAGAAATTACCAAAAGTAGCATCACACAAAACAATAGACACCAGATGCAAGCACATGTCAAGGTAAACAACCCCTCAAAGGGAAACCCAGTCAATATAATTATTCCTTTCAATTTTATTCTTTGAGACTCTTCACCCTAGACCAAGACCAGACCTTTCCTCCACACCAAGTCAGCCTCCCAGAATTTCAACCTCTTCCCAACAACTTTTACTATGCAACAACTTACGGCAATTGGTAATTTCCGGCAACAATGAAACTTGGAATACTTCGATGCCCCAATCCAGGACTCGAAACAAAAAGAGGGAGACACCAAAATTTTGATTTTCATTGTCTCCTTAGACTTCCCCAAGCTCGCATTCACTTCGGCTTCCCGGCAACATACTTCGCACCTTTTCCTAGCTACAAGAAAACTTTTCACTTCTTCCCACCAGCAAGAGATTTTCACATTTCTTCCCAGCTGCAAAAGAGTTCGAACTTGATGAGAGAATGATACTCCAAATGAATTCGATGAGATTCCTTTTATAGGCTTCTTGTGGGGTCGAATCCTATTTTTTGTGTAGCTTGGGAGGTACTCCAAGCCCTGATGTTCAAGGGTTGGAGGTCAAAGCGCCACAAATGGGCTTGTGGACTTGAGGCCCAGGCTTGGGGGTTTTTCACCCATAGATGTTTGGGCCAAAACCATGACAAGTCTTCGACATGTGATGGATGAAGATGATAGCTCTCCGCGAGACGATTCTAACACAATGAAAATCACCCGATTTCGAGTTGTCTTTGAGTTATGAATTGTTGAAGTTATGTGTTGAGGTAATGACTTATGTTTAAGGTCAGCCTAAGGATATTCTAGGCAAGTGACAGTTTGATAGCCCCTAGAAAGTGAAATTTTTGGAGCCCTCTTATTGAGTATAAATAAGAGGTGAGTGTGAGGCATTTGGATCATCCATTTGTGCAACGCATGCCTTGAGGAAGCAACTTGTTGGAGAGGTAGATCTCTATTTTGAGGCCGTAGCAAGGGAGGCTAGGGCAGCGTGGGTTGGAGGACTATTCTAGGGCAAGAACAGGGACCGAAGATTGTTGTTGGAGGTCGAGTTTGTTGGTTGTTAGGATGAGGCCTTAAGGGCTAGAAACAAGTTTGTTTGGAGGCTAACAGGTGGGTTTTTTTAAGGATGTCATGAGCAACAGTAGTGTTGTGTGGTAGGCCACAAGCCATACCACAAAAGTAAGATTAGCTTGGGCAGGTTTTAGTGGTGTTTTGTGCCCTTACCTTCAGCGTGGAGGAGGAATATTTCCCCTTACCTAGACTAAAGTTTTTGGATGGTTGTTCAAGGATTGTTGAGAGGAGTTTAGGGTTGCAGCAATATGCCAAAGTTCCCTAACCAGAACGGTCAATAATAGCAAGGTGACAAGCAGATTTGGAGCAGTGTTAGAGGTGCGTCGGGTCAAGGATATTGACCAGTGTTTAAATCGATTTCATTTTCAGCCTGTGGGAGCTAATTTGTTGGCTTGATTTGGTGATTGAGAGCCTTCATAGGAGCATATATTGTAGTGAGTGGATTGGGTTCCATTGATCTGGTGGAGGGCAATGTGTTTTCTACCCAAAGTAGCCCTAGACAAGCAATCTTGAAGTGACGAAGAGAGTTGAAGATTGGGTGAAGTTTGAGCCTAATGTGCAGCACTTTAATGGAAAAAAGTGACTGCTAGATTGGAAGATTGGAGCTCAGGTAATGGCCCACCTAGAATGAAGATTATATAAGCCCGTGTACATGCAACAGAAGTGACTTGCAACAGCGTTAAGAGGAAGCCCTCCTAGAGTCTCGATGTGTTGTCCTTTGAAGGACTAAGGGGCAGCTAGAAAGCAGTACAGAAGCGAAAGACCAGTAGGACAAGATACAACATAGAAGTTGCAATGAATATTGTTATTGCATCTTGTATACTGTAGAATGTTGTATTATTAAGAATTGTTTTAATATAACGAAGATTGGGTTGTATATTATTGTATAATATTTGTTAAAAATTGTGTATACTTGTGCATATGTGATTTACTACTTTATATTTTCCACTGTGCAAATTAGTTCTTGTTGAGGTTCTTGGTTTGGTATACTAACCTAGACCGAAGATCGTGGAAATTCAACATGGTATTAGAGCATATCTGAGCTAATTTGAGGGACATTGAATCAGAGTATGCACAGCGAAGCGACTCAGAGGGAGTTGTGGGTGTATGGATCATTTAGTAGAGGGTTCAGCTAAAGACATGGAGACATGGTCTTGACTGGCTTGGCAACGAGATTGTTTGGGAGTTCTAGTGGATTGGTTGGTGAGCCTGGTGAACAACAATTTGTTGTAGGGCAGATTGTTAATCATGGACTTCCGTTCATTTGTCATGGATGGTTGGGACAACTCAAGGATTAATTTGGCATGAACGAGATCAGGTTGATTGACATGGCTTCATGTGATGGAATACAGGTTGGAAGGCTAGAGTCTTCATCAGATCGTGGTGTTGCATATCCTAGATTGGCGGGATTTTCACAAGTGGTATTTGATCCAGGAGGATGAGTGCTTACAGGACTGAGCTAGTGGATATCGTGTAGGATCAAAGGGAGTCTAGCCTCTGTAAGGGCTATTCAAGATTTAGTGTAAGAACTGTACAAAATTTTACAGCCATTGTAGAAACAGTAAAGGCTTCTAAAATTAAACATCATGAGCCTGTGATAAAAAACCCTGAATTTTATAGATTTAACTGACAGAACTAATGAGAGTACTTATCTGTAATCCTGCAGTTGATGATGCCTCAAACTGCTCCTATTTCGATTACCAAAAGACCGAAACCACCCAGCCAAATTGAGTAGAACCTCGCTTACTCAGTCTAGTAAGCTTCTCAATTGAAGCAGATTGTTCCCTCGTGCCTAGAAACCTCAGAACAAGCAAGGCTTAATTGTTTCTCATGAACTCTGTGCACCAATTTTTTTCTCCTGTTTCCTCCCCCTCTAAAAATTATTCCCTACTCCTTATATGTTGTTTCTTGGCGGTGGTCGCTCCCTCCACCTGCAACCCACTGCTTCACCTTCTCATGACACCCTTCCCATGTCACGTGATATATATATTCTGGTTCACCTTCTTGTGACACCCTTCCCATGTCACGTGATATATATATTCCGCTTCACCTTCTTGTGACACCCTTCCCATGTCACGTGACACACACACACACACACACACACATATATATATATATATTTCTTTTTTTCAAGGTATATTGATTTTTGATTTAATATCCTTTTGTTTGTTTTTAATATAAAGGTTTAAGTTCATATTAAATACTTTATCTTTAATTTATTTTTATTATTTTATTAACTGATTAATATAATTTATTTTTATTTATTTTATAGATAGGTCGTTATAGCCTTAGAGGGAGCAACCCTATGGAAGTTTGGGATCTTCAGGATCATATGTGATGAGGCAGAGGCACTACCGAGATTATCGTATTCATCTACAAGGTATGTTGCAATGATGGGTTCCATATGGGCTAGTGTCGTCATTGGATGATGATGATTACTTCCTAGTCTTGGAAGTGCCTCCCTTGCTAAGATGGAGTCTTGATTTTTGTGTAGCTTGCGAGGTACTCCAAGCCTTTATGTTCGAGGGTTGGAGGTAAAAGAGCCATAAATGGGCTTGTGGGATTGAGACCCAATGATCCAAATGGCTCCAAAGAGACACACGGGACAAAGAGGGCTCAAAAATCAAAGCATTTGGATTATGCTCAAAGCAATTTCATGTTAAGTATCATGTCGTCTTGATCGTGGTGGTGTGAACGGTTCATCAAACCGAGCTCGTATGCGAAATATAGAGATCTTCACAGTTTGACCTGACAGGGAAAAAGTGGGGCCCACAGTGTGCCACATGGCATCCCAATGAGCAGGTGGGACACACATGGCAGCCCATCAGCCATTAACATTTGGCGTTCTTTCATTGGTTCCTTATCCCTGCATAAGAGACAAAAATCATTTTAAAATATGGAAAATGGTTATTCATTTTAATATATATAGTTATTAATATAACTATATAACAACAATAAACCAAAATTATTATAAGGCCGATGGGCCACAACCTCCCGCCGACCAAATCGCAATCGCAATATATATATATATATATATATATATATATATATATATATATATATATATATATATATTGGGGTCGGCGACCATAACCTCCGCCAAACCCTCCGAAGGCCTGTTGTATATTATATTGTATATCGGGGCGAGCACGGGCCACTAGTGGTGGACCCGGCCCACACCCCATTGCCCCGACCCTTTATGCGTATGTGATAACAATATCGCCGAAATCGGCACAACCACCATTATAAATCGTCGATTTTATCGCGTCGATATTATCTGCACCGATCAAGCCGATCACCGATATATATATCGGCGATACTCCGTGAATCGCGCCGATATATATGCTGACGACCACGCCGATCGCCAATTTGGAACACTCATCGCCGATATATCGGCGAGACTCCCGTATATCGTGCCAATACATCTACCTGTCAAAGCGTCGATCGCCGATAGCAAACTGATAATGTTGTTTAGTGCGGGGTTTAAGGAACAGTCACCCAATGCGCACCCGACCCCATTAATGTATCATTTCAGTTCAAAATAAACTGTGATATATTATTTCGGAAGGGGCGGGGTTTGATTACCCGACCTCCTCCCTATTAACCAGCAATTTTTACCAATCCTCCTAACTGCCTACCTTGGTTAATCCGCCGAAGTTATTTTATTTAAACTCGGTGTTTTTTACATCTGCATAGAGTTCGAGGAGGCAAAATGTGGGCACAGATTTCGAGGCTAATTAATTAATATTTTAATGCCGGAACCATGAATTTTGTAGGAGGGCAAAATTTTCACTTTGTCAAAATTTGACAAATTTTATATGTTTTTACACCACTCGTCGCCACAAAGACAATGGTGTTGTTCATTTCTCCATCAAAGGTCTGCATTTTTTAGTCATCTTCAGAATGCACGTGGAACCATGATTTCAGCGGAAAAATGGAGCAAAACCATGAGCCATGAAATTTTCCCAAGGAGGTAAAATTTTGATATGTCAGAATATAGTCAAGTTTATACTTGTTTTTCATGGTTTTCCACAAGGATCGCAATGGAAAGATCAGATTCGCCATCTGAGTTGTAGATTTCCAGTCCATCCATGGAGCAGAATATTTGAGGAATCCTGGGGGAATCTAAAAGATTCCTTAAGCCCAGAATTCTCAACTTCTCAGAATTCATATTTTGGACAGTAGATTCAGCACTACTCAAGGCCACAAATCTAATGGTGTCTTCATATTTCTTATTCTCTCATTTCTTCCTCTAGTCACTTTTCTAAGTGCCAGTGCAGATGTCCACATTCATGTGCGAGCAGCCATCTTCATACGATCAATGCCTTGAGATCGATGGTCCGAGCAACTTCAACAGTGTGACATCCACTTCTTCAGATGGCCCTTGGTTGTGAGGTATATGATGTGTTCATGTACTTCTTCTTTATGCATTATGTTGCACAGATCCTTGATTGATGTTGATGCAAGATCTTGTTTATTACATGTTGTCACGTTTCTTTGCTTGATTTGATGCGGAATCTTTTATCTGATGTACTTGTTGTCATAACTCATCATGTTATGCTTTGAGATCCCTTGTTGTATGTTGCGGGGATACTCTTATTGTCCTCATGCATGTGTTTTGCATTGAGATCCCTTTTGTGCCATGTTGGCGGGATGCTCACCATGCATGTTTTTTGTGTCACACTGATAGGAGTCTTTTGATTGAGAATTCCAGTAGTGGAATATCTCTTAGATCCACTCCTGCATGAGGACATTTTTCCTTGTATGATCGAGAAATCATCTCTATGTACATCACCGTTATTGACAGCACTTAATGCAGTGGCCTACACCATCTTGACACCGAGGTCCAGAGACGTAGTCCATCCTGGAAGAACTCTGTTATTAATGCTTATGTTTTCATGTGTTGATGATTTTTATATTCCTCTTCTTTTCTGCATGCAGATGTATTCATTAATGTTCTTTTAAAGATGCAATTTTAACACATCACGAAAGTAAAAGGTCTTGGAAGGATCCTTCATCACACTTGGACCTGGATCAAGTGGTATCAGAGCGATCTTTGCATTGATGTGAATTGCAATGTGAACAATGACAGAGGATGAAAGAGCGATGTATGAGACCATGCTTAACATTTCCAAGAAAGTGGAAACCCTGTATGAAACTCTACAGAAAGAGACAGAGGAAAAGAAGTGATTGCAGCTTCAGTTGAAAGCCATAGAAGAGGTCATGGAAGAACTGAAGGAAAACAAACATAATCTTCAAATGGAGAACGTTGAATTGAAGATGCATCTACATGAAGAGAAGGAGGAGAAACAAAGTTTACTACAATAGCTGCAAGAAAAGGACGAGGCCTTGGAAAAGCTATAGCGAGACCCATGTGAGGTAAAAAGTAGTTCTCCATCTTCATGTATGTTTCCTGATAATGATTTCGCTATGTTTGAAAATCATACTACAGGAATTGGCTCCAAACAATTAAAGAGAATGGGGTATGAAGGAAAAGGCTTGGGCGTTAATGGCCAAGGCATTGTCAACCCCATCAAAGTAGAGGAATTACCCCATCAGGCAGGGCTTGGGTATGTCAGGAAAGAAGTTGGGAAATATGTTGAGACAACGAGTGAACCACCAACAACAGATGATGAGAAACCCTCGTCATTTCTTTCCAAATCGAAAGAGAAGGTAAAAGATGTTGATTTCCTTTCTATTTCATCTTCGCATAGTATGATGTTTGTTGGAGATTTGGAGATCCCAATTATAGGGACAAACATGAGGCTCCTTACAAGGATGAGGCACGAGGAGAAAGAAGAACTTGGTGTTAATAACCAAGGCATAACTCCACCTTTGGAGGTTGTGCGCAAACATCCATTTGCAGGCTCGAGGTACACTAAACGAGAGTGCTCAAAGGGGTTAGATTCGTCCGAGACATCATCGAGGAAAGAGTGATGGGAAAACATCCCCATCATCCCATGGCAGTTTCCATTGCAGGGAGAGAGCTGAGGAAAGCTCTCATCACCATACTGACATCAAAAACAGCAAAGGAAGGTATAACCATTTCCTATCTTCGAATATTCATTTTTATGATCATGTTGTTAGTAATGGACAAAGAACAAGGCATCGAAAAATATGTACTTTTTGTGGTTTACCTAACCATGCCTTTTCCAAGTGTTGGAAAAGAATGGAAGCACTCATGAGGCGTGAAAGACCCTCTCAACGGCATGAAACGAAATAGGTTAAGCAGATATGGAGGAAGAAAGCCTACTACAGTCATTGCGACAGAAATGGCCATCAAAGAGCCACTTACTGGAAGCTCCATCCAGAGCAACGCCTTAGAGACAAAGCGTCGGTGCGTGAACCAAGAAGAGCAGTTGTTCGACAAGCAAAACCACCTCAAGGAGGTGACCCATTCACATTGATAAGTGAAAAATGGTTCTTTTGACATGTTGTCATTTCATGGACATTCTTTTAAAAAACATTTGTTGCATTTTAAATTGTAAAAGTGATGATGTGTTTCCATCACTTGGTCATCAACAATGATGTTTGGTCATGTTTTGAGTCGTATTTTGAGTTGCATGTTAAAAACTCTGAAATTGATGTTATGTTTCCATCACCTGTCAAAACTATAGTGTTGGCCTTAAATATGTAAATCATGTGTTGCAGTGATGATGTGTTTTCCATTGCTTTTTGAAGCAACCATGATAGGTTGGCCTTGTTGTCATAGCTGGGGTATTGTGTCCATCTTGTTGTAAACTTGACCACCGAGTATGTGTTATAAACTCGTGGCAAGTATGGGACGTTTGGGTAATTAGTTGGTCATGTCATTCAAAGCATGTAATTTGCAAACAATGTACTACAGGTTGCAGAGGTAGCAGGTGTCGGCTCGTCGCTTAAGGCTCCAAAGAACAAAGGTGAAGGAAATGGAAGCGAGACCTTTTCAGGACGCTTGTGTTGCAGACAAGGTACAGAGAAAGTTGTAGATTATTTTTCATGCTTTTGAAGGACAAAAAGCTCCTTAGTAGGGAGGATTGATCCAGTGGCTCCAGAGAGACACACAGGACAAAGAGGGCTTAAAAATCAAAGCGTTTGTATTATGCTCGAAGCAATTTCATGTTAAGTATCTCATCGTCCTGATCGCGGTGGTGCAAATGGTTCGTCAAACCGAGCTCATATGTGAAACATAGAGCTCTTCAAAGTTTGACCTGACAGGGAAAAAGTGGGGCCCACAGTGTGCCACATGGCATCCCAGTAAGCAGGTGGGACCCACATGGCAACCCATCAGCCATTAACATTTGGCGTTCTTTCATTGGTTCCTTATCCCTGCATAAGAGACAAAAATCATTTTAAAATATGGAAAATGGTTATTCATTTTAATATATATAGTTATTAATACAACTATATAACAACAATAAACCAAAATTATTATAAGGCCGATGGGCCACAACTCCCGCCGACCAAATCGCAATCGCAAACTATAAACAATATATATATATATATATATATATATATATATATATATATATATATATATATATATAGATATTGGGGTCGGCGGACATAACCTCCGCCAAACCCTCCAAAGGCCTATCATATATTATATTGTATATCGAGGCCGGCACGGGCCACTGGCGGTGGACCCGACCCACACCCCATCGCCCCGACCCTTTATGCATATGCGATAACAATATCACCGAAATCGGCGCAACCACCATTATAAATCGCCAATTTTATCGCGCCGATCAGGCCGATCACCGATATATATATATCGACGATACTCCGTGAATCGCGGCGATATATATGCCAACAACTACGCCGATTGCCGATTTGGAACACCGATCACTGATATATCGGCGAAACTCCCGTATATCGTGCCGATACATCCGCCCGTCAAAACGCTGATCGTCAATTTCCGAAACACTGATATATATATATATATATATATATATATATATATATATATCTGTGTGTGTTGTGTGTGTGTTGACAGCAGTTCGCCGATAATGTTGTTTAGTGCGGCATTTAAGGCGCGGGCTGCCCAATGTGGACCCAACCCCATTAATGTATCATTTCAGTTCAAAAGAAATTGTGATATATTATTTCAAGAGGGGCGAGGTTTGACCACCCGACCTCCTCCCTATTAACCAGCGATTTTTACCAATCCTCCTAACTGCCTACCTTGGTTAATCTGCCGAAGTTATTTTATTTAAACTCGATGTTTTTTACCTCTGCACAGAGTTTGAGGAGACAGAATGTAGGCATTGATTTCGAGGTTGATTAATTAATATTTTAATGCAGGAACCATGAATTTTGTAGGAGGGCAAAATTTTCACTTTGTCAGAATTTGACAAATTTTATATGGTTTTTACACCTCTCGTCGCCACGAACACAATGGTGTTGTCCGTTTCTCCATCAGAGGTTTGAATTTTTCGGTCATCTTCAGAATACACGTGGAACCATGATTTCAGCAAAAAACGGGAGTGGAACCATGAGCCATGAAATTTTCCTAAGGAGGTAATATTTTGATATGTCAGAATATAGTCAAGTTTATACTTCTTTTTCATGGTTTTCCGAAAAGGATCGCAATGGCGAGATCAAATTAGCCATCTAAGTTGCAGATTTCCAGTCCATCCATGGAGCAGAATCTTTGAGGAATCCCGAGGGAATCTAAAAGATTCCTTGAGCCCAGAATTCTCAACTTCTCATAATTCAGATTTTGGACAGTTGATTCAGCACTACTCGACGCCACAAATCTGATGGTGTCTTCAGATTTATTATTCTCTCATTTCTTCTTCTAGTCATTTTTCTAAGTGCTAGTGCAGATGTCCACATTCATGTGCCAGCAGCCATCTTCATACGATCGATGCCTTGAGATCAATGGTCTGAGCAGATTCAACAGTGTGACATCCACTTCTTCAGATGTCCCTTGGTTGTGAGGTATATGATGTGTTCATGTACTTCTTCTTTCTGCATTATGTTGCACAGATCCTTGATTGATGTTGATGCAGGATCTTGTTTATTACATGTTGCCATGATTCCTTGCTTGATTTGATGCGGAATCTTTTATGTGATGTATTTGTTGTCATAACTCACCATGTTATTCTTTGAGATCCCTTGTTGTATGCTACAGGGATACTCTTGTTGTCCTCATGCATGTGTTTTGCATTGAGATCCCTTTTGTGCCATGTTGGTGGGATGCTCACCATGCATGTTTTTTGTGTCATACTGATAGGAGTCTTTTGATTGAGAGTTCCAGTAGTGGAATATCTCTTAGAGCCACTCCTGCGTGAGGGAATTTTTCCTTGTATGATCAAGACATCATCTCTGTGTACATCACCATTATTGACAGCACTTAATGCAGTGGCCTACACCATCTTGACACTGGGGCCTGAAGACGTAGTCCCTCCTGGATGAACTCCGTTATCAATGCTTATGTTTTCATGTGTTGATGATTTTTATATTCCTCTTCTTTTCCGCATGCAAATGTATTCATTAATGTTCTTTTAAAGATGAAATTTTAATACATCACGAAAGTAAAAGTTCTTGGAAGGTTCCTTCGTCACACCCAGACCTGGATCACCCAAGCTTGGGGGTTTTGCACCCATAAATATTTAGGCCAAAACCATGACGAGTCTTCGACATGTGATGGATGAAGATGATAGATCTCGGCGAGACGATTCTAATTCAATGAGAATCATTTGATTCCTAGTTGTCGTTGAGGAGTTATGAATTTTTTAAGTTATGTGTTGGGGTTATGACTTATGTTTAAGGTCAGCCTAAGGATATTTTAGGCATGTGATAGTTGGACAGCCCCTAGAAAGTGACGTTTTAGAGCCCTCTTATTGAGTATAAATAAGAGGTGAGTGTGAGGCATTTGGATCATCCATTTGTGCAATGTATGCCTTGAGGAAGCAACTCGTTAGAGAGGGAGATCTATGTTTTGAGGCTGCAGCAAGGGAGGCTAGGGCAGCATGGGTTGGAGGATTGTTCTAGGGAAAGAACAAGGACCAAAGATTATTGTTGGAGGATGAGTTTGTTGGTTGTTAGGCCGAGGACTTAAGGGTTGGAAACAAGTTTGTTTGGAGGCTAACATATGGGTTGTTTGAAGGGTGTCATGAGTAGCAGTAGTGCTGTGTGGTAGGCCGCAGGCCATACCACAACAGCAAGGTTAGCATGGGCAGTTTTGAGGGTTGTTTTGTGCCCTTACCTTCAGCGTGGAGGAGGAGTATCTCTCCTTGCCTAGACCGAAGTTTTTGGAGGGTTGTTCGAGGACTGTTGAGAGGAGTTTAGGGTTGCAGCAGTATGCCAAAGTTCCCTAACCAGAACAATCAAGAACAGCAAAGTGACAAGCAGATTTGGAGCAACATTAGAGGTGCGTTGGGTCAAGGATATTGACCAGTGTTTGGATCGGTTTCATTTGCAGCCTGTGGGAGCTAATTTTTTGGCTTGATTTGGTGATCGAGAGCCTTCATAGGAGCAGATCTTGCAGTGAGTGGATTGGGTGCCATTGATCTAGTGGAGGGCAGCATGTTGGCTACCCAAAGTATCCCTAGACAATAAATCTTGAAGTGACAAAGAGAGTTGAATATTGGGTGAAGTTTTAACCTAATGTGCAGCACTTTTATGGACAAAAGTGATTGCTATATTGGAAGATTGGAGCTCAGGTAATGGCCAGCCTAGATTGCAGATTAGATCAACTTGTTTACATGCAGAAAAAGTGACTTGCAGCAATGTTAGGAGGTAGCCCTCCTGGAGTCTTGATGTGTTATCCTTTGAAGGACTAAGGAGAAGCTAGAGAGCAGTACAGAAGTGAAATATCAGCAGGAAAAGATTCGACGTAGAAGCTACAGTGAATATTTTCATTGTATCTTGTATATCGTAGACTATTGTATTATTCAGAATTGGTTTAGTAGAATGAAGATTGGGTTGTACATTATTGTACAATATTTGTTAAAAATTGTGTATACTTGTGCATATGTGATTTACTGATTTATATTTTCCATTATGCAAAGTAGTTCTTGTTGAGATTATTGGTTTGGTATTGTCATAGATTTTAAGATTCTAACCTAGACCCAAGATCGTGGAAATTCAACATTGAATAGGGTCCTTAGTCCGACTTGATATTCTTCTAGGCCGACATGGTGTGGAGGTTACATAATCCATATTTGACTTAATACTTAACATTTTTACATGATTCAAAATCACAAGAGGGGTCTCTTTAAATGTACAATAAATCTAGAGACTCATAATAAATCCTAGAAGTTCTCAATGGGGACTTTAACCTAAAACATGGTTATTCAAGCATGAAACCCATGCTTTAATAAGCCATAATAATAATAATAATCCTTTTCTTTATTCTTTTGACAAGTATATTATATAATGACTCAAGTACATTATTGAGACCGAACATAGTTACATTTTCTAACATATTCAAGTCTATTGTTTTACTAAATTACAATTAGTAGTTTGAATCTATAAGGAATTTCTACAAATATTTCTGATAATGCCTAGTTTTTCCAAATTTTCAACATTCCTTATAGATTGTCCTAGATATTTAGAGCTACCCCAAGAGAATTATTTGTATTTCTATTTACAAGGTGGCCCATCAAAAACAAGGCATCTTTAGTCCAGCTATCCATGGTTTCCCACCTTATTTCTTTAGATAGCATGGATGCAACCACTTCATCAAGATTTAATAGGGTTATTTTACTCCCAATAGCTACAACCAAACTATACCATCAAATTGGCAAAGAACATAGTAGACTAATAAACTTAGCTATATCAAAAAATTTATGGTTAGTAGAAAACCATTGACTTACCACATTGTTAAATGCATTGAGATGCTCTATGATAAATACATCATCATTCATATTCTTGAAGGAGAAGTTGTTTATCAGTGACTTAAGGCTTAGACAGAAACAAAGCTCCTAGCTTATCTGATAATTTCTTCATCATGGCTTCTCCTAACACATTCAGTAATACTAAATCTGAAAGACATAACTATATTGTACTTTTTTCCTTCATTTCCAAATCCATCAAGTATGTCACTTCCATAACCAATGCACATTACTATGTTCTGTGATGACTTATTGTTCTTTGCCTACAAGAAGGTCTTTCATATTAAGCTTACAGAGCTCAAACATATAACCATAAAATTTCTTGATCTCTATTTTTTAGAAATAGGTGTCATTCTCCTTTACATGGGAATTACTGATGCAAAGCTCCCACTAAAGCCAAGTTTATCAGGGACCCAATATAAACATTTTCTATCAAGAATGATCTAAACCTTAGTAATAAATGAATCCCCATTGAAGATAATAAACACACTTCAATATGGAAAATGTAAGTTTTAAACCCCTTCAAGTGAAGCATTGTCTATCAATTTTTAACCAAATAGAAATTAAACAATGGTGCACACACACAATACACCAAAGCCCTCAAAACCCATAACTGTGAAAACTAGAAAAACTTAGAGCTACAAATCTATCTTCTTCATTTTATTAACTTAAGCATCCACAATGCATTATTTAGATATACTCCAACATCCATAACCCTAATCTAATAACATGAATTAGATTACTATCCTAAATTTAACCAAGGTTTGATTACAATGGGCAAAAACCATTAGCCAAAAAGGCACAAAAAGAGGTTAAAAAGTAACCCAAAATGGCTCTAGAAGTATTTTTGTGGATATTGGATGTGTGTCGAGCATAACTAACTCCTCATGGATGAATTCATGGCCCACATGCAAATAATACAACACATATCTAACAATATTTATATTAAGACCAAATTATTATTTGATAAAATAGCAACAAATATTCGATAATAAGAAGTTATCAAGTAGTGAAGAATTCACTTCATGTCCTTGTTGATAATGACATAGATATTAAATTTTGATCTTACAAAGGAGACATTAGTTCTTCAAAGTACGGATCACTTTATTACCGCCCAAGCCTACACTCTAAGAAATTCAAAGTCCCAAAATTAAGTGCAACTCTAGAAGCTCTTAGGAATATTATGCATTATTACAACAAAATCTCTCCCTTTCACTTTAGGTTGGATATCCTCCATCAGAATGGAGAAAAACACAAAAATATATATCTGTGATATTCTATGCGATGGTGGATTGCCATAACCAATGCATATCCAATGTGCAATACAGTTAAACTCAACAATTAAGAGGGCTCGAATAGTATGGAAGGGTTGTTATAAATATACTCTAGTTAACCACATGGATCTACTTTTATATGAAAAAAGTAAAGATCATCCCTTAATAAAGTTATCAGCTAAATGAGAACTGTCAAATATTTTTCTAGAGGCCACATTTAGTAGATATTTTCCCCCATTCCAAAAATGGTATTATAGTGCCCTTTCCTTTTCAAAATAGAAAATAAAAAATTGTGTAGCCATCATCTATAAAATTGCAATTAAAAGCCTTAAAATCAACTCTCAAAAACAAAATGTGGTGATCCCAACAACAACCATTTTTTTCAAGGTTAAAATTACAACTTGATTGAAATTGTGGTCTCAACAATTGGTATTGATTTGAAAGAAAAACCTTAAAATTAACCTCTTAAACTAAAATGGGTGCTAACACTAACATCCCCTTTTCTTAGGGGTTAACATTACAACTTGTTTGAAACCATGGCCTTGAAAATTAGTATCAAAACAAAAGCAGAAAATCAATATCCAAATCAAAATATAGTGTTATAAGTAGCACATTTTTTTACTTGCCTTAAAATTATAACATTTTTAGACAAAAATTGAGGGAAAAGCCCTAAGGAAAAGAGAAAAACATTATATATATATATATATAGAGAGAGAGAGAGAGAGAGAGAGAGAGAGAGAGAGAGAGTGGGGGGTAAGGGGGAAGAGGTCCAAGTGGTTGAGACTAATGATGTTAATGATGTCCCCCTTGATTGAAATCCCCTCATTAATACCAATGTGTGATTGCAAGCTTTGCGTGAAAAAAAGTTTTGACCTTGTCTCAAGCGGGTGAGATTTTGCCTAATTGTGGGTTCCCCAAGTTGGTTCATTTTAAAAAAACAACATTTTTAAATTAAAAATACATAATAATAATTTTTTAAAGAAAAATTACCCAGAACAACCCAAATTTAAACTAATAATAACAAAAATTTTGAAATTATGTGTGTGTGTGTGCGGGCACGCATAAAACATTTTTTTTAAGTCCATGAGGCTACATTAATTAGTGATCACTATGTTATGACATATTATGCAACTCATGATTTTCAAATTTCAGATCCCTTGAGAGTCAAGCCAACAAGAAAAAAGGAAAAACTAAGTTTTGAAATATTTAAAATTCTTTTAACCAAAGTAAAAAAATCTAAACTAAAGAGAAAATTAATTGAAAAAAAAAAAAAAAAATCTAGGAAAATAAAATATTAATTGAAATTAAAAATAAGGGGTATGTGGAGGGGGGCAATTCTGCAAATCACTCCAAGAGACTTTCGAGCCTGAGGTGGGTCCCACTGAGACAGGTTGAAAGTGGGGATACAGCATGCTGAAATGATCATTGAATTGGCTTTTTAGCTTGAGGTGGGTCCCAACCCCTGATAAGGATGAAAGTGATGCTACAGCGCGCTGAAATGGTCATGATTTTCTGGCTTAATGCACATATATAATGCATGAAGACAAGCACTTTGGCAAATACAGCAAGCACTTAGCTACAGCAGGCACTGGGCACTATCTCGAATCAAGGCAACAGGCACTTGACTCACCCCCTCTTCTCAACTTCAAATCACTCTAAACCCCATTTGCGACCCCATTTCCCCCTTCATCCACCTACTCACTCTTCCCCCTCCACCTTGATAGCTTACATTTCTCCACTCCCTACACTATCACTCCCTCGTGCAGTACCCCATGGGCTAGTGCCTAACTTGTAGTGACAAATTTGTAAACTCGCCACTATAGGGCAAGCACCAACACATGGGGTAGTGTGAAATGTAATGCAAGAGAGGGTAGGAGAGTAGGGAGTGATGCAGTGTGTGGGGGCATGGGAGGAAAGGGGTAGTGGATGTAAATTTCAATGGAAAATGGTTTTTATTTAATTTGTTGAAATTTGGTTTTGTTTTTTTGTTTTTTTTGTTTTTTTATTATTTTCATATTTTTATTTAAAAATAAAAAAAATAAAAAAAATAATAATTGAATTTAGGCTTATGTTATCTATATTATGAAAAGTAAGAAAACTTTCGATAAAAATCACATCATCATATTTTTGTGGACCCGTTTGAACCATCCAGTGTGGTTCATCGTCGTCGTCAAGTCAAGATGAAGAACAAGGTATTGGCATCAAGATTTGACTAAATAATAATATTATTAATAAATAATATTTTCATATAAATAAAATTGTTAAATTTGACTAAATAAATAATATTTTCATACAAAGAAAATGTTAGATTTGACTAAATAAATAATATTTTAATATAAAGAAATAATTGTTAGAATATAATTGCTAATATTGAATTAAGGAAAATAATTAATCAAAAGAAAAAATTTAATGAAATGAATATCTAAAAATAAAAATAAAAATAATATTTAGGTCAAACTTAAATAATCAAAAAAATTAATTCTAAAAACATACAATAATAAATGGTCGAACCTAAAAAGGCCAAATAAATAAATAACTAATAATAATAATATTAATTAATTAAATAAATATTTTTTTGTTTTGTTTAGATCTTTTTTTTCTAAATTATAATTATAATTATAGAGAGAGAGTGTCTAACTTAGAGACGAAATGGTCTCTTTTCAGCGTTTTTCTGGTTAATTTTAATTAAAATTGGGAGGAGATTTTGAAAAATTTGAGTTTAAGTTGTTTAATCTGTAGAATTGGAGTGTTGGATGTGCTTTTTAGGTTGTTGAACCTATTTATGCATTCAAAAATGTATTTTAAACAACAAAAAATCACAATCTTGCTTAAGATTGTATTGTAGAATTGGAGTGTCGGATGTGTTTTTTAGGGTGTTGAATCTATTTATACATTCAAAAATGTATTTTAAACAACAAAAAATCACAATCTTGCTTATTGTAAAAAGGTCATCTCATCTACAAGTTACACTATATATATAGAGAGAGAGAGAGAGAAAGGTTAAAACTTATTTTTTTGAATTTTTTAAATTTATTTTCTTTTATTTTATTTTCAATTTCTTTGTTTTAAATAATTTTTTTGGTTTAAAATCAACTTTAAAAATTCTGAAATTTATTTTCTCTTTTTTTCATTTTTTTCAATTAGAGGTTATTTTTCTCATTTTTAAAGGTTTTTATATATGATGATGATGATAGTGGTTAACGTCCACTGAGACCAAACTTTGGTCTATCAGACCTAAAGAAACGAATTATTTAGTTTGATTTAAGATTTTATTCCTATGCTCAAAAAGCTTGGAGAGAAGCCTCTCGAGCTCACTATAATTTGACATCATAAAAGGCTAAGAAGGTCAGTGTTGCAACAAAGATTATGAAACTGAGATCTAATGTGGTTGTACACGGGGCACTCTAAGAGGAAGTGATTTTCATCCTCAATGTTCATATTCTCACAGAGATTGCAAATCCTTTCCATCCATGGTGTTTTAGGAACTACCCAACAACCCGTTTCACTATGGAGCTCATGAGAGTTCGTTCTAATCTTGGCTATATTAATTTTCTTCTTTGAGCTAGTTAAAACAGAGAGATACTTTTGATCTTCTAGGGTGGGGTTGATGACCTCCTTATAATATCTTAATTTTCTTTTAGTTGCTAAATCTTTCTCACTCCACATTTTTTCTTTAAACTTAGAAGTAACAATATTTTTAATGTTATTAATGTTTTGCAATGTAACATTCTCGTCGATCTCCCATTGGTTCTTTATACCAACCTCGTTTGAGCCTTAGGTGGTTTTGGTTGGAATTTAAAGCTAGCTTAGGAAGTTTATGGTCTCCTATGTTATTGAGTTTGTGCTTGCACAACAAAACCCTAGTCATAGCTAGGATCTCGATAGGGAAAGACCCACTTCTATAAGGAGAATAGGATAGGGTGTATTGCTTTTAATTTTGAGGTTATACGTTATAAAACGCTTCTGGATTTTCTCAATCTTTCTCCAGGATTCTCTAGAGATGCTACAACCCAAACCTCACATCCATATAAGATAACATGAGTGACTAAAGTTTCAAAGAGGAACTTATTTCTATCCCACATTACGAGGTTTGTTGTTTTACAATTATTTTCAAGACCAAAATAAGCTTTCCACCCCCCATTAATCATTTTCTTAATGTTATAGTTCCAATTGAGCTTGTGATGAATATCAATTCCTAGGTACATGTAAGAAGACACTTCCTCCAAGTTACTATTGTCATACATAAAATTAGCATAAGTGTCCTTCTTGGATTTGATAATCATAACTTTTGTTTTGTCAGTGTTAACAGTCACACCCATGGTAGAGCAAAAATCCTTAAGAAGTCTAAGTTGCTTATCAAGATCAGATGGGCACCTTGCGAGAAGAACAATATCATCGGCATAGAGAAGAAGGATAATGACTATCCCAATGAGAAGAACAATATCATCAGGATAGAGAAGAAGGATGATGACTATCCTAGCTAAGATTGTGCCAACACGGCCTAATTCCTCTAAACAACCTTCTAGCTTGTGGATGTAAATGCCAAATATATTTTTGTTTGAATTGTTCAATTTATTTTTGGCTTAAAAAAATTAACATGTTTAGATAATTCTTTGGGTAAAGTTACAATAAACTTATTTACTCTAAGTGTTTCAAAACCATCCAATATGGTTCATCATTTAGCTTAAGATTGATCAAAAGATGCAAAAATAATAATAATAATAACTACAACAGTTAAATCTTAACACTTAACACAAATAAAATAAATAATATTTTATTGAAATAAAAAGTTAAAAAAAAAATTATTAATTATTAAATTATATAATCAAAAAGTTTAAATAAGAAAATTAATAAAAGAATTATTTATATATATATATATATATAATGAGTAACACGTTAAAAATTATTAATTATTAAATTATATAATCAAAAATTTTAAATAAGAAAATTAATAAAAGAATATATATATATATATATATATATTTAACACTTAGTTATAAATATAAATGTCTCAAAATATATTATAAATGTCTCAAAATATATGTATGTGAGTTAATAAATCTTTAAAAAAGGGATTTTGTGGTAGTTTTAATTTTAAATCTCTATATTAATGTAATAAATATATGCCTTTTGAAAATATATATAAGAAAATGAATAAAATAAATAAATAAATAAAATAAAATAAAATTATTAAAAATGAATTAATATATATATAATAAGAATTAGAGAGAGGAAATATGTATTATAGAAATCTATTAATAAATATATATTTATTAAACTAATTAAATAAAAAATATATATAATATTAGCAAGTATATTCAAAAAATATTTTTTTTCTTAAAGGAAAAATCATAATTTCCATTAATGATAAAATAAAAATTACATGTAGCAGATGCTATAAAGCATATCCAGATAAAGTTGTGTAGCTGATTAGACAGCTAATCTGTCCACTGGTTCTGAGTATTCATACTTGCATATTCTATTACAAAAAAATTACAGTCATACATGATTTGAATGACATCGATCATATGTGTCATTCTATACATTTGTGCCAATAGATTATATGAAACATAAATATAGCATCAAAAACTAAAACACAGTAGATGAGATGAAGTATCCTATGAAACCACAATAATAACTCAAAAAATTGCCTCATATATCAAGTTATGTCCTGCCATCCAGCCTGTCAGAGAGATCATTGAGGGGACGGTGGTAATGCTGGTAATGTTTAATCACATTGTGCTCATGAATCATCCATATGCCCAGATACTGTTGTGCACCCTTTTTGATACCCAAAAAATACTTGAAGGGGAGGAATTAATAAAATCTTTTTTTATATAAAGAAAGAATAATGTTAAGTAGATTAATGAATAACAATAAAGGGAAATTGAAATCAAATAAAAAGAAGGGAACATACCAATTAAATGAAAAGTTTGGGGGGGGGGCAAAAACAAAGGACGACACCTAGGAATAAAGGGAAAGGATCCAACAACTATTAATTTTTCACTCATCATCTATATTTAGCATATTAGACCTCTCAATTTTGATGGTCTCCCTAAACTTTTGGTGATGAAAATGATCAATTCTAGCAATGACCTATGACTCTTTTATACAAGTATGGTGTTTTTTATTCTCAGTATGTTCGACCAAATCTAAGGAGCGAGTCCTACAATGTTTGATGCCAATTGCGTGCTCCTGAATCCTTTGATTTATGGAGCGGTCGGTTTCTCCAATTTAGGGAGTCCGTAGGAACATGCGACTATATAAACACCTTTCATGTTTTTAGGGTTTATCATGTCTGTGACGGATCTTAGAGAGCTTCAAATGGTGTTCATGGGTCTAAAGGTGGAAGAGACATTGTGCTTCTTAAGAATTCAATCAATCTTGTTGGCGGTCCCTTGGATAAAGGGCAGTTGAACACTAGAAACCAAATCTTTGGGTTCTTTCCTTATTTTCGGATCTTTGCTCGCATTTAAGAAATCCTTGATACCTTGGTGTTTATTATAGCCATTATTTTTCAACACTTCAAGGGGACGGGTTTTCTCATTATCCAGGTGAATTTCATCTGAAACCCTTAAAGCACGAGTAGCCAATGTGTTGAGAACTCCCAGTTTTTTAGTGAGATAATGATGGGAACTTGCATGAATATATTGCTCTGTGTGAGATTTCTTGTGAAAGACCTAGCAAGATAAAGAACCATCATCTTTCTTAGAGACAAGAACATCAAGGAAGGGAAGGCTACCATTGACCTCCTACTCCATCGTAAACTTAATGGAGCTTGATTGATTGTTAAGATGCTGAAAAAGTAGATATAACTTTTCACGACCATGAGGCCAGATAATGAAGGTATCATCCACAAACCTCTTCCAAAGCTTAAGCCAAAATTGGGTTGAATCCAATGCCTTGGATTTAAAATTCTCCATGAACAGGTTAGCTACAATAGGAGAGAGTAGAGAATCCATGGCAACACCGCAAGCTTGTTCATAGAATTCACCTTTAAATTTGAAAAAGGTAGAAGTAAGACAAATCTCAACCAACTTGGTTGTATCTGGATCAGTAATGTGATTGGTCACCTCTATAGCCTCATTGATAGGGATATTGGAGTAAACATAAATCACATCAAAACTAACAAGAATATCATCAGGGTCAAATTTAATACCCTTTAACTCATTGACAAAAGAGGATGAGTCCTTAACAAAGGATTTTGTAAGGCCAACAAGGGGCTTGAGCTTTCAAGCTAAATATTTAGCTAGAACATAAGTTGGCCCACTTATTGTATTGACAATGGGTCTAAGGGGGGCTCCCTCCTTATGGACCTTGGGAAGCCCACAAATCCTAGGAGTAAGAGGGTTGCTCTCAATAAGCTTATGGCTTATGGAGCTCACGGTGGTACTATATTTTATAGCTAAAAAAACAACTTTTGGGGCTTTTTTGATAGGGTTCTTATTTAGCTTTTTGTAGTTACCGTTGCTATAAATATGATCCATCATTTTTCTACATTAGTCATCCCTATCTAAAATAAAAATTGCCCCACATTTATCTTCTTTGAGAATAACAATGTGAGGGTTATTATTAATATTTTTTAATGATTCTATTTCAACTGTAGTGATTGTGAAGATCATAGTCTCAAAAAAATTACAATTTTAATCTCAAGAATATATATATATCGCTATACATATAATGCTATATATACCCATGAGGTGTAGACTAATTGGTTTGTCTGGGGTTTAGTCTCCACTAGGTCTTTGGTTCGAATCTCATGGGAAGGGGTTGAGGATGGGAGCCACCTTTAGGGGAATTAAACTATCTCAAGGGGCATCCAAGCTCAATCGTGGGATTGGCCCCAACCTAGGCTCAACCTAGTTTAAAAAG
Source organism: Pinus tabuliformis (assembly GCA_031772625.1). Classification (NCBI taxonomy): domain Eukaryota; kingdom Viridiplantae; phylum Streptophyta; class Pinopsida; order Pinales; family Pinaceae; genus Pinus; species Pinus tabuliformis. The sequence goes on along the minus strand of CM062819.1, from coordinate 1,359,837,574 downwards.
ATAAAAATAAAAATTATATATATATATATATATATATATATAGAGAGAGAGAGAGAGCACTACATTTGAACTCATAGGTTGATTTCACATTTTTGGTTCGGAATAATACCAACTATCAAAATCATTATTTCAAACAAATTGAAATGTTAACTCCAAATAAAATGAGTCACTACTACTAGCATCTCAATTTTATTTTGGGAGTTGATTTTAAGTTTTTTCTTTGGAATAATACTAGTTATTTATTCCATGATTTCAACCAAGTTGTAATTTTAACCCCAAAAAGGGCAATGCTAAGAGAATCATTTGTTCTTTTGAATGATCAATTTTAATAGTTGTTTTTGCTACTTTATGGGGATTTAAGGTTATGGTGGAAAATTGTTGTAATTCTAATCCGAACAAAAATTAAAATTGAAAATAAAAATAAAATAAAATAAAAATGGGCAATTCCAATAGCAACACTTTTCGAAATAAGAGTCTACTTTGGTGTTATGTCAAGTTAATAAATATGTTTCTTCAAAAAAAATTCCTTCCAAACAAAGCAAAACCAACCAAGCAATAACATGTAACCATAATTAATAAAATGTTAGCCACATATGAAACCATAAATTTAAAGAAATATGTGAGCATAAAGTCTTCTTTATATAATTAACAATAAACGATACATCATTATTCAAGTATGATTTCACCCAAAAATCAATAGGGCCTTAATATGCCACACTTAACCTTCAACTCTAGCTAGAAAACGCTCAAAATGGAGAGAATCGCCCTAACCAAAATGATACATTGGAAAATATAGTTCAATAAACAAAATAACTACAATGAAATGAAGGAAGGGTTTCACCTTAGCCTTAAAATATTCTTATTAGAGCGAAAACTATCTTTCAACAAAAATTATCCCAACATACTTGTACTTAGAAATTTCCAAGTATCAAAATGATCTAAGAAAACAAAGAAAGATGAAAAACCTCACAATGAAGTGCCCCAAAACTTCTTCCTTGCAATAATTCTTCCACTAAGCTTAGAGGGGATCTCCCAAACTTCCACCCATGCCCTTTGTAAAAGATTCTTCAGTTATATGTACTTTTATCTTAAACCCCATTGAATAAGATAACAATTATAAATGAAAGCAAAAAGGACCTAGAAGTGGGGTGCTCTTCATTGAAGTGTTTTTTAGGGTTTGAATCCACCACAAATTAACATGTTTACGTCTCTTATTTGATCATGCTCCTCCAAATACATGAATCACGCCTCAAACCATGCAAAATCCATTCTTAGATAACACATCTATCATTTATGAGTTAGATTGATGGTTAAGAAACAAAAATATTGTTATTTCTTACCTTAGAGTGGAGCATTTCTTTTCAAGTGACCGTTCACCATTCAAACACTTCTACTACCACATGGCACCACTTTGAATTAGGGTGTTTTTCCTTTAAACCTTTTCTTCTTCCACATACTTAGGGATAAATCCATCCTTAAGAGAAAAAACATATTGTGAATTCCTACCATAGAGTGAAGTGCTTTCTTGACCGTTCATGCACTTATACAACTAAATGGAAGGCACCACTTTGAGTTAAGGTGTTTTTCCTATTTAACATTTTTTACCACATTGTTATAGCTCATATTATAAATAAAAACAACAAATAAATAATTATAAAATAAAGTGAAGTATTATAATAAGGGGATAAAACAAATATTTTATTAATAAGAGAAAAAGGTAAAAATAAGGTATGAAAAATTTATTTAAAGCTAAATTAATAAAATGTTAAGATAAGAATAAAAATGCATAATGACAAGTGGATAAAGTAAATGGAGTTTTTGCCTTTGCATTTTTTAGAGGAAGGATGGGGGACATCTTTCCTCTTAGAGAATTATTGGGAAGCAAGGACTAAATATTGGTTGAGGTGGTTGATCCAGGACTCAAGGCCTCTTAGTTGTCTTGATTAAAGGATTGGTTGGGTAGAGAGTCATCTCCTACTTTTTTATATTCAACTAGATTAAAGATTAGAACTCAATAGATTTGAATCCATAACATTACAAGTGCCATAACATTATAAGTGCATTGGTATTTCATATCGCCAATAAGTTTCTTTACCAGTTATTGCTCGTGAATTATGTATTGTTAATAAATTATTCTTTACCGATCAATATTATACTTGAAGATAAAGTCTTTACATATGGTATCAAAAGCACTTACATATCTCTCTTACTTGCAATCTCTTCTATTTGATACATACATCTACCATTTCAAAATTTTATACAATCAGATGTGAATGATTCTAGATCCTCTGATCTAAACAATCCACCAATCTAAATAGATAGTATGATGATAACTTCTATATGACAATTATAAAAAAAAATTGTGAGAAAATAGGGTAATTTGTGTCTTATTTAATTTGTATCTTTTGTAGATATCAGTTTATTTCTTTATCGAATACTTATGAACATCCGAAGAAAGAGGCTAGTTAGATTTGAGATGTATTGCACTGTAACCAATCCAGGAAAATGGTTCCACTACATTCAAATCACGATCTGGTAGAGTGATCTGATCGCGATTGGGTATATATTAGGGTATTGCAAACAATCTCCAGCCTTTTTGGAACAAGAATCACAATGGGTTGCATAGCTTGCTTGTTTCCAATTTTACTTATCCTTATAGTAAACCTTTTGTCTTTGTTATTTGATTTATTGATAGCAAGACTTATGCAATTTTTTGTGCAGTACAGGCAGATCTGCTCTAAGGAGATTTGCAGGGTATAAGGAATAGAATGCAGCGTTCACAATAGAAATGTCGGATCATGTCTTTTCTTCCCTAGTGCAGATCCGATGAAGATAGACCCGTTGATCTCTCAATGGGCCATAAACAACAAACTTGTGAGAAGCTTTCCCTCACTGCATCTTACTGGTATCCCCAAATTTTTAAAGAAGAAAACTCAGTTTTAACAAATTTTGTAAATTCAGTTGTGAAAATTTAGTCATACCAATTTAAACAGTAATTTTGAGACAATAAATATCAGCATGGAACTATTTTAAATATGGATCTAACATTTATTTATGAACTGGTGTTATTTAAATATTTTGTATAATTATTTTATTTATTTATTTGTTTTTTAAGTTATATTTGAGTCGACATGAACAAAGTTTCAATTTTAATGATAGACGGACAAGAATTTTACATTATACTGAACTGTAAAATGAACCTCTCAACAACAAGCAATCTCCTCTGACTAACTAATAAAACAAATCCTCTACATTGTTTCGATGTTTTGTTTCATGGTTAAAAGTATTGTATCACAAATAAGCCATTAAAATCACTTTGTCGATGGTTTATGCTTGGATTAACTTATTAGAGATTCTCATCACATGTTGTGTTTTCTCTTTCTTAAATGGTTCTGGCAAAAAGGTGTCTATCTATATAAGAAATGTTGCTCCTTTGCACGAACACTAGAAGGTGTTGATTAATATTTCATCAATCAAACAAAAATAAAATAAATAAAATAAGGTGTGAATCAATCAGGGATTCATTGATAACGTAAATCCATTCTTACATTTGAGAACTCTTTTGTTATAATGGAGAAGAACCAGGAGAATTAATGAATAAATTATAGCGTGCACCTAATAAATATATTTCTTCGTTCTTTTTGACATAATAAGGTAACCATGGTTCATAAGTGTTTCTGGGAAATACAAATCACTAGGAAGGTTGAAACCCCACAAGAAGTTGCCACAAAGGTTGGAATCTTGGTTGAGCAAGTCATATTACTTTTCTTAGGAGAAATGATTAACATATGATGAGCCCCAATTTTTGGTAACAATTTGGGCTCATTTGGCCTACTTACCTTGCTCAACCCTTCATCTTTTATCACTTATGCATTCATTTCTTAGTATATTCGTGTTATTTGTAGGAAGAAGGGCAGGCATTATATCTATGTGGCTAATACATGATGATTTCAGGTTTTTTGGCATTAAAGGGAGCAAAGACCACGCAGAAGGAGACAAGGAGACAGCAAAGGTGGCATTGCAGGTTTATAGGGAGGTTGTCTACAGCCTTAAATGACCTCCCTCGTGATCTCCACCCTAACTTCGAGCTCCAACAGCTTTCCCCATCGAGCTTAAAGGCAGCCAACGGATTCTACAGGAACAGCAGTTTACAGCAGTTTACTTTTAGTTGGACAGCCGAGCTCCACTAATTGAGGAAGCCAGCTTGATCCTCATCATGTATAAATATTAAGGTCGTGGCCTTTGATAGGAGCTTTTTGAACCTTTGAACTACTGTTGCAATTTCTAAGCACGAGCTACAGCTCGGTTTTTGCTTTTTGTAAGCCAGTTTTGGCATGATGTTAGACTCATGATTATTCAATAAAGGCAGGCATCTTTGGATTCAATTCTGAGTTTTTAAGGGAGCTATAGCTCTCAGGTTAGGGCCCAACCTGAGAACAATAGACCTCCTTTTCCTTGTATTGTTACTTGTCTTTCCTTTCAGCACTTTATTCCTCTGTTTTGACATGCATTTGGAAATTACAGTCTGCTGATTTGATTTCTTTTATGTGATTGAGTAGGATTAGTTTATGGTTCAGGTGCTTTTAGTTGCTTAGATTAGAGTAGGATGATCAGCATTCATTAGAGCTCCAAGAAAAGGTTGACAGTGCACTCACTGCCATCTCTGTTTAGAGATTGGGGGTGTAGACCGTACCAACCACCAAAAAAACGCAATCTTATACTTTCATTCAAGCTGCAACACAGTCATTTCAATTGTAGATCCATCCATGCATTCTGATCTTGAGCAGTACTTCTTCATTCCAACTCCATGCATGATTTTTCTCTGAAGTTTACATTGTTGTTCGTTGATTTAATAACACAGTTAGGATAGGTTAATGAATTCTCGGTTTTGTGCAGATTTGTTTCCTTTACACTGCGTTGCATCGCTCTGTTATCTTCTTCTTCTTCTCAAACGCGCCCAAGTCACCTACTCAACCTCTGTTCAGCTCGTTTGCCTTCCAACACTTCTACTGTTCACGTAGCTCCATCTTTTTGGACTTTCCATTGCTTCCACCCTTCCATTCACCAACCAACTGCAAGCACTCTCTCTCCATCCCATCTCTCTGTCCCTGAACCATCACAAGCTTCCTTTTCATCCTACCTATCCACCCATACAACTCCTCCATCACCCAAAACTCCAACCACAGAACATCCTGTAGAAGTTAGCAGACTTCCTGTAGAAATCCCGAGCTTCCTGTAGGATCCCCTGCAGACATCCTGTAGAAACCTGTAACCTCGGTTGCCAAGCACCTGAATGTTGTGGACTTCTGTGGAACGATGTTAGGGATCCCCTGGAACCTCTCCTAGCCCTCCTGACCTTTCCCAAGCTTTCTTTCCCTTCACACTACCCCTGCACAGTCAAAACCCTAATAAGAAACAAAATCATAATAACTCCAACCACTTAAGCAAAAATATAAAAACAATGTTCTTTTCAATGGAGGTAGTTTAATCTCATGCATCTCATATCACTAGAAGTAATGGCATCATTTCTAGAAGTTTGCACTCCCACCATTGCATCGTAGAGATTAGACTAGTCAGATTAGGGTTTACTAGGGTTTCCATGTTTTGTTGGCTTTCAGTTCATTATTGCAAAGTAGGTTAATTTCCTTTGAGATAGCCTTCGTCCATCATTTAGAAAGCTTCTTCTGAGAACATATAGAAGATGGCTTGAGCCCTAGCGGACTTGTGCCAGCTGACCAAGTGACAGCTGCGACAAGAGCTAGTACTTGTGCATACAGCACCGTCGCTTCCAAGTTTGTTACGAACTACCGGGTTGATAAAATTAGAGATAGGAAGCTCCAGGAGTTGTAGCATTATTGCTACAATACTGGGGCCCACCATCTTTTTGGCGCCGTTGCCGGGGAAGCGTCAGATTATTAGTAATTGTTGCTTTTCTTCTATTTTCTTACTCTTGCCTTCTGCTAAATAGTTTATTTCATTTCCATTCTGCAAAAGTAGCATAGACATTTCCTGCTTTCATAGATTAGCATTTCCTGCTTTCATAGATTAGCATTTCCTGCTTGCATAGATTAGCATTTCAATTCTGCAATTTCATTTCTGCAAGCGTAGATTAGCCTTTCAATTCTGCAAGCGTAGACTAGCATTTCCATTCATGCAATTCCATTTGAGCAAAGTAGATTAGTTCTTTCCTGCTTTCAATTTAATTCTGCATCTTTATTTCAGTAAGATAGTTAGTTGTAGATCAATCTGTTTCAGTTTTGCAGGTACCAAAGAAGAAAACAACAAAAGCAATCAAAAAAAAGTCTTTCCATTTCATGCCTTGTAGGAATCGAGATAAAACAGGAAAATTCTTACCCAACACCCCCACCACATCACTGAGTCACCCTTCTCTCTTCTTCGGTGACAGTGATCCAGAGGAACCTATAGGTGAACCTCCTGAGATATACAAAGATCCTATAGCAAAAGAAGAATTAGAAACCATCCCATCTGAAGCTATGGCTGACAATAGAGGAGAAGATGAGAGAATAGAAGGTGCCTTCCCCATCCGAGAGACCAATGGAGAGATGAAAATGAAGAACATTAGCCCCTCCGCTTTACCTCACTTCCATGGACTGACTAATGAAGATCCTGATACCTTCCTGTTTGAGTTTGTTGTCCTTTGTAGAACCTATGACTATACTGAAGATGAGCAGAAGCTGAAACTCTTCCCTTCCACTCTTAAGGATGCAGCATTACGCTGGTTCATGGGCTTACCTGGGAATAGTATCACTACTTGGGCTCAGATGCAGCAAGCTTTCAATACCAAATACCGGGACTACTCTAGGTCCAAGGAAACCAAGGGAGAAATCTTTCGGATGACCATGGGAAATGATGAGTCCTTAGAGGATTATGAGAAGAGGTTCCAGCTTAGCTATAAGCGGGCCAGGTGCACACTTGACCCTGAATCCCTCAAGTTGGTCCTGTTCCGAGGAGTCCCTGAAGACCTCTTAGATAACCTTCACATGTTAGCTGGGGGGGATATTTACCAACTGCCTTATGAGGACATCAAGACTGTGTTTAGAAACCACTTCAGTGCAGCTCGAAAACGAGGTAGAGGAAACCTCCTCTCAACTGGTGTCCCTTTCTCCAAACATGAGTTTGCAAATCAATTGGAAGATCTTAAGAGTGAGGTGAGACAGACCATTGCCATGCAGCTGGACACATTCAGGATCCAGCAGAAGAAGGAAGAAGCTGAGAGATCCTTGGCTATCTTCTGCCCTAGATGTACCAGGAGACACCCTAAGAACGAATGTCCATTGCATTCGGTTGAAGTGTGTTTCGTTTGTGAGGAGGACCATCCCACAAACCAATGTCCAACCTTACCTGGATTTAAAGCCATGTACCAAGGGACAGAAGCTCCCACTGAACCTCTCTATTTCCTCAACCAAAGAAGGCCACAAGGACCTAGACCTTACCAGCAGGGGATGCAAGGGGCACCCCAAGCTTATTACAGCCCCAACCAATCGACTCCTATGCCTTCCTGGGGTCCCCCTGCTCATCCTTCCTGGTCTATGCCTCCTCCATGGTCTTACCCACCTCAGTACCCTACTCAACCCACTACTCATTCCTATCACTCACATGCCCAGCCACAGCCTCAGTGGAATGCACCTCAGTCGGGGTGGAGGCCCCAGTACAATACTCCTCCTGCCATTTTGCCTCCACCACCAGTCCAACCTCAACCATTACCTCCTGCTCCTCCAAGGCAACCTCAAATACCTGCTCAACCGAACCCGAACCCCAACAATAGACAGGCCCAGCAGGTATACACTGGGGAAACATCATGCCCTACTTATGCTGTGGAGATCCAGGAGATCAATCTTCGATCTGGAAAGACTCTTCCGGATCGCCAACCTCCTCCCCCAGAGGATGAGGAAGATAAACAGGAAAGTGAACCAAAGGCTATTCCACCCTTTCCTGAGAGACTAACAGCCACCACACAACCCAACCCAGAGGAGGATGAGCTTCTGGGTGAGCTCAAGCAGTTGTGTGTGAAAATACCACTTCTCCAAGCCATCAAGGATGTGCCAATATACAACAAACTGGTTAAGGAAAAGTGTTTCAAACACCCAGGCAGGCGAAAGAGAGATGATTCAACCATCAATGTCTTAGGACAACTATCTGACCTTATGTTAGGACAAGTCATCTGCCCAAAGTATCTAGATCCTGGGAGTCCTGTAGTAGATGTCCACATCAATGGCATCATCATACCTCACACCTTGATTGATCTGGGGGCTGCCATTAATGTGATGACCAGGGATACCATGCTCAAACTCAATCTTCAGGATTCCTTGAGGAAGACTTCGACAGTTCTGCAACTTGCAGATCGCTCCACTGTGACTCCCGAAGGGATTGTGGAGGATGTCTTGGTCTCAGTCGACTCTTGGGAATACCCTGCAGATTTCTTGGTTCTGCAACCCAAGGCAAAGCTTACTAGATATCCTCTTATTTTGGGAAGGCCTTGGTTAGCCACTGCAGATGCTTACATAAGTTGTCGTGCAGGAAACATGACCATCAAAAATGGTCCTATGTCCAAGCAGCTAGTCCTATACCCTCCTGCCCAACCTTCCTTAGAGCATGACTTACCACTTTGGTTGGAGGAAGGAGAAGAGGATGAAGTGTACTCAGCACCTCTGTGCACCCTAGATACCACTAGAAGAGACCCCCCAACCGAGGATGACTTGATTGAGACCTTGATCCAGAATCCACCTTCCAGTGCACTATCCTTAGAAAAATTGGTGGAGGATGCCCAAGCCAGCACCTTAGTGGATCTTTGTACGACCAACCCTGTCACTCCCAGAGTCAAGAATGTGGAGTTCGGCCCTGAGAGAACGTTAAATATCAGCTCCTCCCTATCTCCTTCCCAGGAAAAGGAGCTGTGTGGCCTGTTGGCCAACCATCTAGATGCTTTTGCTTGGAGCTATAAGGAGATGAAAGCAGTCCTTCCTTCGGTCTGTACCCATCACATATACATCAAAGAGGGTTGTAAACTGGTTAGGCAACCGCAGAGGAGAATGAATCCAGCCCTTAAGGACATTGTTAAGGAAGAATTGCAAAAACTGTTGGATGCCGGATTCATTTACCCCATCTCAGATAGTAAATGGGTGTCCCCTCTGGTGTTGGTTCCCAAGAAAAATGGAAAGTGGAGAATCTGTGTGGACTACAGAGAACTGAACAAAGCTACCAAGAAAGACCATTTCCCTCTACCTTTCATAGATCAAGTGTTGGATGGACTGGCAGGAAAGAAGTTCTTCTCTTTCCTGGATGGGTTTAGCGGGTACAACCAAATCCAAATCAGCCCGGAAGACCAAGATAAGACCACCTTCACTTGTCCTTGGGGTACCTTTGCCTACCGAGTTCTTCCCTTTAGGCTATGCAATGCTCCTTCTACCTTCCAGAGAGCTGTCTTGAGCATCTTCTCGGAGCTAGTCCATGATGCAGTGGAAATCTATATGGATGACTTCACTCCTTATGGGGCCAACTTCCAGGAAGCATTGTCCAATCTGGGAAAAGTCCTAACCAAATGCATTGAGATGAACCTGTCCCTTAGTCCTGAAAAATGTGAATTCCTGATGACTGGAGGGACCGTGCTAGGCCATACCATTTCTTGCCAAGGGTTACAGGTGGATCCTAACAAAATTGCTCTCATCAAGAAGATTCCACCTCCTCAAAAGGTAAGGGATGTTCGGAGTTTCTTAGGATTAGCAGGGTATTACAGGAGATTCATTAAAGACTTCAACAAGCTAGCCTCGCCATTGTTTGGCCTGTTGGCAAAAGATGTGGAGTTTAAGTGGACTGACGATTGTCAGAGGGCTTTGAATGAATTAAAGGACAAGTTGGTGTCAGCCCCAATCTTGAGAGGTCCAAACTGGGCCCTACCTTTCCACATCCACACTGATGCCTCAAACAAAGCCATAGGTGCAGCTTTAGGACAAGTTGAACAAAAACTTCCATATGCCATTTACTTTGTTAGCAAAAACTTGTCCAAAGCTGAACTGAATTACACTGTAACCGAGAAAGAGTTTTTGGCTGTGGTCCATTCACTGAACAAGTTCCGACATTATATCACTGGCTATCAAACATTTGTACTTACTGACCATGCTGCAATTAGATATTTAATGAATAAACCAGATGTGAATGCTCGTATTATTAGATGGTTACTTTTGTTGCAGCAGTTTGATTTGACCATTGTTGACAAACCAGGTAAAGAAAATGTTGTTTCTGACTTTTTATCTAGATTGGATTTGTCTGCAGATGAGGATGGAACAGTGGATGACCAGATGCCCGATGAACATCTGTTTGCTATCTCAGCACTCTCTCCATGGTTTGTTGATATAGCAAACTACCTTGTTTCAGCACAGTTCCCTCCGCACCTATCTTCAAGAGAGAAGAGCAGAATCATCAGAAAAAGTGACTCATTTACTTGGATCGGGGGCAATCTGTTCAAGCTTGGCCCTGATCAGATCTTAAGGCGTTGTGTAAGGGAGGAGGAAGTCTTTGATATCCTCCTCACCTGTCATGATGGGCCTTGTGGAGGACATTTTGCAGCAAAGAGGACTGCCTTCAAAATCCTGCAGGCAGGCTACTATTGGCCCACACTTCATCAAGATGTCCGAAGATATATCAGCCAATGTGACCAATGCCAAAGAATGGGGAAACCGACTCAAAGGGATGAGATGCCTCTCCAACCTCAAGTGACTCTTGAGTCATTTGAGAAGTGGGGTATGGACTTTGTGGGTCCAATCAACCCTCCTTCGAGGCAAAGGTCTTACATCATTGTGTGTACTAACTACCTGACAAAGTGGGCAGAGACTAAAGCAATCAAAGCAGCAACAGAAGAGAAGGTGGTCGAGTTCTTAAGAGAAAACATCTTCTACAAGTTTGGCTACCCAAGAGAGCTGATCACCGATCAAGGGAGCCAGTTCACATCCAACCTAGTTGAAGACCTACTAGCTCATCACAAGATCAAGCATAGGACTTCCACCCCCTATCACCCTCAAGCAAATGGGCAGGTGGAAGTCACCAATAGAGCATTAGAAGGGATCTTGACTAAGGTGGTGAGCAGCAGCAGAAAGGACTGGGCAGATCGCCTTGTTGAGGCCACATGGGCTTACAACACCACTTGGAAGACCACCACCGGCTCCACACCTTATGAGCTGGTCTATGGGAAGAAAGCTTTGCTGTCCATTGAATTTGAATACAACACTTTGAGGATGGCAGCTCAGCTAGATCTAGATCTCAGCCATGCACAACAAGAAAGGTTATTGCAGCTGAATGGACTGGACGAGCACCGAATGCAGGCCCTCCTTCACTCGGAAGTGGTTCAACTTCAGAGAAAGGTTTGGCATGACCAACATCTCCATGACAAGCAATTCCAGCTGGGAGATTGGGCTTTGTTGTATGACTCTAGATACAAAGATTTCAAGGGGAAGCTGAGAACCAGATGGCTGGGACCATATGCAGTGGAGAAATGTCATGACAATGGATCTGTTCTTATTCGAACCATTGATGAGGAAGCCATCCCCATGCTTGTCAATGGGCATCGATTGAAGATCTACAGGAAACCTCTCTCAAGACAAGAGTTCATCAAAACTATGGAGAAATCAGTGATGGTCATAGAGAAGGGTTCTGCCTCTCCTTTGGGCATACCCTGAAAGATCTAAAAAAAAAAAAATAATAAAGATCCTTGGGTGAAAACCTTTCTGAGGCGCCCAAGGCAGGTGGTAGGGGTGAAAACCTCATTGAGGCGCCCCTATTGTCTTTTAAAAAAAAAAAAAAAAAGATTTGAAAAAAGATCCTTGAGTGAAAACCTCTCTGAGGCGCTTAAGGCAGATGGCAAGGGTGAAAACCTCATTGAGGCGCCCCTGTTATCTTTCAAAAAAAAAAAAAAAAGGGAAAAAAACAATAAGCAAAAAAAAAAAAAAGACAAGGATAGCAAGTTTATAATGTGATATTGCAGATTGCAGGTGTTCTATGGAGGAGACGAAGCCTCTCAACTCAAAGCCAAGGTTCCTTATCATGCTGTCAGGAGACCTCACCAGCACCTCCTCCAAGAATACTCATTTTCTCCAAGGTATGTGCAATTTTATCACGGCTTGAGTCTTCTACAGGAAGACGCAGATTTTCTACAGGAAGATGCAGATTTTCTACAGGAAGGCGCAGACTTTCTACAGGAAACGCAACATTTCTACAGGAAGCTCTGTATTTCTACAGGAAACTTCCTGTAGAAGTTCAGGACGGCCCAGAATCCATTTTATGAGGAGATCTAACGACTAAGGATCGGTTTGGACGCATGCAAGCTATTGTTATCTCCCTTGCACATTGTTGTCACCTCGTCCTGCCATCCTTGTCGACATACAACGAAGTTACCTGCACCAGCAAAGCAGATCGATGAGTTATCAAGAAAAAGAAATTTTTAAATAAAAAAACCGCTGAGATCTCATACCATATCCATCCCAGTCATCCAGAAGCTCTGGGAGCATGATCGTGAGGCCAGATCCTTCGTCGTGCAGCATGCACCCAAGGAGGAAGAACTGTTACAAGACATCCCGCGGGAGTCCTGTAACAGTTAAGCCCGCTAGAGTGTACACTATTCACAGTGCTGGCCATATGCAATGAAAACGCGGACGCATGCAGCCAAGCATCAAATCCATCATCGGCAACCTGTAAACGTGAACCTCCGGGCCTGTGCAAATTCACCAGCAGCAGATAGATCCATTCATCATCATCCAAAACCCGAAAAATCGTGTTGCAGCCGCGCAGGTAAGTGTCTCGACCCTTTCTTCCGTCAGATTGCATGAATTTTACTTTGAATTGTTTGCAAAGTGTGAAGAGAATGGGTTGAGCGGCTGTATGGCCAGTTGACTGGCCACGTCGACCGGTTAATGGTCCATTCGGATGTTTGGGTGGCGGCCGTGACAAAAGGAATGGGCAGCACACACGTGAGAGCAATCCCCGTCGGGAAAAACGGATTTATCAGAAGAAACGACGGCGGATCTGCTGGAGGGATGATGCGGTAGTAAGTGAACTCGCAGACAAATGATGGGATGACGTCATCCAACGGTCCGGCGGGGACAGCTCACCCCCGCGCCACGGATTCCGCCGATTCAAATCTAATCGGCTAGATTGCCCGCATGCATTTATCATTCACCGTTTGAAACTCAAGTGAACATCCGGATCCCTCTGCAGTTCGAAACTCTGAGCCTTTGGCCATCAGAGCGCCTGTGAAACAACACCGAGAGCGCAGACCAACTGCAGTCCTTCCCAGAAATCACGGCGCTGCTCCTACAGGAAAGTTGTTTCTACAGGAAGGCGGGTTCCTCACGTAAAAAGGTGGCAGATAAAAAGGTAACCCTGAACTCTCCATGCAATTGGTTTTTAAAGGTGGCGGAATCGTCGTCTACAGTCCGGTCGTAGGAAATGGTTGCAATTGTTGTCTGCCATGCATAAACTATTGTTCTACAGGATGTCAATGTAATTAAACTGTGTTAAGGTCCTCAGGGATAAGTTTCGTGGATTATGTGCATGACAGAAGCGTAATTCTACGCTCTGTCTCAGTAGGCCAAATTTCTTCCACATTCGCCACCTCTAGCAATAGTTTTTATCATGCCTGGTGGGTTTATTAGACGGGAACCCACTGATTCATCAAAGTTAAGAGAAAACCAGGAGGTGGTGGAGCTCTTCACACGGGTGCAATGGATATCCTTTTGTGACAAGTTGCAGGGTTATGACAATGAAGTGGCAGAAGAATTTTTACAAGCTTTGAGGCCGAAATCCAAAACATTGGCCACCGTGAACTTCAGGGGCCTAAGCCTCAAGCTCACCCCGCAATATATCAGTCGAATTACTGAACTTCCAATGGGTTTGCCATGGGATAAGGAAGAAAGGAAGTTGAGCCAGCAGGCAAAGAAAGAATTCTTTCCACCTGAGGAGGAATCCTCGGAGGACAAAAATGGGGTGCGTAGAACCAGTTTGCTGCCACCATGGAATGAAGTTAGCCTACAGATCATGAAGTATATAACCTGTGAAGGCCGTTTTAGCATTGTGTACGGGTATCACTTTCGGTTGCTCACTGAATTGAGGCACCAGATTGATCTTCCTGTAGAAAATAAACTGAGCATCCCTTATTTCCTGCTACAGTCTCTAATTGAGTGTGCCACAAAGTTAAAAGAAGGCATACCCGACCAGGTAGCCCACCATGGATTGATCAAACTTCTTGTGGAGGATGCGCTTCATTCATATAAGGTTCCCCTCTCATGGGAAGCATTCAGAAATTTGACAAAAGATGGAGACATAAGGATGTTGACTGAAGAAAGTGGTTCCGCCAGCAGTGAGGAAAAAGAATCAGTGGCCGCGGGGAAGAAAGAAACAGGCCAGAAGACCCCGACCACAGTGCAGAAGGAAGAACAAAGGAGGAAGCACGAGAAAAAGGATGACAAAGAAAAAGATGACACACCCATCTTGTCAGCAAGAGAGAAAAGGTTGCAAGGCAGAGTGGACAAGGCTGAGAAGGTTCACATCAGCACAAGTACCTCATCAGCACCCACAACTAAACCAAAAAGCAAAACCCATGCAGCAAAGCAAGCCAAGGTGGTGACACCTGTGTCTACAGGAAAGCAGAAACAGACTTCTACAGGAAGCCCGAAAATTATTGAAAAAGGGTCTTCTACAGGAAGCCCGAAATTGGCTAAAACAGGGTCTTCTACAGGAAGCCCTGAAAAAGTAAAACCCAAGGAGAAGAAGGCAGACATTCTAGCAAGGGAGGCAGCAGCTGTGCTGGCCGCCCTCAGCACGCCACCTAAGCCAAAAGAGAAGAGAAAGAGGGAGACCCCTCTATACTTTGAAGCTCGAAGAAGTGCGAGAATAAAGACGGGCAAGCCACAGGCCCCATCCAGCAGCCAAATCACTACAGGGGATGCCCCTACTTCACCCAGTGAGAGGTCCCCCTCAAAGATATCGGTCACCTACGAGAGGGGGAGCCCAAAAACAACTACTTGGAAAGGAAGGTTAGACCAATCGGCTTCAAAAGCCCGGCTCAAAGTCAAGGAAACTAGGAAGAGGGAAGGAGCGGCACCCTCATCGCCACCAAGGGCAGAACAGGCAGAGCCACCAAGAGTAGGAAAGAAAGAGCGTATTCCGGAGCCTAGTTCTCGGCCAAGGACAAGGAGCTGGGGCAAAATTGCTCAAGGATGAGCAAATATTTTAGCTGGGGGGTGATGATGAGCCCCAATTTTTGGTAACAATTTGGGCTCATTTGGCCTACTTACCTTGCTCAACCCTTCATCTTTTATCACTTATGCATTCATTTCTTAGTATATTCGTGTTATTTGTAGGAAGAAGGGCAGGCATTATATCTATGTGGCTAATACATGATGATTTCAGGTTTTTTGGCATTAAAGGGAGCAAAGACCACGCAGAAGGAGACAAGGAGACAGCAAAGGTGGCATTGCAGGTTTATAGGGAGGTTGTCTACAGCCTTAAATGACCTCCCTCGTGATCTCCACCCTAACTCCAAGCTCCAACAGCTTTCCCCACCGAGCTTAAAGGCAGCCAACGGATTCTACAGGAACAGCAGTTTACTTTTAGTTGGACAGCCAAGCTCCACTAATTGAGGAAGCCAGCTTGATCCTCATCATGTATAAATATTAAGGCCGTGGCCTTTGATAGGAGCTTTTTGAACCTTTGAACTACTGTTGCAATTTCTAAGCACGAGCTACAGCTCGGTTTTTGCTTTTTGTAAGCCAGTTTTGGCATGATGTTAGACTCATGATTATTCAATAAAGGCAGGCAGCTTTGGATTCAATTCTGAGTTTTTAAGGGAGCTATAGCTCTCAGGTTAGGGCCCAACCTGAGAGCAATAGACCTCCTTTTCCTTGTATTGTTACTTGTCTTTCCTTTCAGCACTTTATTCCTCTGTTTTGACATGCATTTGGAAATTACAGTCTGCTGATTTGATTTCTTTTATGTGATTGAGTAGGATTAGTTTATGGTTCAAGTGCTTTTAGTTGCTTAGATTAGAGTAGGAGGATCAGCATTCATTAGAGCTCCAAGAAAAGGTTGACAGTGCACTCACTGCCATCTCTGTTTAGAGATTGGGGGTGTAGACCGTACCAACCACCAAAAAAACGCAGTCTTATACTTTCATTCAAGCTGCAACACAGTCATTTCAATTGTAGATCCATCCATGCATTCTGATCTTGAGCAGTACTTCTTCATTCCAACTCCATGCACGATTTTTCTCTGAAGTTTACATTGTTGTTCGTTGATTTAATAACACAGTTAGGATAGGTTAATGAATTCTCGGTTTTGTGCAGATTTGTTTCCTTTACACTGCGTTGCATCGCTCTGTTATCTTCTTCTTCTTCTCAAACGCGCCCAAGTCACCTACCCAACCTCTATTCAGCTCGTTTGCCTTCCAACACTTCTATTGTTCACGTAGCTCCATCTTTTTGGACTTTCCATTGCTTCCACCCTTCCATTCACCAACCAACTGCAAGCACTCTCTCTCCATCCCATCTCTCTGTCCCCGAACCATCACAAGCTTCCTTTTCATCCTACCTATCCACCCATACAACTCCTCCACTCCTCCATCACCCAAAACTCCAACCACAGAACATCCTATAGAAGTTAGCAGACTTCCTGTAGAAATCCTGAGCTTCCTGTAGGATCCCCTGCAGACATCCTGTAGAAACCTGTAACCTCGGTTGCCAAGCACCTGAATGTTGTGGACTTATGTGGAACGATGTTAGGGATCCCCTGGAACCTCTCCTAGCCCTCCTGACCTTTCCCAAGCTTTCTTTCCCTTCGCACTACCCCTGCACAATCAAAACCCTAATAAGAAACAAAATCATAATAACTCCAACCACTTAAGCAAAAATATAAAAACAATGTTCTTTTCAATGGAGGTAGTTTAAACTCATGCATCTCATATCACTAGAAGTAATGGCATCATTTATAGAAGTTTGCACTCCCACCATTACATCGTATAGATTAGACTAGTCAGATTAGGGTTTACTAGGGTTTCCATGTTTTGTTGGCTTTCAGTTCATTATTGCAAAGTAGGTTAATTTCCTTTGAGATAGCCTTCGTCCATCATTTAGAAAGCTTCTTCTGAGAACATATAGAAGATGGCTTGAGCCCTAGCGGACTTGTGCCAGCTGACCAAGTGACAGCGGCGACAAGAGCTAGTACTTGTGCATACAGCACCGTCGCTTCCAAGTTTGTTACGAACTACCGGGTTGATAAAATTAGAGATAGGAAGCTCCAGGAGTTGTAGCATTATTGCTACAATACTGGGGCCCACCAACATCTTTAAATATTGGGTTGCCATCCAAAGTAAAAATACAAAGTTAGATCAAAGTCAATTAAAGGTAGTTGGAATAGAAACTAAGACAAGATTAGGACCCTGTTTCCAATATTAAGGGGAGTTGAGCATGCCTAAATATTATGAAAGAAGCTCATAAATATAATTACCTAGGTTCACAAGTCAAGATGGGGGTCTAATAGCAAATGCTAGGGTGATAGGTGATAAGAGGGCATTTAGTGTTAACACATATACTACAATGGAAAAGGCACAAACTACGATGAATCTCCTTAAAGGAGAAACTCTAGTATATTGGGTAAATGAATAGACGAAAAGCAAATCACACCATTGCAAGTTACTATGGAAAAGTTCGAGGAAACCTTCAAAACCAGATATCGATCAAACAAATACAAACACCAACAAGTAGGAGCCTTCCATGCAGTGAGACAAAATGGTAGATCAATAGAATCCTAGGACACAGAGTTCTACCCACTAGTCCATCATGTGGACTATATTGAAAATGATAAACAACAAGCTAAAAGACTTCTACATGGGCTCAACCCCTTGGTTCAATTGAAGTCACCATGTGGAAACCCACCACCATGGTAACAACAACAAATTTGGCTAGACAAGACCAAAGGAGAATTAATATGGAGAGTCAATCAAAGGATCTTAATAAAACAATGAAGGAACCTTCAAAAGATAAGATCATTAGACTTGGGGACACCAATATAGATTCCATGAAAGACAAAACAACATTGCTAGGGTTGTTAGTGTAACTTCGGAGGTACTTCCAAAAACACATAGGGGTCAAGCCTACTTGAGAGGAACAGGTGGAAGAGGTAGAGGACATGGTGGTTGAGGTCAAGGTTAGATGGAATGTTGAAAATGTTGGCCTTTGTTTCACTATAACCATCTATTCTACCATTTCTTGGAGCATGCTAGGTCTCGACATGTACCAATCCTCTAAACAATCCCAACTTTTAGGTGTATGATAGGCTCTTCAATGTATGACTTCATATGTAGTTGCCTTAATGGAACTATGATATTTATTCTTATATGCAAATTCCACAAAGGGTAGATATTTCAAGAAGATATGTGGCCAACATCCAATATAAAGTCATGTGGACCTTCACCATTGGACCTTGACTTGTTCAATTTTTTGTGCAAGATATGTGGTCCAATTTAGAGAATGGTTTAAAGGATCAAGTCAAGAACCAAGAAATTGACCTAGTCAAGGACAACTTGGTTTATTGGCTCACGAGCGAAGAAATTGAATAGGTTAAGGTCCAATAGGGACAATATAACCCATGGTACACTATTTTGGAGGATTAAGACACTAAGCATCATTACTTTCCTTATTTATTTTATGAGTAAGACAAGATTTAATTAATTTAAACAGATGCATATTCCAAATGGGTTTTTTGGAAGAATATTTTTTTTACACATTTGATTCATATCTACTTGTTAGTTTAAATAAATACCATTTTTACTAATAATGTTATGTTATGATGTTAATATATGGTTTCATTCATTATGATAAAGATATGTTGATGCATGAGCATGTTGTGTCTTACTTTTTAAGTAGTGATAACAATGATGTGTTTTTCGAGTGCGCTCAGGGGTGAGCGACTAACCCTAGCTGCGCCGCCCCTGTATCGTCTTTCTTCTCCCTGGCCACCGTGATTTTTTCCTTTGCAGGTCTCAAGCACTGGTGTTGCGGTTGTTGCGTCGTTTCTAGGTTCAACTTCGGTGGAGATTTGAGGGGATGTAGCTTTATGGGCTCTTTTTCGTGCATCTACCTGCTAGATGGTCACCTACAAATGGAATGGGCCTCATGTGGTGGTTTTGTTTGTTCTCTGCGGGTTTTATGCCACTCAACTTTTCCCATCACCATTCTATCTACTATGTGCATCTTCACTAGTTATGCAAGGATTCACAAGCGGTTTTAATGGACTCTGTGGCCCTTTTTTATTTTTTTCTTTGTTGTCGTAGAGGTTTTTTTTGCAAGATCTTTGGTTCGTGGGTTATGTGCATTGTCGGTTGGGTCTGATTTACCTGCACAACCACCTTTGTGAAGAGTTGAGGGGATGGGGTTTTTTAACCCCTTTTCATGCCAATTCTCTACAAAGACTCTGATCCGGCTCCTTATGGGTTTGTGGCATGTTTCATGGGGCCTTTGTGACCTCTTTGGGTGGGTTTCGAGGTCGTCTTGTTTCTATTTGCAGCCTTGCTATGTGTCGGCGCACTGCTTTTACTTCTTACTTTTCGCTCCAGTTTTGGGACTTTGGAGGGTCTACATGCCATTTTAGTTTTTCATGTTTTGTAGTTAGTGGCTTGGCCCAAAATCTTTTGCTAGACAGGCCTGTATGCCTTGTATTTTCTACTATGAATGCTTTGCAACAAACATGTATTGTGCTCATGCTGCATACACACTCAAGTGTGTTTATTGTCTTTTTATGATGACATACAAAAGTTGACATATAGATTATTTCTATGATATGATGGTATTATAATTATAACTAATACATGTGTTGCATGTTGTGAGATGATGATTGACAAGAAATCTACCAGTGCCCAAAAGGGTCGAATTATTTGATGATCTCATCAAAGCCCATACTTTAAGGGAGAATATTTGCAAAGTAATACCTTATAGATTGGAAACAAAATCAACTACCATAGCAATGTTTATTTTCCCTTGTATTATTCTCGATGGGATATGGGACATGAGAATATTTGCAAAGCAACACCTTATAGATTGGAAACAAAATCAACTACCATAGCAATATTTATTTTCCCTTGTATTATTCGCGATGGGATATGGGACCATCATGAAAAGGTCGAGTGCCATACATTGGAGTTGTGATGTTGAAATCCAAAGAATGGCTAGAACTTTACTCGCTTATGGAGCTATGAGATTGAACTTCAATTCTAGGGACTGTATCCCTAAGAGAATATATGAAAGAGGTTTATATCCAACCATTCGAAATGTGTTGGTCTGGTGCCATAGAGACCACCTCCCACCACTGCATGACTATCATGTGGCCTCCGGACATTTGGAAGGAGTTCCACTAAACAGTACGGACATAAAATACAAAAAAAAAAAAAATTAAAAAACAAAAACAAAACAAAACAAAAAACAACAATTAAGGTTGTAACAAGTGTGAAGCTTGTTCAATGTCACAAATGATACTTTGAAACTCTTGTGCAAAATTACTTTTCTCACATTTCATCTATCTTAAGTCTTTGATGGCAGCTAATCACTAACAACATGTTTATGACACACATTTAAAGTTCTAACCCAATCTTATTGTGAGAACTATCTCAGACCCTTTTTGTTTTTTCACTCGTGAAAAAAAAAGGGAAAAATGAGAGTTCTTTACGGAGTAAGTTTTTCAACTTTCCATCCTCACTAGTCACTCATGGCACAAATTGTTGGAAAGGATACAATAGGTCATTGGATGTCATATATTTAAGAATATCAATTTGAAGTCTTCTGACGTATTTTTAAACCAATTTTGTCAATCTGAAACACCATCTCTTTATTTTTCTTGAAGCTCTTCCAAGATGTGAAAATTTAGAATGTGCTACTATTATATGTAGTTACAAAACACTAACACATTTTTCATTTTTTTTTTATCATGACAACAAATTGAAGTAATATGGGTGAGGCTCAAGATCAAATCTAGCGTCTGCCACTATAACACTAAAACACTAAAAGTATATCCAATAGCCCATAAGACAGATATACTAGTAATTTATGACATAGCAAGAGCCGAAACTCCACGAGGTTGGGGAGCTTACTCCTTGAACCTTATCACAACAGGCCAGAAAGATGTCCCCTCAGGGAATTTGAAACTGAGTGGAGAAGATAACATCCCATTATATCAACCACTTGGTCATTCCACAAAGAGATACAATACATTTTAATAAAACAACTTGGTATTGATAAAGCATCCAGCCCTGTCACAACCTATAACCCCTGCATTATTGCATTATTTTGGGTCGTCAAAATATTTTATCAATGATTTCGTACATAAATCACGGGATCTTTTACTATGCACAACTTCGAAAGTATCTGTAAAACGTCTTACGTTGGACACTTGATTTTTATTTTTCCTTCCAGATGATTTGCTTTTCGGATTCCAACGTCTTCAATGCCTCGATTTGTTTCTATTAATTTTGCACAAATTTTCTGCTACAGTATCATGTTTAGCATACTCAAATTTGTTCATTAATTCTAGCCACGTGTGGAATTTGTGCCTTTTTGTTTTAATTATTCAACTATATGCGTGGTCGAATGTTTCCCTTCAAAATTTTCTTAGAATAAGTACAATCTTAATGTACTTGTATCCTTGATTTACAATGTAATATATGCAGCACTTTTGAAAAATATACCTTGGAAAATAAACATTTTTATACAACGTTTAGATGGTAGGAGAAAGATTTATTACATAACCCCGTGTGCGTTGATCTCTTGTTTCCTGTCCTTTGGTGGACAGACAATACTATACCAGCCACAATTACTTCAAGAAACATAGCAATCACCACTCCCCATAGGCCACCTTGAAAAGAAAATTTTACACATCTATTGGTAGCAGCAACAGATTAACAAGTGCAAACTCAGCATGATCCAATAAACAAGGAGAAGTTGGTGTGGAATGTATTAAGATGCGATGATCAAACTAAATCTCCGATATATATTTACAGGCTATACTAGAATAGAAGAACATCACATCTACTGAAAGAGGTAATTATCCTCTCTGTGATAATGTACAAATCTGCGACAAAGCAGTGTTATCTAATTATTTTTCACCTCTGAAACTTTTGTACAGTATATTCCTAAATCATCAAGCTATGAGATGATTCAATTCCTAACTTCGTTACAACAAACAGTCAGGGCAGCCTCTGAATGGTCCCAACTACGTAGAAAATTTAGAACCGTACAACAAACGAAATTGATTTACAAGGACTTCCAGCAGAAACTAAAGATAAACGTTCTGCCTCCATTTGGTTCGCATATACTAACACTGATAAAAAGCAAATGACTTTGCCTTCCAAAAGAGGCTTAATGTTCGGCCAATCTTTTTGGAAGTTGTTCTATGAGTTGTTTTATTTTCCTTCAAGCTCTCCCCATAGATTGATGGCTGAGGGGTACACACAGCTGTAGAAGACTGGCAGGAAACATCTTGCTGTCGCTGCTCTCTGAAATGCTGTAGCAATTTCTGTGCTTTGTCCTTTCCCCTTGGGCTTCCATTCATAGAAAGAGTAACCAAATAAGGAATGACCCCTTCCCTTAAAACCATTTGACTGTGCTCAAAACTATTAGTACATAACAATAAGAGAGAGGCTGCTGCTTGTTCTTGTGCAATGGTTGTACCTGTATCAAGAATATCTGCAATGGTTCCAATGCAGCCTTCCGTATCAGCAATTGTTGCTCTGCCCTCTTCAGTAGAAGCAAGGTTATACAAAATTGTAAGGCATTTTTCTGTACAGTCACCCTCTGCAACAAGAAGAAGATGAGCAAGCCTGGAAACAACTCCTGCAGATACCATGTAGGACCTGTTTCCCTTGAATGTTGATAAATTATACAAGGCATTTATAGCATCTTGTCTACATTGGTTAGATTCCGAGTCCATCAGTTTAATGAGAAGAGGTATTGCTCCGGAAGCTCCAATGCTAGCTTTATTATCTTCCAAACTAGATAACATAAGCAAGACAGCTACAGCTGCTTCAGATGTTTCAGAATCAAGAAGATCCAACAAAAGAGGCACTGCACCTGCAGCCAAGATTGCTGCTTTGTTCCTACAATACAAAGCATGAACACAAGTAAGCAAAAATGTTTTAAGATGATTAGTAAAAGAATAAATGACATCTGCTAGACTTGTGTATTTTGATCAACTAAAAAATATTTCAGACATCCTTCTACCTGTTATTATTCACACCAATATTGAAAAGCGCCAAAGCTCCAGTCTCTTGTGCTTGGGCATTACATGCATCAATAGCAGAACGTAGGAAGTTCACAAGCATGTGAATGAAACCATTGGCACCCATGTAAGAACGAGCTTCATCATCATCCTTTGCGAGAAATCTAATCTCTTCTGCTGCTCTACATTGCAATTCTAGTGACGGTCCACCAAGGCTTGAGAGCAACCTTTCATATGTTTTACAAGGGTCCTCTTTGACATTTTGAGATTCAACTATGTCACATGACCAGGAAAGACTTGTATCACCTAGTTCACTCGATCCTTCATTTCTTAGCATAGCCGGTGAATCACAGTAAGAACTGTTACCAAAAGTACCAGTTGATAATCTGCTAACATCATCCTCACAAGCACATGCAACTTGATTGTCCCTCAATGGGACTACCTTGACCTCCCTCAGGCGACCACCATCAATGCTCTTGACAGATCCAGAATCTGCCAAGTCCCATCTCCAACCTGCCACAGGAGGGCATGGAGTAGATGGCTCTGGAACTTCAATTCTATGTTGTTCACACCAACTTGCAATTAGACCTTTGACACAATAATTAGGAGTTACACCAAGATGTGTCAAGCTTTGCTGGGTTTTGGGACATGTATCATGACCCTCATTAATCCACTTCTCTATATAAACCCGTTCATAAGTTTGGCCAGATGAAATAATCACAGGGTCAGACATTAGTTGCAGAGAAATTGGACATCTGAATTCTTCAGGAGGTACTGGCATGCTTCCTGAGCTTCCAGGAATTTCCTTTCCAGCTGTATCAAATGCGTGAAGCCTTGAAGCACGACGTTCAATGTTTCTTCCATTCCTACTAACCTCGCCAATGCAATCTCTGATGGATGGAGAACATGGACCTGAGTTTGGGGAATCAGCACCATCTGAATACTCATTTTTGAAGAACATAGCGTGCTTTCTTAAAAGATGCAAGAGATATATGATAATGGACTCCTTCTTCTTGTCTTTATCAGAGCGGGCTTTATCAAGCAATCTCTTTAAGGCTCTTTTTTCTGACAACACAGCTCTTGAAGACATGATGTTTAGCTTAGTAGCCACCCGATGAAAAACATCCATTTCTGATGTATCATTTCCACTACTGGGATCCTTATCTTGCCGCAGCAATGAAATGACTTCATCACCAACTTCTTTTTCTGTTCGTTCAAGTGCAAATGTTGTCCCCTCAAGCTCTTTAACAATTTCAACAATCTGCATGAAGAATTTAATAACCATAAGCAACAATCAAGGAAATTCTACTATCTTCAACAATACACCAGTTACAACAAATGAACTTGATATATTAAAAGTGTGCACAAAAGGCATTTTTCAATATGTTCAAATATCAAAATTACATCTGCCAAAAATCAAAACAGATGGATTTGCCAACAGGGCATAAGTTCACTGGTGAGGTCAACAGAGTGGTAAGCCATCCCCCAGGGTTCCCTTCTCACTGTGGTCTTTTCCCACCCAAATGGCACATCTCAAAAAGAGACGAAGGCAGGTGCTAATCTCAAGATGATTTTGGTGGAACAGTTGCCCCTCAAACCTGGCATGAAGGCTGAAGAAAGTTCAAGTTGTGCAGTACAGCACCCCAACCTTCGGGTGTGTTTTCTGAAGCAACATCCCAATAGAAGAAATAACAGATAGATAGGATAAAGGTAGCTCAGAAAACCCCTGCCTTATCTCTTTCTATAAGCAGGGCACTGTTGTAGGACATTAACAAACCTTAGAATTAGGAAAGGCTAGAAACTAAATTACTTTGCATTACTTCCACGTTTTCTGATAGATATAATCCTACCTTCCAGTGGCTAGTCAAGCCCTTGCATTTGCAATAATATAATCTTACCTTCCAGTTACTCGTTAAGCTCCTGGAATCACTTTTAAGTTTTTCAATACGTCTTACAATGATACCTAAAATGTATGTTTTTTTAATATCACACCTCAATAATACCTGAAATGTTTATGCTTGACATAAATCTGCAATTTATACCAAAAACGTCTATGCTTGAGAATTTATAAATCAATAATACCTAAAACGTCTATGTTTGACACATAGATCTGAAATTTATTTTCTGCTCAAGTGTATATGTAACCTAAAGTTGTTAGGTCTATGCAATAGTGTTTATTAAATGCACTCATCCTTTACGTTACTTCACGAATAGTTTGATTCGGATGCATTGAAAAATGTCCTGCTATGTATAGCATAATCCTTCATTTACCATGGTGTTAACTTTTGCCACATAGGCAGTCTAATTTTCGCTGACACTCTCCAGGGTTGATCTATTCATAGCAGTGTAAGTGTAGTTGATCTAACATATAGAAATTATTAAGCATCATATTGAGACTTGGCAAAACTTGACACGTGAAACATTGATCAAATCATTCAAAGTCTAAATGGAGTATCGCTCTTATATAGGAATCATAAGTTCAAGTTAAAAATCAGTTTCAATTTGCAAGATGATCTTAAATAACTGGTAAATCACAACTCGCAATTGATTTGGACATAAAGCACAGCTCCAAATTCTAGCTTTTGATCAAATGCCACATTTGAGTTTTTCAACCAAAAACGAAAAAGAGGCTTCAAGCCATTTACTTACCCTTGATAAGGTTACTGTCAATGGATCAGATGGATTCTGTTACAAACCTGTCGACCTATTAGGAGACAAAAGCATTCAAAATCAGTCCTTGAGTGCATGTTACAGGTATGCAGTGGCAGTTAACTGCTAGATACAAATGCTCCTATGGACTCTTCCGGATTTTTTTTATTTTCTTTTGAAAGTCTGAAGGCTACTCACCTAGTTCTCTCAGTTGCCTCTTCAGAATCATTAAATATTTGCTATTTGACATTCAAAGAAGCTGCCTGCTTCCTCGAAGTCAAGGACATCCTAAAGAAACCAAAGGTGTGCAGGACAAGCATGAACACCGTGCCTTTCATAAAAGCATTTTTCATGGATAATCTTTTATGTTAATAGTTTTAATAAAAATGTGACTTATATCGTCTCCACAGTAAAACAAAATATATTATATAACTGACACAAGCAGAACTCGTGCATATTCAACCTAAGACTTGTTGTTCTTACAATGGGTCAGTATTCAAAGCAGAAAATACCAAGCTCACATAACAATTTTGTAACTTATCATTTAATAAATCATCCCTGAAAGCATGCTAAAAAATCAATACTTGATGATCATTCAGCATATCAAGAACACCAAAGCAAGCTGAGATGGACAGAAAAAGAAAAGATACAAGCTTTCCATTTATACCCAGTCAAGGAATCCAGGAAAAAAGCAAAAGGAAAGATAATTGCACCATGGTGCACTGATTAAATCCAGCCATAAAAGGAAAGAACCTAGAATTATGGCAAGAAAGCATACACCAACACATTCTACATTACATCACTGATAAATAAAGCACAAACGAAATTTTTGGAATTATTTGGGAATTATGTTTTAAATCAAAAACGCCAAGATTTAATTGGAAGGATATTATGTTGAAAAAATTAAGACAAATGATTCAAAAAACATTTTGTTCCTGACACTGCCTTGCCGTCCACCCACTAGACCTTGTGCAGAAGTTCAAATAAGTTTTGAAGGCAAAACTAGAGTAGACATTGTGAAAAGAAAAGAATACATAAACCCAGATTCCTAAGGTGTTGAACTTTAAAAAATAGCATGGACCCATTGGTAGGCATGATCCTGAAATGAGTCAGAGGTCGAAAAACACCGTGACTAATGGGGCAGGCTAAACAGCGCACCCAACGAATTTGTCATATGGGCACACAGATCTGGTCTCTGTATCAAGGGGTAAAAAATTATCACAAAATCATCAGAGCACAGAATGCACATAGCACTTGACAACTTCAAAATAATTGAAGTGGCAAACTGATGTTGTGTCACAAATGCACCAATATTCCTAGTCATAGAATTGTCACTATGACCCAGCTGAACAGTCTCAAAGTTTAATTGTGCTAATACATCACATGCTACCTTAGTGTGCTGACCTTTGTAACAGACATGCAATCCAAATCAGCACGAGTACACTGGCATGGATGGATGGTTCAATGGACTATCACATACAAAAAACCAACAGCCGCAATGGACAGTCTTTTCTCCATCTTACTCTTCACAGATTTCATACAATTATGTAATTTAGGGAATTAAATAAATGAGAAATGAAGCAATTTGTATTCCATTAGTTAGATTATTTATAGCCCTAAGACTGTAAACAAGTTCATTATTGGAATGATACTTTGTAGTTGCAAACTAGTAACCAGAGTCATGTCATACAATATCTCATTGTATAGTTTTGTTCTTATTAAAAAAAACGGAGTTTGTAGCCCAATTCTATCACACAGTATTTATTCAATTTATAAATTTCATCTATTCCTCAGATAGCTATTAATATGTCGTGCCATAAAGCAGTGATTGTGTATTAAGATGACCCTGTCATAGTTCTGTTGTGGTTATCTGATTCTTTGGATCAAATACGTATTAGAGGAACATTTCGCACATAGTTGTTTACACAAACTATGGTAAGGGCTCGTTCTAGAACAAAGGAAGAGATGGAGAATGATTTGCAAAGCTGTTCTGTACTCCCCGAAGAAAGAGTTACCAATCCCACTAGCAAAAGTTGAGTATGTATGAACAACTGACCAATAATGTTTATTTATTGGTAACATTAACAACCTTTGTTTCGGCACTATAAACTAATATCCACCAAAGATCCCCAAGAAGCAATCCAAACTTGAAGTTGAGTGGTAGTGAAAGAAATTTGACATCAAAATATGGGGTTCTCTCTCAACGAAGAAACGATTAGAAGGGATGCTCAACAACAACAATGGAAATACCAGCAACAGAAATCTAACCAAATGATAGATGCCTACCTCCAAGAAATCAACCACTATATCATTCAGCTCAAAGTGATGGATGAAGAAGCGGAGTTGGTCACCAACTTCATTAACAAGTTGATCAATCCAACTTAAAATGGGCTTGAGATGTTCAATATCCACATCTAGAATATGATCGTGGGAAGGATAAATTAGCAAAGGCTAGGAAAATTTGGAGGAAGCCACATCTCATTGTTGCCACTAAAGAAGAAAGTTGTATAAGATGGTGCAACCAAGAAGCCATTTGGCGGGACCAAACAATAGAACAATAATTCCAGGTTGTGAAGCACAGCCAAAGAAGAAGAATGTTTCTTTCTATGATTATTGTAAGAACATAGGACATGTGAAAGATGATTGTTAAAGACTGCAGTTAAATAAGCGTTAGTAGTATACCACAACAAAACAAAGAGAGAGAGAGAGAGAATAACTCTGCAACAGAAGGCATTCCCTTAATAGTAGTGTTTCAACCTAGTTGCAAAGAACATGAAAGACTATTCTACAGTAAGATCCAAATAAAGGAGCTGGTAACCATAGTATTTTTATATTGGAAGCTAGAGGGATCTTATCCCAAAGGTGGTAGTAAAGAAGCAAAACTTATCAACAACCACACATCTTCAACTCTACTTGTTGTGTTAGCTTAGCAAAGTTAAAATTGTGAAAATTTACAAGTCTATTGCAGCAATTGGAAATTATTCTTCTAACTGTAAATTTAATTATGCAATTTATTTGCTATGGCAAACAACAAACAAAATCACAACTGCAATTTTCACCATAAAAAACGCTGTGGAAAATAAAATGTTGGAAACTGAGAAATGCTAGCACACACACATAAAAATGACAATTATTTTTGGACAATTGTCCCCGGAAACCCAATGTCGGAAAACCGGTGCAGCAACTAAGGGTTTTATTATTATGCAGCAGTGAAATTATGAGTACAACTGGATGTCCAAAACAGGCAGCCCTCTACAAGATAAACTGGCTACAAAATTAGTGAGACAAATTGTCTCACCCGACACCGATCTCAGCCCCTGAACTGGCTTCAAATGGGTTGTTCGAACCTTGCGTCAACCTCTGCACCAATGCTATGAAAACCCTCTCACACTCTACCTGGAAGCTGCAATTGATCAAGTCGTCTGCCCAACTCAACCTTTGAGAATGACTCACTGACCCTTCCGGAAATTCTCCCGACCTCCAACAACTAAATCGACCCTCTATATGGCCAAATCAAACTCTGCCTCTGAAGCTTCTACGCGGGCCTTGCACAACCCCACTGAAGAAACTCTTCTAGTTGTCTCTCTGGAACTACAAAACTTCCTCTGGACTCACTAACTCTGCGCCTCACTATCTTTGCATCCCCTCTTTGGCTCAAATTCTTCCAGCTGAATGTTGCTCTATAGAAAATCGAGTTGCCAAGGAAACTCGCTCACCAAGTGTGTTCTCCATCAACCCCATCGACTTCCTCTTATAATCTCCAGTTGAGACTTCAACGGCTAAGATTAAATCTTAATCAATGGTTGAGATCATCTCCAAGTCGATCCATGTGAGTTTCTACAGAATTTTCACATTTCTCAATTAATTACTATTAATTAATCAATTTCTCTAAGTTAGACTTAGGCATTTTTTAATTATCAATCAATTAATTTAATTGAGTTATCTCTAGGTGGAATTTCCAAAAATGATTTCTAGGTTTTGGAAATCTCCTATATTTTAACCTCTCCACAAAGTTTGAGAGTAGAACACCATCCGATGCTACAAAACTAACAAAGTTCGCCATCTCAACCAATTATTACAACAACGATGTACATATGGATTTATATAGAGTGATCTTTGAATATTCACAATCCACACCTTTGTGATCATGATGGAATCTATCAACGGTGAAAGAACTAATAACAACTAGTCAATGATGGCCAAGCTTATTTAGTGACAACACAAAAAGATCCAACATGCTCAGTGTCATTGCTAAGAGATTAATTAAAGCCTTGAGAAAATTTGCTTTATTAATTTTTCACCCAAAAAAGAAGAGAGTGGCACTCTCCATAAACACCACAACACCAAGGCCCCATCACACACAAAATCAACATGTCCAAAGAAGTCAAAAGAATAGCCCCAATTGGACTAGTTGATTCAACACTATTTGAGTTGTTCCAAGAACCTTGTAAAATGCCTCCAAATACATAATTGAGCACTCCATGGACCTACAACAAGCAATTGTTCAGCCAAATGACGTGTTGTGCAAAACTATGTTATTGGAAAATGAGGAGAATGACGTAAATTCAAGAGTGCTTGGATACGTCAAGCCCCCAGGGGTAGCTCACTTGGCAAGAGCATGATATGTAAAGTTATGTGAATGATGAAGATTTCATGTTCAATCCCCCCCACTCCCAAGCTTGTGTTGTCATCCTAGGGGGTGGGGTGATTACACCCAGGGCTTATAGTGGTAGCGATCATCATCGACCCCATTTCACGCGAGAATGAGCCCATCCAATGTTGATTCCTCTAGTACAAAAAAAGAGTTCTTGGATAGGTCACTATGTACTAGCCCTAGCGCAAATTTCGTACACTACACTTTTTAATTTTATAATAGGAAAACCTTCATACTTTTACTTGCCAAGAATACAATACAAACTTCACAAAGATTTGCACTCTTCTTTGTTTTTGGCATTACAGACACCATGTTCAGCTTATGTAGTAAAATTAAATTAGACAAAATCAAATGTTCATACCTTAAATGCCATAGTTTGCTTAGATCCATTATTGCTACCAACACACACATTCAAAACCAACTTTGGCTTATAGTCAATAAAAATTGTCCTCCTCATAACCTCAAATTGTGTGTGTACACCCATGGAGAATGCCCTTAATCAAGCACATACCTTTCTCAAATTCATCTTTAAGACTATTTATTCAACTAATTCACAGAGGATCCTTCTTCAAGTCGGGTATGTATAGCACTTCTCTCATGTCACATGCTTCTCTTGTATGATGTAATGTAAATAGTAAATACACCATTCGTTAACTATCTCAAAGATCCTTTCATCTCCAAACCCAATACCTCCCTTTGCAAATCATTCCAACTTCCCAAACCAATCATGTCTCTCAAGCATACGTATGGTCACGTCGAAACCAATGTACCAAGCACTTTGGACAATCTCTATTACAAGAATTCAAGTGACAAGCTTGTGTCTCAAAATCTCTCCACACTAGCTAGCACTATTGTTTTCCGTGGGGTTAGAAAACCCCATCCATGTTGCATTAGACAATTATGTGCATTGCAATAGGCAACTTTGATGTGGATCAAAGTAGAAAATTAGCATTGTGACACAAACACAGTAATATTTTTAGTCAGGTGGTTCTGGCACCACAACCCAGTGATCACAGAGTCTCAAAGTTCAATCATGTTAATACATTGTTGCATTAACATTTGTTGCATGCGCCCATTCCAAATCAGTGTAGGCTCACTAGAGTGGGTGGACAGCTCAACAAATTGTGTTGCACAAAAGACCAACAGTCACGACTCACTACAGATCAACTTCTTCTGTTTGTCTCTTCCTCTTCCCAAAATTTGTACAATTATGCAAGTTAGATTATCTATACTTGGCTCTGTGACTGTAAACAGGTTGGTTGCTAAGATCAGATTTGTTTTGTTCATATCTTGTTGTACAGTGCTATTTAATTAATGAAAATTGGGAATTGAAACTGTTGCCCATTTTTTTATCACGCCAATGTTAAATGTATGAATTCATCACTATCTGAGATAGCTAGTCATCTGTCACACTATGAATTAGTGATTGTTTATTGTAAGTTGAACTTATCACAGTTTGCATTGTAGTGATGATAGTCCCACTAGTGCACTCTCATTTGGATCAAGGCATTTGCCAAATGAGAACATAATATTCTTTCAGAGTTCTGCTCTATTTAACTTCCAAATCTTGAAATAAGCCATGATCTCCCTTTTGCTAAAAACTTAAATGCCTTAACGAAAGGTTTTGTAAGTTGTGGATAAACTATTGCATAATTGAAAGATATTTTGTGATTGGGACTGGTGCAGAAAAAAATGAAATGACATGACATTTTTGGATAAAATTTATACTGATGATAAAATGTTGCACAAGCTAGAAAGCAATATCTGATCCAGATTACACTCCCAGAGTAATCAAGAACTCTTATGCTAGAAGCAACATAATAAATGCATAAAACAGTAGCAAACGTACAAGGAAAATTATCTTTTGACAAGTTATTGATAATAACAATTAATAAATATTTTTCTATTGTATAGGTATTTTAATTCAATGTAAACTCTGTTGCTAGACTGGACTTTCTGGTTTTTTTTAACCTTTAGTGCACTACTCTATAAAAGACAGTTTTCACAACTAGACTGTTGGTCAGGCCTTTGACAACCTTCAAACTGGGCTCGCTAACACAAACCAGGTCCACTACAGCAGAATATTTGTACAGATAATTGCAAGTGGAAACAGCAATATCGACCATTTCAGACCTCTAGGACTCAGATTTAGCCAATGGTATAACCAACCACTCAAACTAAAATTAGGTCCCCTCAGTTCCATTCTGTTGGAATCTTGGATAATCTCAAGTGGAAGACAGCTGAAACATACATCTTTTTATTTAAATATGATAGATGCTCACTTCCTCATACGCAAACATAAAAAAGGAAAAAGTATATCACGTCTCCATTCTCTTGAATATTCAATGCACATTGACAAATTGCCTGGAGGCATGTATAAAAAAGGTGGCATGTCAGCTACCCACCTGTTGCCCTAATATTTGTGGCACTATGGATTCAACACGCCTCAAACTATGATCCAAAGCATGCTTGGCCTTCTCAAATCTTATCAAAACTGAGTCCCCTGTAATGGCCTGAAAAAAACAGAAACACCTAATATGAGACAACTCGTGTGGCAAAGCACCTGCCATTGCATCAAATTATATGCGGAAAAGATCTACTTCTAGTGGAGAATATTTTTCCCAAACAACAAAGAAACATCATAAGGTTTGAACAGAATTTCCCAATTAAAAAGAACC
The DNA here is from genome assembly GCA_031772625.1 of Pinus tabuliformis. Classification (NCBI taxonomy): domain Eukaryota; kingdom Viridiplantae; phylum Streptophyta; class Pinopsida; order Pinales; family Pinaceae; genus Pinus; species Pinus tabuliformis. The sequence goes on along the minus strand of CM062819.1, from coordinate 1,359,804,328 downwards.
AACAAAGTTTTGTAAGAAAAATAAACAACACAACTAAAACTTATGCCAAAGAATCATAAATCTCAACATCATAGCTTAAGTTTTTATGATTCTTTTGAATGTTAAGAAAGTGTCAACATTCATTAGGTTAAAATGGAAAATAGTCAAATCACTGTAAGCTTAAAAGTTAAATGGCAAGATAAAGAAAAGAAAAGGCAAATGATCTTAAACATAATTACATATGGATGTCTACCTTTTTTTAAGACAAAAACAGATAACCATCAATTTGGAAATTATGAATAGTAAACTATTTTCTTCTTTATATATGCTACATGGAACTAAAAATTTTACTAGGACATCATCCTTCTCTATACCACATTCTTAGTTCAACAAACCCATTTGTTGTATATTTGCATTATTTTTCCTCTTTCTTCACTTTTAAGAATGATAGGGAAAAGAGATATTACCAAGTATAGTTTGCTGCAATCTGCACAGTGTTGAAGAAGGGTTTTGGCCTTATCAAGTGCTTGATGCAAAGCGCACAATGCCTGTATGCCTGACTGACACCTCGGGCGTGCTGCTTCTAAGGCCGGAAATATTTTCATTATCTTATACACAACTCTAGCCAGTTTCCTAGACATTTCCCCATGTAGCTGCAAATATATGTAAATTATAAACCTGTCAGCAGAGTTATTACATATCTTTCCTATATTGAATATTCCCATATCTCAATAGAAAGCCTATCAGCAAAGGATATTACGTCTCTTTCATATATTCCCGTAGTGTCTCAGAACTTAAAAGCCAATGAATTTCATTCATCCATACTCATCTGTAGGGCAAATTTACAACAAAAGTAATTTTGTAGCCATCATTTTTCACATGCATACAAGTACACAAAAGTGGTGGCTTACATATAAGAAGCACAAAATACTTTCGTAGCCATCTCATTTCACATGCAGACAAGTACACAAAAGTGGTGCCTTACATATAAAAAGCACTCAATATTGTTGCATTTCAGAATACATGATGCATAGGACTCTATATTACAACATATGAATTACAATACAGTGACCAGACTAAGCCTCTCAACTCCCAGCATATCCTAAATGTGTGAAAGCAATGAAGAAGATCTTAACAGAGGTAGAAATGCATTAAGAATAAGAACCCACAAAAAACTCAACAAGATGAACTCAAACAAACAAACAAAAGCAAGGCCAAGTAAAGACGCATTGTAAAAAAGTCTGGACTAAAAGGGAGGCAAAAAACCAGTGTGGAAAAAGTCAGCAAAAAGTCAAGATTAAATCCCAAAAACCCAATTTTTTCATCAAAACGATTAAATCGGACGAATTTTTGCTGACTTTTTCACTGCCAAAAAAATTGCAATTTAATCGAATTAATCCCAATTTTATTGGGAATCGACTGAAAAAGTCTGCCATCTCTCCCAGGTCGCGGATAAGAGGCCGAAAAGGGCGAAAAAAACATATTTGCTTTCTGTTTTTGCTCCCATCCGTCCCTGTGGAGAAAGTAGTTGTTTGCCATTGCCCAAGAGGAGGAGATTTTCTAGTTTTGTGGTGGGGATTTGGAGATTTGTCCACTCCTCAACGTGAGAGATTCAAAGTGCCGAATTGCTGCCACCAGGTATGTATTTTAATTTCTCTCTTAGTCTTTGTTACACAAATGGCTTCATTCATGCTGCAGGTATCTACCTCAACCCCACATTTGCTTACGCCAGTGGTTTCAGATTTGATGCCGAGGTGATGGATGGAATCTTCACTTGTGTTGAGAGGATGGTGTCATCTGAGCAACAACGTGAAGATATTTCTAAAGAAATGGAGGTATATAGTATAGGAGGTGGCACATTTGGTTTTACCATGGATATTAAGAATAAGATGACCAAAATGCCAAGTAAAGCTTCAGTTTGTTTCAAACTTTCAAGTTTAGAATTTCAATTTTTTTTGTATGTTTATCATTTTTCTTTTGACTTGTAGATGCTTGGTGGACAAGCTATGGTAGCAGAGCACCCCATCTCCAAAAGCTTGCCATTCAAGTGCTCAGCCAAACATGCAATTCCTCTGGGTGTGAGCACATCTGGAGTGTATTTCACAAATACACAGCAAAAAGCACAACAGATAAAAAAAAATTCAAAATAAATTTTTTGAATTCATTTGATTATTTTTAATATTCAAACTTTCTAAGTACTAATTTACAATCTATAACCCTAATACAGATTGGAGTCCCAATGCCTCAACGACATGGTCTACATCTACTACAATCTTTAATTGTGGGTGAGACAACTTCAGAAACCTCCTGATGTGGAAGCCATCTCATTGTACAATATTGATACCACTGCTACATGGAGGGTCGAGACTGAGAGGCCGACCATGGACTCTATCCCGGATTGGTTAGATGTGGATCCAGAGGAGGTAGCAGTTGCAGGGGAGGGAGAGCCAGAGGTAGAGGAGGAGGAGCAGCATCAGGGTCAGGAGGCAGAGCTGGATGAGGATGATGAGGAGGAGGTGACACCATCTAGGATGGGTAGCAGCAGCATACGACAGAGGCCACCTCTTTCATCAGCTTCTAGAGGAAGACTGACTCCATTTGTATTTCCAAGGGCTGGGCCTTCTTCCTCCAGAAGAAAGGCAAAGTCGTTCCCCATTCCCGTAAAAGGGGCAGAGGATCTCAGTGACTGATTACTTTATGACATGTAGATGACTCATGATATACATTTATTATATTTTTTGTTGATATTTTGACTCTTGAGAGTTGAAACTCAAACAAGACTCAAGATTCAGAGTTGATTCACTATTTTGATATGTGATGTGGCACTAGACTTCATAATACATATACATATTATATATTAGCTTTCTTTACATGCTTATGTGGAAATGCATTTATTTGATGTTGTGGATACTCTAGATGCTAAAAAAAATGAATATTTTTGTGTTTTTTTTAATTTTGCCAACTTTTTCAAAATACTTTAACAAGTTTTTCAACTTTTGGAACGTTGCCGATTTAATCCCGACTTCAACTTTTTCCACATTGGCAAAATACAGAAACAAAAAGAAAAAGTTCATCCAAAGTCATGACACAATCTTGCTTCTAAATAAGAAATATAAATATGCCAAAGATTGTTCTTCAAGTTTTTTTATATAATTGCAATTGCACTAAAAGATACTCTTCCAAACATTTTTCAATCATTAAAGTTTAAGAATTTGCACAAAACTTGAACTTGGCAGTTAGCACTCAATATGTGACTGGTACTCAATCAATTGTTTGGAACGTTATAGATAGTTTAACCACTCTGTGCAATATATGGAAAGAAAATCCAAATATACTATTATCCTTTATAGTTAAAAGTCATTGCAATGGCAAACTATTACTCTTCCAAAATATCAAAAGCTACAATAACTTTAATTGCCTATGTAATAAGTAAAAAAATATCATAGCTTAATTTTAGACTAAGGGATAGCATGCAGGTACCCATTAAATAGTTTAACCACATTAAAAAGCATGGAAGCATGCACTGAATGTGAAGTTCTCGTTTATAGAGGCCAGGGCAATAGATCCTAGACAAGTTTGAGCAAATATTGGAATAAATGGCAATCAGAATAATAAAAGAGTTCGTAACCATCAACTATGGCCATTTTCAGAGGCAACTAGCTCAACAAACATGAGGTTCAATCATGTGTATATTTGGGAAGGAGATAGAGAACACATGGTTCAAAGACATTACGATACCTTAGCATAAAATACTTTATCTTCATCAAAAAACTAACAGTAGAAAAGCAACAAACCTCCAAAAAGCAACAACAAAGACAAAAGCAAGGTTGGTGTTCCTCTAGCAATTAGCCTCCATTAACATGGCATATTGCTCGTGAATAAAAGCAAAGTACAGAGCAGTATAAAAGGGGTTCCCTTACGACCTTGCCAGTTAAAACTTAAATCCAATCCTAAGTTCTAAAATAATTATTCCAAAACTGCTACAGTATTCAATCTCCAAGGATGTCTACAAATAATAAACTAGTGCAATTTGCCACCACCTGAACAATCCATAGTTGCTATACATGTGCTTATAAAGGAAAGTTGATACCATGACCCAATCAGTTAAACTTGTTGATAGCCAAATTAATCATCAATCTATTGATGCTTAAACAAGAAAATACCTTTGCATCTGAAAGGCTCTGTTCGCCAACATCCATGTTTCCCATCCAGCTAAAATGTATACTGCAATGCTACACTTCCACATGCACGTAACAGATAAGAGACAAGAATCATATCAAATACAAGAATACAGATGCAAGACCTGGGTCATACAATTACTGTGCAAGAAAAAATTTCAGATATGGTTTGACAAATTTTGTACACTATCTTCATGTTGAGGATGAAACTATTTGCATCCTTACCAGAGTATATGCTGTTTAAAAATTAACTATTCATAAGAAGAAATACATTTGAAACATTTCTAATAAACAGGCTATGAACATCAATAAGCCATGTTAGAGGAGCATTTGAAATAATCCTGGAAAAGACAAGCTTTCCATTTCACATGCAACTCTAAATACTCAAAAAACAAAAAACTTCCTAAAATCAGATAGTATAGCAAGCCACACTGTTTTGGGTCACTTCCAAAAGATGACACTTCGAGAAATTATTAGCAACGTTACCATTCACAAGTTAAATTGAAAACTTAAGATTGATAGTTAACCGCATTCCAATGTAAAATAAAAGTTCTTAGTGGGCCTATTTAGCACTATTTCGTTGTACTTCTGATATATGTTTTCTACTAGAAGGTGTGACGCATATGGATTATCCATAAACAAAACCAGAGATCAGTTAAAATTATGAAAGAAAAGACTACCCAAGATCTTGTCAAATGAAAGACTTCCCAGGCCTTTGATTTTTGGTTATGCCTTAAAATTTCAGATCCACAAAGTCGGTAAAATGTGCCTATAGGCTATATGTATGTAATCCGATTCTTGAACTAAAAACATTAACTCAAAAAGGCTACAGGAATACAACGTGTTGAACAAATTATCATACTAATGTTTATACAGACTAACAGACTGGTGGTGAAACAATATTACATTAAATGGAGTCTACAATCACCATGACTATGCATTGCACTCTCCCAATAAAAAAATTGTATTTCTAATAAATGAACAGGTTGAATGAATAGCAAAACTTTGTCTAGCATAGCTAGAAAAATATAGACGAGGAATAGTGTAATCCAGATTCACACGTTCGTGATTTTCTACAGAAAAGCTTGAACTGGTCCTAATGCTGCTTAATGGCATACTTTCAGTCCAGTGAACCGAAAACGCTATGGGTAAGACATGCCCTCTCTTCAGGGTAGGCAGAGGCGTGCTAATCGGATTTCGCCATTCTCCCCCTTCCAAAGCACTTTGTTTGATCTTTTGGAAAGGGTGATTTGAAGAGTGGCCGTAGGCACCGCTATGGGCACACGCACAAATAGATATAGCAGGATGATCTAAACTTTGGTAGACCCCCCAAATGGCAAACCAGGTTGAGAACGTTAGGATTTGATCCGTGAGCTCAAATCAAAACCATATACACCCATTAACATAACCAAAGTTTGAGTAAATAACAGGGTGAATGGATAGAAATCCTTGGATACATCGCATAAGGCAATATGCCCAGTACTCGAAACCCCTTGCTTTGCATCCTTCGTTCATGACGTACAACGTTATTCATTCAATCAATCCATGCTTCCTACATGCTGTCACGGTAATAGATAAAATAGACTTGCACACCTGATCTTGCAATGCAAAACCTGGCAGTGGACTGCCCTCAAAACCCCCTCGCCCCAGAAAAGAAAAGAGAACAAAATTAATCTCAGACCAATCATAATTCGACCATTAACACACCGCTAGATCGAATACCTGAAGCAAACGATATCCAATATCCATAACTGATTTGAAAACCGCGGTAATGCTCTTAAACTAGGCCTCCATGAATCACAGCACGCATTTGACATGATAAACATTTAAAACCTACTTCCATTTATGTACCTAAAATCTGTTCTGGAAGAAGCGGATGCGTCTTTCATACCTCATAGCAGAAGAACCAGAAACAGAACTACCCAAGGAGGCTTCATTTCACCACCCGACAGACGGGGCGAGCATCAATTGTATTGCCCCCTGCCTCGCCAAGAAAATGTGAAATCTATTTGGCAAAAGGAAAAACGAGAGATCCTCGATCGATGGATCGATATAGGGCGCCTTAGATTTGTAATCTTAAATCCTCTGGCCGGCTCTGTCCACCCGCCCCCATCATCTCATCCGCGCCCCCTTTCGTTAGCAGTAAGTGTAAAAGAGCAAAATTAGGCCGACCCATGGTCACATGGCCCTGGTGGTGGCTCTTAAATATTGCATTTCGGGGTCTGCAGATCTGGGCATCGCCTTCCCGCTCGGCGTTTCAAGCGTCGGGGTACGATGAATCCGCAACCCGCACGAGCTCCCAAACGGACCACAGTTTGATATGCACTTTCAATAACGTGCCGGGTTCAAATCTCACCGGGTGAAGTACAAAACGCTTTGGAGTGAGTTGTGAGTGTTTTTTTTCACCCGTGGACTTCTTGAAATTGGAGCAAATTGCTTATCCATTTACATATCTCAGACCAGCAAAAATCCACAACGAGGATATTCCTTTAGGGCGTAGTCTACTTGTATTATGTTTTGTTTGGAAGTAGTCTCTTCGTATTATATTTTTGAGTGGAAAATTTTTAACAATTTAAGTGTTTATATTTTATGGGGAAGGTGTTCCGTTGTATTTTTTAGTTTAATTTAGTTAAATTTAGGCATGGATTTTTTGGAATCACAAATTTGAGTTGAAAATTTTTAATAATTTAAGTATTTATGATTTTATTTAAGGCGATGAATCTATATATGTAATGAAAAATTCACTTTAAACAACAACAAAAAAAATAAGATTTAGCCATAATAAAATGGTAAGATTCCAGCCAACAAAATCTAAAACTTAGCATGTTTAAATAACACATTAATTTAAAGCTCTCCACCAATATAGATTATTATATATACTTAGGTCTATCACTTTGTGGGTAAGGTTGCATTTTTTTTTCTCATTCAATGTGGTTTGGGATTTTCATTACTTTGAGGATGTGTTTTTAATAATTATTGAAATATTATTTTCAATTTTTATTATTTATAATAGTTGAGACTAATAAAGTGTTTAAAGTGTAAATTTGAGAAATATATATAGTAGTAAAAATATGATATTTTAATATATAAATATGATAGAATTTAAATTTCCGAGAGTTGATCCCTGAGTTTGGAATCTGTGTGAGATTTTAAATAAATTAGAAAAGTTGGATAACAAAGTTTTAGGTTGGGCCAAAAATATGGTAGGCACCACTTTCACTTCATTCTAAGAATACAATGACTCACAGCCACCAATCCAGGTGGACTGGACTCTCCTTATGGTGGACTGGGCTCTCCTTATGGATAACATGATAAAGCTAACTTACATTTTTTAAACTCTATTACTAATTTTTACATATATGTCATGTATTTTTCTTTTTTAAATTAATATAAAATTATTGTTTGACTTTAAAATATATAAATTAATAACATAATTTTTATTCCATTGGTATAAGATAAATAAAATTTAAATAATGATAAATTTAAATAAATAGAAAAATGATATTTATAAATTTATATGATTATAAATTGAAATATAATGAGAATCATAAAAGATAAATAAAGGTAAATTTAAATAAATATAGAAATAATATTTATTTATTCATATCATTATAAATTGGAAAATGGTGAAACTTAAATTTCATATAGAAAAAAGAAAATGATGAACATAAACTTTTATGGCGATGAATCTATATATGTAATGAAAAATTCACTTTAAACAACAATAAAAAATAAGATTTAGCCATAATAAAATTGTAAGATTCCCGCCAAAAAAATCTAAAAATTAACATGTTTAAATAACACATTAATTTAAAGCTCTCCACCAATATAGATTATTATATATACATAGGTCTATCACTTTGTGGGTAAGGTTGCATTTTTTTCTCTCATTCAATGTGGTTTGGGATTTTCATTACTTTGAGGATGTGTTTTTAATAATTATTGAAATATTATTTTCAATTTTTATTATTTATAATAGTTGAGACTAATAAAGTGTTTGAAGTGTAAATTTGAGAAATATATATAGTAGTAAAAAAATGATATTTTAATGTATAAATATGATAGAATTTAAATTTCCCAAAGTTGATGTCTGAGTTTGGAATCTGTGTGAGATTTTAAATAAATTAGAAAAGTTGGATAACAAAGTTTTAGGTTGGGCCAAAAATATGGTAGGCACCACTTTCACTTCATTCCAAGAAGACAATGACTCACAGCCACCAATCCAGGTGGACTGGACTCTCCTTATGGATAACATGATAAAGCTAACTTACATTTTTTAAACTCTATTACTAATTTTTACATATATGTCATGTATTTTTCTTTTTGTAAATTAATATAAAATTATTGTTTGACTTTAAAATATATATAAATTAATAACATAATTTTTATTCCATTGGTATAAGATAAATAAAATTTAAATAATGATAAATTTAAATAAATAGAAAAATGATATTTATAAATTTATATGATTATAAATTGAAATATAATGAGAATCATAAAAGATAAATAATGGTAAATTTAAATAAATATAGAAATAATATTTATTTATTCATATAATTATAAATTGGAAAATGGTGAAACTTAACTTTCATATAGAAAAAAGAAAATGATGAACATAAACTTTTATGGCTAGTTACTAAAAAAAATTAATTATATAAAACAATAAAAATTTAAAAATTATTTTAAATTTTAATATTTTTATTATTTATTTATAAGGAAAATAATTAAATTAAATTATTTATTCATTTTATAAAGAAGAAAAGAAAAAACCTTGGGGTAGCTCAATTGGTGATAGCCACGAAAATGAAGTGTTATGTGTTAGATTTAAATCTCTCATTCACTTATACTTGTGGAAGGGGCATACATAGGTACTTAAAGATTATAGATATCTTTTTCGTAAAAATATCATTATAATGGTTTCAGTGTTGTTATCAATAAACTTTGTACCTTAAAGATTTTAATATTTATTTTAAATATCATTTTGGAAATGAGAAAAAACATTTAAAGATTATAGTAGTAAGTGTGAGAATGAAACAATAAATAATAAATTCCTCTAATTAAAAAAATAAAAAAATAAAAAAACAATTATTAAATAAGTTTAACTTGAATAATTAAGATAAATAAATATTATCTTTTTCTAATAAATAAGATATCAAAATTTCAATAAAAATATCATTATAATAGCTTGAATGTGTGTTATCAACCAACTTTGCACCTTAAAAATTATTTTAAATATCATTTTGGAAATGAAAAAAAATACTTAGATAATTTTCCAACTATAAAACCTGAAAAAAAATAAAATGATTCCATTTATAGACTAAATTATGATATTCAGATAACTTCACAATCAAATACATAAAATAATTCAACATTAAAATTAAATTATAATATTTACACAACTTCACAATCGAATGTAACAAATATATTAATAAAAAATAAAAATGAAATCATGATGATAATGGAAATTTGAATGTTCGGAAAATGTTCCTTTTCAATATGAATGACTTTTGTTTAAAAAATGGCGCAATCAGGCAAATTCGTTCTGCATCTTTCTACTAGTGCGGCCTCTAGGGTCCCATATGCCACTTTTGAGGATGAGAATGTCATGCCTATGGTTTGGTCATTCATGTGCCCTTCTTGTTCCACTTATTTTATGTCTATACATTAAAAATGTCATAAATGTAGTAGTTTAATGTTTTTACGGATTTTGCTTATAATTAAATTGGTATGAATTTTAGTAAAATTTTATGTGAATATTAAAATGTTTTTGGTGATAATTACATTAAAATTCATTTATTAATACGTTTTCAATTATTTAATGCGATTTATCCTCAGCACAACATGATCATACTGGATGGTTCAAAACGCGTTGACAAATGAATTTTGATATCGCTAAAAACATGTCTCAAAAACTTGATATGGATCACAGAAACCTAAATTCAATAATTAAAATGTTAAAAATTTTCAATAGGTTAAATCTATTAAATCTATTTATATATTTAAAAATAAATTTTAAATCTAAAAAAATACAATCTTTAAAAAAATGTTAAATTAAATAAAAACTCCAACACATAAATAAATTAAACAATAATTTAATAAATATAATAATATAATTTTTACAAATATAAAAAAATGGAATATCTACCTCAATGCTTGTCGCACAAATAGCAAGGAACTAAAGAATTTTGTTATGGAGAAGTTTCATAAACCAGTATGGGAAAAAAAATTGGGTAGAAAGAAGAAGCACTACATTGAGGAACTCAACCCTAGGAGTGATCTACAACAAAAAAAAGGTTTATTGGAGCTAGCATTCCGTGGATGGCAAAGGTTCTTATTGCTCAATTAAGAACTAACTCGCATCAACTTTGGTGTGAAATATGACAATGGAAAATCCCTAAAGAAGTTTGGGAAGAACGGGTGTGTACATTTTGCACTTCTGGGTAGTGAAATCCAAAAAACATTTCATTTTGGAATGTGATGCATTCAAAGACATCAGAGAAAATTATGAGAGTATGTTAGCATCGGTTTCTTGACATTGTCTTTTCAAATAGGAAATTGTTGGAAAGTTGAACTACTTCATCATCAATTTGAATAAGAAAAAGATTAAATTACAAAAACGAAAAATAAAAAACTGATAATTTTATAAACTATTTTTAATCTCATAAATATTAAAATATTATTTCATTTGATTTATATATAATCCTAAAATTATATATATATATATAAATAATAAATATAATATATAATAATAAAACCCATTTAAAATGTAATATATAATAATAATGTAATTTAGTACCTTCTATCATATATGCATGAACGTGGGGGTGAGTCAACTTCACGTCTCTATAAAGGTGGAGATTCCATGGTGGGCAATGCATATGTTTCTTTATTTAAAAGCACATGTTGCTTGTGCATACCTTTCCTTTCCCAATATAAATGCGCCGGACTTATAATATGCCACGTGGCAAGGGTTTTAATTTGAAACCAAGGCATTTCCAATAATTCTTCTTTTGCTTTTGGCTTCTTATGTTGCACGACCGACCCATCCTATAATAGAAGGGAGGGGATTTTCTAAATTTACCATTCCCTCATCGCGCCAAATAAAAGCAAGGATCTCGCTATTTCGCTCACATTGAGATTTTTTTTTTCGCTCACATACAGATTTGATTTTATTTTATTTTATTTTGAATTTGGTGATGTTTTTCCAAAAAAAATTAAAATTTGGAGTAATGAATGATATTTTAATGTTTATGAGATTAAAAATAGTTTATGAGATTATCAGTGTTTTTTCAAAATAAAATGCTTTTCCGATTCTATTGCCATAGAAGTGCAAAAAGTACACACTCGTTCTTCCCAAGTTTTTTTAGGTCTTTTCCACCACTCTGTTTCACACCACAGTTGATGCGAGTTAGTTCTTAGCCAGTGTTTAAATCGTTTTTTTAATGGTGGAAATAGATTCAGCACCTTCAAAAACTTTTAGAGCACCTAAAATTCTGAAACTTGAGAGTTGTAACCTGATTTCCAAAAATTTCCACTAGATTTCATCAATATCATGCTGAAAAAATCATTCTTTTTCGGACCGAATTATTGCATGTTTAGACTACACTTAAAAGTAATACAAGGAGGAATTTTTGAGTAATGAGATGTCCAACTCAATAGAGATAGAGATACAAAGTTAATGGTTGAATAGAGTTGAGAAAAAAAATATCTAAATATTTGTTCAATTTAATTTATAAATATTTTGGCTTTTTTATTGAAATTTAATAATATAATTTGAGTGAGATTGTAATTTTTTTTAATAATTTTAGAAATATTTAAATTTTAAATATTTCACCATTCAAAAAAACAAAAAAAATCCAAATATTTGATTATTAAATTAAAATAAACTTTAACTTATAAAAAGAGATATCGTTTTATCACTAAAAAAGCAAAGACCTTCTACTTGATTGACTTTCATTTATGTAACAAAGGTGTCTTAATCACATTAACTATACATATGTGGATATCATTTCATTACAAGTTGAAAAAAACCATTAAATTGTATACTATTACCAATTTAGAAATTATATATACTAAATAAGGTTGACAAAATGATGCATAAGTTAGACTTAGGTGTACAATTGTCCCTTCTAGTTGCACTGCTATTTGTTTAGATAGATATGTTATATCTGGATAACATTTTAAAAGGAAAAAATTGTAAGTTAGATGCTTAATTTATTTCTATTTAATATATTAATGTATTATTATTAAAGATAAAATAAGTTTGGTTCATGATAAATCATTTTATATATTTAATAATGTATAATAATTATTTTTTATAGTTTAATTTTGTGAAGATTGGTGGAGTTTTGAAAATTCTTGTGGCGTTTAGGATTTCATCGTAGTCAATCAATCTATGCTTAGATCGTGTGGATTTTTTTCAGATCTTTTTTGTAATTTGATTAATGGTGAATCTTAGTGATTGAGCAACGAAGACAGTTTCATTTGCAAGAATGGTTGTCGAACAAGCAAGCTCTTCTTCGGTTCCATATAGTTCCTATTCTAAAATTCAGATATGGTCTCTTGATAGTTCAAGAAGTTCCTTCCCTCGATGTCCCTTTGGATGAAGAAGCTTTCAGCTATGAGAAGCTTTTTTCAGAGCAAGGTTTGATTTGTAGTTTTAATGGATTTTGGCCACAATTGATGGATCTACACAAATGGATCTTTGAGACATGGAAACCTCGTTTAATAGATTATATGAATATTTATCCCATGGCTCTGGGTTTTTTCGTTGTGGTTTTCGACAATATTGAGGACAACAAGGCCTTCTGTAAATTCGAGTCGTGGTTTTGGCGTCGTGCCTGTCTCTTCATGCAGAGTTGGTGTCCCGCCTTTGATATAGTAACGGCATCAATCTCCACAGCTACAGTTTGGGTAAGGCTTCCAAACCTACCCTTTGCATCTATGGAATCTCCAATCATTATTCTCTAATGGGAATTTTCTTAGAAAGTTTTATTGTCACAGCCCAGATACAAAAAACTATTATAAAATTACTTGTGCTCGAATTTGTGTGGAGATGGACTTCAATAAGGGTTTTCCCGCTGAGATCAATTTGACAACCCAAATTATGTATGGGTCCAAAAGCTCAACTACGAAAATGTCTCTTTCTAGTGAGAGTGTGCTATGAAAAGGGACATGTAATTAAAAACTATCCCAAGCGTCAAGGCAACAAAGATTGGAAAAAATACCGAAGGTCTAAATGGTGGGAAGGAGCTCAAGGCGATCACTATACGGTATACAAAGATGAAGAATCTCAGGATAAGAAAGAACCAGAATAAAAACCGGAAGCTAATACTACCAAAGAAAATGAATCGGAGGTAACAAAAATCAATTACGAAAAAACACATGCTAGTGAGGATTCTTCGAACTCAGCGAAAGTGGAAAAGCAACAAACCCTCGTGGAAAACGAATCCTGTAATGTACACAATTTTTGGATTATCTTGTGATGAGATTGGGAGGAGTCTTAAGAGCTTATGTTAGCCAGGTCACAGGAGTTGGATTACATTATTGGTGGGCCCGGAGGTTTTTGAGGAGTTCTACGGGGTCTGATTGAGATCGCTTGCCATATTTCACCATCATGATCAATTCCACATAGTTCGCTCTTGGTTTTGTTGCATCCCGATGATTCTTATAAAACAAGGTTATTAACAGGGATAATTTAATTAATTACGTTCAAGGTGTTGTTTCGAGATGATTACTTGGAGAAACACCTTAGTATGATAGCTCATTGGAATCGGGGTGAAAATATCTACAAAGTAGAATGATAAAAAAGGGATTTGGGTGGTCGATGTGACCATGGAGGAGGATTAAGCATTTTCTGGAGTTAAAAGTAGATTTAATTAGTTAATAAAAGTCACTTTATTAACTAAAGAAAGGAAAAGTTTTTTTAATATTTAATTGGAGGGAAAAGGTAAATGAGTTATAAAAAGGGGAAATGAGGGGGTCTCTCCTCATTATTTCACTTGCATTTTTTAGGAAATGAATTCTTAGAGAGTTTTGGAGAAGAAGCTTAGGGTTTGAAAAACCCTAGCCACCATAGCTAACTTCGGTGTTGAAACTAGACAACCTAGTTGGTCCAAAGAGTGAAAACACTGAGATTTCACCATTGTGCTTCAATGGAGTAAAAGACTTGCAAAAGATATTGAGGTAAAGAGGTTTTATCATCAAATTTTATCTTTTGGTAATGTTTTTTCTATATATATTCTCTTACATGTGATACCCATAGTCAAATATGGAGATTCATCTCGTTGGTAGAGTCCCCATAAAGAAAAACGAGTCTCCTAGTTTATTTGTTGGAGGGTTAAAGTAACAAAGAGGGTACAGTTCTCTGTTTTTAAAGTTGGTCAAGTCCCTTATATATTTGGGGCATATTATCTCTTGGTCGAAGTTGTTCCTAATGTTGGACGTGGGAAAAACCTTCAAATGGACGCATTCTGGGTAAAAAGACAATGCCACTCCTTGTTGAAGTTAAGTTCCAGAGACACCTTCTGTGTAGAGGATTGTTCTATCCACCAAGGCAACAAATTGACCAATTTATGACATAACACAAGTCAATGAAGATTTGTTGTACATGTGTCAAGATTTATGGGCGTATCTAGGCAATTTGTGGGTGAGACATATATGTTATATCAGTCTTAAAGAAAGGTCCATGAGCCTCTCATTTTTGTTGGACACAAATCTATTAATTGTGGGCTACATCATGGGTTGAAATCTCAGTGACTTAAGAGTAGAATGCATAGCATAATCCTTGTTGAAGTTTATTATACATTGTTGGTGCTATTATGATCTAGTATATTTATCCACAATCATTACATTCTCCTATTCACAGGTCCTCTAAGTCTCATTCCTTTATATGTTGATGTATACATTTCAGTGATGGGTATGTTATTAAATGCAATTTAAAGCAAATACCAGTTGTTTAAAATACTCTTTCTTGTTAAGCCTAGCACTATTCATATGATTTAATTTCTAAATGATAGAAGAGACATCTACAGTCCACTCCTTGCAAACTGTTTGTGAAAATTTCTCTGTGAATTCAATCATCCAAACTCAGTAAAACATAGGTTCTACATGGGATATCCCTAAGTGGGAATTTACAATGCTAGTACCATCTATATATAAATTCATGAGCAATATATAAATTTTCTTGAACTCTTTGAATACTTATTTTTGGGATGCATGTTAGTTACCATGCATATTTAGTTGAGTTAAAATTGTAAAAGTGTACCTACAACAATGTGTGACCAAATTGTTTAACAAAAAGAAACATCATTGAAACATTAATATAAACTCATAAATTTAATGAAAATTATAATTACTTCCAGAAGGGAATTTTACAATGGTATGAGGGCATGTTCTTGGACAGTTGTTGGGTTTAAAGGGAAGATTATAACAAGGGGAAAATGCTTCCAAGTCAAGATGAATTGTTTGTTCATTTGAAGATTATGAAAAAACATTTGCAAAGATAATAGGGGTCATGGAAGTATGGGTGTCATCAAAGGAAATAAATAAAAAAAAGGAATGACATATCCAAAGATGAAAATGTAGCTAAGGAATAGGTAGCAAGGATTAAAGGAAGCTCAAAGGAGAATGATAATTCAAATAAGGATAGGAGAAAAGTATTAACTCATACAGAAGAGTCAGCTCCTACAGTTGAAGGCGAAGACCATGACCAAACCTCCTAGGACAAATTAGGAAAAGTCATACACGTTGAAGATAAAGCTAGCACAGATTCATCCCAACATGTTGGTACAAGGGTTTTGAATGAAGGAGAGTTAGAAATGCCTACAAAATGTTTATCGTCACTTAATGAGATTATTGAGTTAGATGATGAGTACAAAGAAAATCATGAGCCTACGATAGTTGATAATGATCCCCAAGAGGTGTGCAAAGATGATAACACACAGCTTGTCAGCGATGCAAATCCAGGCCCATCAGTTGATGCAGTAAATGTTGCTCATAAGCCTACTTGTGCTCATAACTTGGAAAACTAATTGAAGATGAACATAAACAAGATTATGGCAGCCACGAGGCAATATGATGATACACAGGCATTAGTGCCAAATTATTGTTGGAGTGCAGTGAAAATGACAGTTTGGGAGGAGAGCCTTCACTTGCAGATTTTTAGACTCTCAGAAAAGGCATTGGTAGAGATGAAATATAACTACCTACACCTCCTTTCAGATAGAAATCACCTACTCATGTTTGTTGAGATATATCATGATGATGATCCCTAAGAGGTGTGTAAACATGATAACACATAGGTTGTCAGCGATGCAAAACCATTCCCATCAGTTGATAAAGTAAATGTTGCTCATAAGCCTACTTGTGCCCATAACTTGGAAAACCAATTGAAGATGAACACAGACAAGATTATGGCATCCACGAGGCAATATGGTGATACAAAGGCATTGGTGGTATATTATTGTTGGAGGAATGCAGTGACACGTGACAGTTTGGAAGGAGAGCCTCCACTTGCAGCTTTTCGAACTCTCAAAAAGGCATTGGTAGAGATGAAATCTAACTACGTACGCCTCCTTTCAAACAAAAATGACCTACTCATGCTTGTCGAGATATATCATGATGATGGTGCCCAAGAGGTGTGCAAAGATGATAACACACGAGTTGTCATCAATGCAAACCCAGGCCCATCAGTTGATGAAGTAAATGTTGCTCATAAGCCTTCTTGCGCCCATAACTTGGAAAACAAATTGAAGATGAACGTAGACAATATTATGGCAGCCACAAAGAAATATGATGATACAACAAAATTTTGGAGGAGATCCTTCACTTGCAAATTTTCAGACTCTCAGAAAGGCATTTCTAGAGATGAAATATTAAACTACACATGCCTCCTTTTAGATAGAAATCACCTACTCATGCTTGCTAAGATATATCATGATGTGCTAGTAGGGAAAGAGGAGGAAGTTTACAAGCTTACACTTAAGCTTGAGACTACCCAAGAGTCCTTAAAGAGCACTCAGATGGCCCTTTAGGAATTAGAGTTGCGAGTTAAGCAGCTTTGTATGCAGTTGAGTCGTGGACACTCTTCAACCTCCATGGTAGACATCCAGTTAACTATGAAAACCATCACACAAGAGCATGTTAGGGGCAGTCATGATTTGATAGAGAAGCCTCCTGCAATAATTGAGCACGAGGAGCACCCAGATGAACTAGCACTTGCAGAGAGGTATGCCTAAGATATCTTTGATTATGCACCCATGGGATGTGGAGACAAATATATTTCAAATGAGTATACATCCATCTGGGATCCAAGTTCAATCGATATGAGTGGAATGGATACTAGAAGCCCAGGGTGACATTAGGATCTAGGTGGGACTTTCTATCTTATACCAAAGGTGTAGGATGAATATGGTGTTGGTGGCATGGTTGTCTCAGTGTCCAAACACAAAAATTATTTAGTGGAGTCCCAGTTAGCACTAGTGGCCATTTGGTTCATGAGCATACTCTGGCAGATCTCTTGGCACTTCGTCTGTGTGTGGGGTCGGGGGCAGGAGTTACTCATATTGGAAGGCATTGGTATGCCACCAGGTAGGGTATTTTATGGATACGATGCACTTCCATTGATGTATCGGGCACAAGAGCCATCGAGGATTGACACAACAATGACATCCCCATTAACATGTGAGGAGTTGTGCCACTTGGGTCTACCAAGACAAATGAGGAGATATGACACATATCATGGTGGGTTCACTAGGAGAGTGGTAGATACATTAACACATGTAGGATACCATACAATAAAGGGTGGTACAAAAGTAGGCAGTGGTATCCAATGGTGCACAAAGATATGTAGCAGAGTGTAGTATTATGCAAAGGAGTGCAAGGATACGTGGTTGTATGCAATATTATATGGCATTGCACAAAAAGATTTTGGAGCATGGCATCCAAAGGGATCTCCTGATAAGGACATTAGACATACCATTAGGTTTAGCTTACCTAGGATCAATGAGAGAACTGATGAGTATCTCTTGATCATACCCCTAGGGACTTACACACCTCTCTCTCCTTCGTATTTCTTACAGTCACAGAGGATTTGGTTGTTGTCCCTTGATGCTCTTGTCATGAGTAACAAGATACAGGAGGTTCACTTGAGATAGTTGGATGGGACATTATGCATCAGGAGAGAGGCTTCCCATCCGTGGCATATGGTCACAATCCGAGTTGGCAGAGGCAGGTTTGGGGATGGCCTAATCTATTATTGAAATAGCATAGGTTCCACCCTTGGGCTCACAATTAGGGGGGTCCATGATGCATTTTGGGAAAACACATTCTGAGGCGGTCTATGAGCATGAGATACAACAAATGGTAAACCTCTCTTACAAGAGGCTTTCTAGACACCAGGTAGTATTTGGGCGTGTCAACAGATTTATCTATGTGATCTGGTAGGAGTAAGGTGACTTAACAGGCACTGGGTTGATTATCAATACATGCTGTATCCCTATTGATTGCATTCATGGATCAAAGGAGAGGCACATATGGGTTCCAATAGTTAGCAATACTTCTTCATAGCAGTCAATTATGACCAGAGTGGTGCAGTGACAACATGTCAGTCTCCTTTTGAGATCAACTTGGGACCATGGCATTATAGGTCTTGATAACTTAGCTACCATTATGGATGAGCTAGTCTTTACAGGGGAAGATCACTCAGATCTTCAATTGGACTTTAGTTTGATGCAGGGTGTTCACTTATAAGTGATTCATTGATTGTATAAGAGAAGGAAGTGGTGGTTAGTTCATGTGGGAGAGGACCCTTTTTCAGTAGGAGTTGGATTATGTTTTCAGGAGTTCACGCTTGAGGTACATGGAATTGGTTTTTCGATAGAGCAACTTCTTGAAGAGTTGGTTGGAATTTCGCATTTTCGAGACACTCTACTTATTGGCAGTATACAAAGGGCCTATAGTGTATATTCCTTGTTGTGGAGTGAGAGATGCTTCATGATGATTAGGATGGTTTAGGACCTTGGTATTCACTTGGATTAGCTTGTGGAGCAGAAACATGTGATGACATTACTTGAGGACAAGCAATTTTGGAGATGGCAAACTGTAATGTCACCAATTTTTGCATTACCTTGTGATGAGATTAAGAGTCATCTCCAAAGCTTATGTAAGCTAGGTCACAGGAGCTAGATTACATTATTGGCGGGCTCGAAGGGTTTTGAGGAGTTCTATGGGTTCTGACTGAGATCACTTGCCATATTACCATCACAATTAGTTATGAATTTTTCACTCTTAGTTTTGTTGCATTTCGACGATTCCCATAAAATGGGGTTATTAATAGGCATATTTTAATTAATTATGTTTAAGGTGTTGTTTTAGGACGATTACTTGGAGAAACACCTTAGTGTAATAGTTCATTGGAATCAAGGCAAAAATATTTGTAGGGAAAAATGATAAACAAGGGGTTTTTGGTGACTAGCGTGAACATGGAGGTGGATTAAGCATTTTCTGAGGTTAAAAGTGGCTTTAATTAGTTAATAACAACCACTTTATTAACTAAAGAAAGAAAAGTGCTTTTAATATTTAATTGGAGGGAAAACGTATATGAGTTATAAAAAAGGGAAATGAGGGGTTCTTTCCTCATTCTTTCATTTGCATTTTTGAGAAAATGAGTTCTTGGAGGGTTTTGGAGAAGAAGATTAGGGTTTTAAAATCCCTAGCTACCATAGCTAGCTTTGGTGTTGAAACTAGACACCCTAGTTGGTCCAAAGAGTGAAATCACTGAGATTCCACCACTATGCTTCAATGGAGTAAAGAACTTGTAGAAGATATTGAGGTAAAGAGGGTTTATCAGTTAATTTTATCTTGTGGTAAGGTGTTTTCTATATATCTTCTCTTACAAGTGATAACCATAGCCAAATCTGGAGATTCATCTAGTTGGTAGAGTCACCATAAATAAGAACGAGTTTCCTAGTCTATTTGTTGGAGGGTTTGTGTAACAAAGAGGGTTCAATTCTCTATTTTTAAAGTTGGTCGAGTCCCTTATATATTTGGGACAAATTTTCTCTTGGTCGAAGTTGTTCCTACTGTTGGACATGGGAAAAACCTTCAACTTGACACATTGTGGATATAAAGACGACATCACTCCTTGTTGAAGCTAAGTTCTAGAGACACCTTTTACACAGAGGATTGTTCTATCCACCAAGGCTACAAATTTACCGATTTTTTAGATAACACGAGTTGAGGTAGAGTTGTTGTACATGTGTCACGATTTCTTGGTGTATGTGGGCATTTGTGGGTGAGATATATATGCTATATCGGTCTTAAAGAAAGGGCCACGAGCCTCTCATTTTTGTTGGACACAAATCTATTAATTGTGGGCTACATTATGGGCTGAAATCTTAGTGACTTGATATCATAACACATAATATAATCCCTATTGAAGTTGATTATACATAGTTGGTGGTATTTTGATCTGGTATCTTTATCCACAATCATTACATTCTCCTATTCACGGGTATTCTAAACCTCAGTCTTTTATTTGCTATTGTATACATTTTAGTGATGGGTATTCTATTAAATGAAATTTAAAGCAAATATCAATTGTTTAAATACTATTTCTTGTTAATCCTAGTGGTGTTCATGTGCTTTACTTTCTAAATGATAGAAGAGACACTTATAGCCCACTGCTTGCAAATTGTTTGTGAAAAATTCTTAGTGAATTAAATCATCCAAACTCAGTCAAACATAGGTTTTACATGGGATATCCCTAAGTGGGAATTTTACAGTGGTAGTACCAATGATATATAAATTCCTAAGCAATATACAAATCTGCATGAACTCTTTGAATACTTATTTTTGGGATTCGCATTGGCTACTGTTCACATTTATTTGAGTTAAAATTGTAAAAGTGTACCTACAACAGTGTGTGACCAAACTGTTTGACAAAAAAAAACACCACTGAAACTTCAATATAAACATCACAAATCCCCTCCGGAAACCACAAGGGAGAATGTTGGGAAGGCAACTTCTTGGGCATATCAAGCGGATGAGGAAGATTTAAAGAACAACAAAGTGCACTTTCCGAAGAATGACATGTTATAATCTAGAGAAAACACAGGTTGGACTCAAGTTGGAAAGAAAGGAAAAAGTATTTCACCAAAAAAACCAAGTCAGACTAAATCAAATCAAAATCAAAGCAAAAATAGTGGAAAATGGAATGTAAATGTGTTTGGGTATTGGTTTTTTTTTGGGAAAAAAGTTAGTTGGAAAGGGGAAAAAAAAATTGTGTCATGGGGAACTTGCTTGAGGGTTTGGATTGAGCCTTCGTGCTCAATCTCAGACCTGCAAGGAAGATTGGAATATGTAAAGATTATAACCTTGTAATCCAGGGTTTTTTTATAATAATACAAATCCCTACCCGTTTAGTTAAAAAAAAATGCATAACAATCATAATCTAAAATATATTTGGGAGAATAATTCCTCATGATGAGTAAGTTTGAATTTTCCAAATTTTGGTCTCCCTTATGATGGGTCATTGCTATTTGTTTAAATAAATGTGTTATATCTAGATAACATTTTAAAAGAGAGAAAATCTGTAAGTTGGATTTTAATTTATTTATTTTTTAAATATTTTGTATTAATTTATAATTTAGTTTTATTCATTCTTTTATCCATATTTAATGTATTAATATACCTTAAAGTCTCACTAGCACAACCGGTTGAGGATGAGCCTTGTCGACAAAGCGACCCAAGATCAAACCTTACAGGGGGTGGTTGTGCCCTGTGCTAGGGGGAGGAGACATGCTAAAAAAAATCCAGTCAGCTTAGGGCTGGTGTGGCCCAGGCCGGGTGCGATCCCCGGGTGACTTTGATGGATTAGATGCCCTTTGGTTGTGGCTCCTCATGTTGCATGTCAAGTCTGGAGAATCACAGACAATTTGACAAACAAAAACAAATGTATTAATATACCATAATTAAAAATAAGACAAGTTTTTGACCATAATAAATAATTATTTATTAAGCATATATTCAACAATGCACGATAGTCATAATCTAAAATGCCTTTTGAGAAAATAATTCCTTCGAGTGAGTAAGTTTGAATTTTTCAAATATTGCTTTCCCTTATAGTTGTTAAATTGCTTTTTTTTTTTGTAGGTAAGCACCCACGGGGGATTTGAACCAATGACCTATCACAAGGAGTGCCTTAACAGTGTACCCATTCACTGTCAAACCAAAACCTCGTGGGCTTATAGTTGTTAAATTGTTATTTGTTTAGACACATATTTTATATATAGAAGATACTAAATTTTTTTTATTAAAAATTAGAAGTTTAACCTATTTTAGTTTTAAATAATTTTAATTAATTTATAATTCAATTTTATTAGTCTTATTATTCATGATTAATGTATTAATGAACCATCATTAAGAACCAGATGATAAATAAAATAATTATTTATATATTCAGCAATGCACAATGCACTATAGTCATAAAGCTAAAAACATTATGACCATTCATTTCATTTTTATAATTAAAAATATCCTATCACATGTTATCAAGTAGAATTCAACCATACAATAAGGATTTGTAATATTATTAAGATTCTAAATTGGTGTTAATTTAACATTAAACTTTCACTACAAAAACTAATGTGTTATATAGAGAGGTTTTCTCATAGATAGATATAATATACTTTTGGTCTCACGTCATGCTGTACTAGTTATAGTTGTCATCATCACATCTGTGGGTTGCAATCATAAAAAAAATAGCTCATGGTTGTAATTATCACACTTTGTTATTTCTCAAGCCATCTTCTCTATACTTAATTTTTTGTTGTTGTTATCGAGATAATTATGAAAATGAAAATTTTATGAAAATGTGTATGATGTTATCATATTATTAGATTCTAAATTGGGATTAATTTAACATTAAAATTTTAATATAAAAAATAATGTGTTATATAAAGAGGTTTGCTTATAAACAGTGACAATATATTTTTGGTTTTAAGGCATGTTGTATTAATTATGGTTGTTATTGACATAATTACACAAGTAGTGGGTTGTAATTATAAAAGGTAGCTCGTGGTTGTAGTTATCATACTTTGTCAATTCTCAAGCTAGCATTTTCTCTATATTTAATTATTTTGTTGTTGTCGAGATAATTATGAAATTTTTAAAATTTTATGATGCTGAAAAAAAATTGAATTCATTTGGATTGAAAATTGAAAAAGAAAACCCAAAACTAAATAAGAACTATAAATTTGGAAATACAATTAAGGTCAAAAGTTATTCAAGTGAAGCTAGAGTTTCTCCTAATGTTTCTAGTCATTACTCCTTGGTCTCAAGAAATTGGGTGAACACAAAACTCCTTTCTTAGATCCAAGAGTTCATGTTCTTAGAAAATTCCCATGACAACTTCTATACTTGCAAAGTTGCTTCATTGAATGGCTCATATTTGTTCTTTCAATAAAATAAATTCATTATTAGTCTTCCCAAGATCTTGTATTTTGTAATACATAATATTATCATAAGTTACAACTCTTGTTTGTAGTTAAGTTGTTGTACACCTAATCCTCTAAGGGTTGGTGTGGAATGTGAGCAGTCAAAGGGAGTCCAAGAGACCGTGGAATATGGAATTCAATGGTCGCTCCAATGTATTATAAAATGCATATCATGTGAATGATATATGCATTCAATGCTTATCTTTCACATTTGTTGTTCACATTCCATGTATGTTTAACATGGTATCAGAGTTGCAGGAGAATTCTGGCCCTGCTCCAATTTGAGTCATTGTTTTCTTGGGCCTTTCTCTGTGTGTTTGTCGGACTTGTGTGTTGTCTAAACTCTTCCAAAATCTACACCGGTCATAGCGCAAGACTGAAATTTGGCTCTCTGCCACCACTAAATCCTGACCTCTCTGTGGTTGTCAGTAATATATGGTTTTTCTGATTCTGGCTCAGCGATTTGGATGCATTTTACCCATATGTGTGTTGGTATGCCCAAAGTTGTCTCATATTCTAATGTGTGTTACTCACGCCTAGACTTGTACCATGCCATTTTTTGTTGCCTCTCTACTATCACTCTGACCTCTGCCTATTGCTTACTCACATCTTTGTACAAATCTCTGTGTATGTCAACTGCTATTTTTCTTCAGTTATCTCTACCATTGCTACATTCTCTGCACTTTGTATGCATTTGAATGTGTTTGTATGCGTTTGGTTGCTTCTATACACCTGCGCTACCCCGGTGGTTTCTCATACAGCCCCGTTACCTCCTCCCACTTGAACTATACCAACATATACCATGCTCGACCCCTTCTCACTAAGCGTCATTACCCATACTCTGCCCTTCCATATGTTATACCTGTACAGTCCATACCAAAGCACGGTTGGCCTGAACTCTCGCAACCTCAGCACTCTGGTTGCATTGTTGGTCTCGGTACCTCTCCACAGTTGACTCCTCCTAATTGACCTCGCCTTCCATGCCACAATTGTCTCCATATATCAAACTCGCGATAGGATTTGAAGGAGGAATAACCACCACTCCGTATCATAGTTTACAATAGCACTCCCATTGGTTCGACTCGGCATACACACCGATCCCTCGAACCGTTAATGCTCGACCTCGACTCCTTGTTACTCTGGTCCCCTCACACTCCTCCGCACAGGCGACTCCCCTGGTCTCTCCCGGATGTGACTACAGTCTGGAGGTACGCACCTCCTCTTCAGTCTGGAACCCTGTCCAACCTCCACCACAACTTTTGTGGTCTTCCTCAACCGGGATTCTCCTCTTTACACAACATATGCGATCTTCAACATTCTCATTCCGCTAATTAATCTGGCTTTGATTTTCCATTTGATTCCTCAAGCCATTATTCATGTGGACGAGGTGAGTCATTGAATGGTATCAAAATCAAACCCTAATACTTCCAAGTCTCTTTGCAGTAAGAACCAATCTACTCTCTCAGTTTTTTCAAATTTCAACGTTCTGCACATAACCTTCCAAGTGTCAAGAGTCGTATACCAAAGCAGTTTGTCTTAGGTAGATTTATTTATATTGAGTGTACCAGAGCTTGTTGTGAGAGAGAGAGTGGTAGCTCTCATATTCGAGTTGAATAATCTCTTACAGAGATAATAAAAAGTATGTGAAGTAGTTAGAAATCTGGTGCCAAGGAAGAAAATCAACTTCTGGAGCAGTGACATTCTGAGAACTCCTTTTGAATGGTGCGATGAATGGTATACGGACCCTTTTTTTTAAGGTTGTGCGTTGTGAACATTGGTTCATATATTAGTGTATAGTGAATGTATTGGTGGTATAAGTGGCATATAAAGTACTTTGAGTAATTTTATAAGATCATGATTTATAAAGTGAAGATTCAAAAAATAAAAGAAAAAAAGAGATAAGTTTGGTATATTATTTATATGGTATGGTTTTATAAGGAGTGGTTGACAGATTTCTTCAAGAAACTTGATAGATTTTTCAAGAAGCTTGTTTTATACAAATAAACTGATCTAGTTAGCTTTTTAAGGGACGCAAAGTATCACCAACGCACTACATTCGTTTGAAAAATGGCTCGAATTAGTGAAGTTTTGTATTTCCTAAAAGCTTTGATACATTCCGTTGACCTTGATACAATGAAAATTGACAAAGCCTCTCTTCTTAATATTCAAATATGTTTAGAAGATGCAGAGGAGAAAATCGAGTTTCTTCAACTCGAGTCAAGCTACAATAAGGAATTACAATAGTGGAGTCATCATTTTGAACCTGTTTCTATTCAGAACAATGAGATAGACTCTCATAAGCAAGAAATCAATCATGTTGATCTAGTACCCAATAAAGGAGCATATTTGCAGAAAGATGCGAGAATTCAGCCTGCACTTCCCAAGCCCATCATCATACATTGGGAAGAGCTTGTCCATAACATGCACATAACTGGTCTCGGATCTGACAAGCATGTGTCCTTTCATATTCCAGATTATTCAAAGCCCATCCAGTTTCATAGTGTCGGGTTTCTTCATGACAATTCATCTTCAGTTGTTTCAAATCTTGCTCCTCTTCCACAATAGCAACAACATAATGTTAAATGCCAACATTGTGACCCAGTTGGCCATATGAAAGATCACTATTTTGATCTTCATCCATGTGAGCATTGTCATAAAACCACTCATCATTCAGAAAGATGCTTCAGAAACAAACCTCTTGCAAGAGAAAAGGTTCACTTTGGATGGATCGCTTCTTGGCAATGGGCTTCAACAACTAAGAAGATATTTCAGTCATATGTCAGAATCTCTTCTAGAATATTAAAAGGTATTGCAGCTGAGTTTTCTCCATCTTCTCACTTTGTATATGACAGGGGGGGAAGTGATGGTCATCTTCAAGCTTCAAAGCCACATCAAGCGAGTCTCAGCTATAACCTGCCATACTAGATTCAGAGTTGTAACCAGAGACAAAGATGCCCCTGAGCATGCCATTGGTTAGTGGTCAGCTTTAAACCATCTATGCGGGGTGAGACCTCCCTTTTCAGGATGAGCGTCTCCCTCTTCAAAGAATTGGGGACACTTCCTCTAGCATTAAGCATTCCAGAGTGGGTGTTCATCCTTAGAACACGCAGGTTGAGACCTCCCTTTTCAGGTTGAGTTTCTCCCTTTTATGCAAGTTGCAAACCTCCCTTTTCCAGGTTGAAGGTCTCCCTCTTCAAAGCATTGAGAGCACTTCCTCTAGCACAAGAATTTAGCTTCTTGCCAGATTTGGAAGAGTTCTGGGAATTTCACTAAGCGTTCCAGTGTTGGTAGTCATCCTTAAACCACCACCTTATGCCAACATTTTAGAGAGCACATTCAACCAAGTGTTGCCATGCATTTTTGCACATTTTTTATTACATATCTCTTCTTGGACTCATACATACCCCTTCAGATTAAGGGGGGGGGGGGATGTTGGACACCTAGTCCTCTAAGGGTTGGTGTGGAATGTGAGCAGTCAAAGGGAGTCCAAGAGACCTTTGAATATGGAATCTAACGGTCACTCAGATGTATTATAAAATGTATATCATGTGAATAATATATGCATTCAATGCTTATATTTCACATTTGTTGTTCGCGTTCCATGTGTGTTTAACACAAGTTATCTATCCGTGAAAAGTTTGTGATTGTTCACTTTTATTGGTGATCTCAATTTGCAAAGTATACCTTGTTGCTATATATGTTACAATAATATTTTATTTTTATTTTTTATTTTGGAAAATAACATATTCTGCAGAATTATTGATTTTTTTGTTTTGTTTTGGAAATGAAATACTTGTTATGGGAATAAGAGAGATGAGTTGTTTTAGATTAGAATCTAGCTCATTGAATTGTTGTTGTTATACATTTAAAGAAATTATTCTTAATATTTGTATATCTTCTAATAATTAATTCCTACAACGTGGTAGAGCATTGCTCTAAACTTAGAAATTCTGAAGAGAAAGGGGTTTTCTTCACTACTAGTTGTTTCTTCTATTTTGTTAGCATGCCCTTACGAGCCAATCTAATCACTAAAAACATTTCAGTGTCACCCAATTCATTTGATACTACCAATAGTTGAAACAAATATGCATTGAGGAGATCATCATTGTCTTTATTCAATTCTTTATGATTAAGGAACAAATTGTGTTTCCCTAGCCTACTATTATTTTGAAACCAAATTCCTAAAATAATAGAATCCATAAACAAATTCATCCATGTAAAATCGGTTTGTTGACTAAGTACATTGAGGTTTCATGATTGTTAAGAAGGAAAATGGTGTTTCAAATTGTTTATGTCATTTGACAATGCTTCTCTTTCTATCATGATATGGTTCCTCTATGCTTTTGATAAGTTATTGCTTATAAAAAAGATAAGATGGTGTATGTTTTCTTCACTAGGTTATGCAATAACTTCTCCAATTGAAATGTTTGATGCATCTTTGTCGACTCTATGTGGAATGCTTTTATCTAGTTTGAGAACATCTAAATCAATGATGTGACATGTTATCCTTCCAAACCTCAGATTATTCACTACACTTACTAAACCATTTGAATATACTTTTCTTTTCAACAATTCTTCACATGGTACTAAAATCACACACACATGAACTTGTTATATCGTGTATGAACCATTAAGTCTCAAATTCTACACTAAAAAATTCATGATGGCATAGTTAGGATGTAACTCCCCTACGATGAAACCTTTATGTGTTTTGCACATATCATGTTTAGGCAAGTGAGTTGGGAAATATTTTGGGCTCTTTGTGTCCATGTACATATGTATCCAGGCTAATGTGCATATGTTAATATGTTTTGAGTCCAAATTACTTATGTGGTTTCTGGTGGTGACCTGCAAAAAGGTCAACAATCCTAGATCTGTAACTATGTAATCACACACATATTAATAAAATACACCATTGTTGTAGACCAAATCAAACAAGAGAGTATGGAGAGCTAGATTGCACTAGTGGAAATGTTAATTTGCTAGCTCAGTGTCAAATTCCAACCATGGGGCGAGATTCCTCTTTTCGAGAGGACCTATTTTGACTATTGAAGTGCTCAATTTGGACAAGGGAAAGTGTATTTTTGAATTAAATCCCACATGTGCATATTTAATCAGGTTGGCCCAAAAGATAAATTGGAGACCCTTGGAAGGCTATAAATACAAGTGTCCTCAACCTCATTTGGACATCATCATTATGATCATTCTTCTTCTTTATTTGGTTTGGCTCGCACATGTCTGAGATCATTCGTGAAAAGTTTGCTCGCACAAGTCTGAGATTGCAGGACCCAAATCCTGCACATGTCTATGGCTTTTGGTTTCTGAACGCATGTATGACAAAGGCATGTTTCAGTCATAACCATAGGCTCGTAGGCTCATGCATGCAGTTGGAGGGTTTTAGCCACACACACGTCACTCTTTGGGTGCAACTGGGACCTAGGGTTTGGTTTTTTAGTTGACCGTAGATTTCGCTCATTGACGCAGGGTTTGGAAGTTGACTGCAAACAATGACAGTTGATCGCAGGCTTCTGAATCAAGGTTTTTTATTATTGGCATTGTTGAGTTCATCTCATTATACTGTTCAGTTAATTTTTTTGGATAGTTGTATGGATGAATATATGGATCATTCTACTCTCTTTTGTTGAATCATTCAATGATAATCTAATAAGAAGAAGAATTTGAAAGGGTTTTCCCCATAGTGGGTTTTTCCCTGGTCTTTGACCAATCCTAGTGTCTCTATATGTGAATGATTTTATCTTATTGATCCTTTATGTTTCGTTGCATTGATTATGATGTTGTTTGTTTTATATAATTGCATATACTGCTGAATAATGATGTCAATCTGAATAATGTTATGATGTTGTAGAGTGAATTTAATATAAAAATAATGAAATGCAATTATCAAAGCAAAGAACAATATAGCCCTAAGAAAAATTAACATGGAATCAGAGTTGGGCTGAAGAAAAGACACCTTTGATGGAAAAAAGAGAACATGGTGGAGACCTAAAAGAATGTTAGGGTTTGAAGGTAACCCTAGGCAATTTATGCATTAGGGTTTGATGGATATTATATGGTTAGGGTTTGAAAGAAACCCTGGATTATGGCAAAGGTTTGAGACATGCACTCTAGAAACCCTAGCATGATCAACATGAACATGTTTAAGCACTTGTGACATACTTGATGCAGCCCTAGATGTGATAGTCTCTATTAGGCCCGATTAGTGTTGAAGTTGATAAATCAAATGAAGGCATCAATGTTATGGACAATCATGACTTTGGAAGGCTGGTTCAAGAGGGAGAGCTCACCTCTCATTGAAGATAAGTACTTTAGATTTATGTTGCCTCCTTGTGATCCCATTCTTGTTTGAGTTTGTTGTTTTAATTATTACTTATACTTCCTGCATGTATATGTGACTATTTGGATGCTTATAACCTCCCGATGAGTTGTGATAAGTGGATCCTTCTTGAGGATCGTGGCTAGTGCAGGAAGAGAAGAACTAGCGCTGGAAAAGGAAAAGAGGCACTTGATGAAAAGTTGACAAAGTGCTACAGTTTCCTATGTCAAATAAGAAGGTGCACATGTATTTGAATACTACAAGGTATGTATGGTGCTTTATTTCAATGTTATTTCTCAGTTGCAATATTGGATGGCAAGGTAAGCCCTAAGGTATGATGAGAATAACACTTTCACAAATGCCTTATGCATATGAAAGTTTGATTCATGGTACTTATGAGGAGATGGTGCACTTGGTACTGAACAAGTATCTTGCATTCTATTAAGTCGTGGTAAAGCTACTTAGAAACATTTATTTTTGATATATTGGTATACTTGGCAAAGAATCTTACATGATAAATTTCTAGATCTTATGAAGCAAGCTAGATACATTGTTTTGATATGGTGACTTGATACTATTGTTAATGCTTGTGACAAGCATGATAACCATGATGATAGAAGTGTAACAATAAGATTGTTGCTCAAGATCCCCTTGTTGACCTTGGCTTAGTAATTTTGACAATGTAGTAAATCTGGATGCCCTGACTTGATGGACTAAGCTATGTAAGTGATATTGTGTTCATGATCTTTGAGGTATGATGATACACTTGTCAGCTACCCTAATCATATGACTCTAACCCTTGATGAAATTTTGATGTCATGTTCATATGTGATGATGAAGTAGTTGGTGCTAACATGTTATGACCATGATGGATATATGTTTTAGAACTTGATATAGTTTGATTTCATGATCTAACAGTTTTGCTGATGCATGACAATATTATGATAAACAGGTTGATAATGATGAAGTCTAAAGTGGTTGATCATTAAGAGGGAGACTCTTCATAAGGGCCCTACACATATTATCATTAAATATATGGAATATTCCTTATTGTTGAAATAAGTTTCTGGACATAAATAGGCAAATATCTAACATGGTTAGTCTACAACAAGTTTTGGTATGAGAAGAGAGGGCTTACCTTAGTCTAAGCCCCAATCGCACATAAGCAAGCTTATCAGTGTGGTTATAGGCCTCCAACTGCACGAAAGAAAGCCTATGAGTGTGGTTATGCATGTAGGTCACAAGACTGAAGCTTTATGCATAAAATCAAGAATGCACTAGGAGTATGACAATCCTACAAATATGGAGCAGACATCAGAATGTCCTATGAGCAGGGAAGTTTGAATGTTTAACTTACTATAGAGAATGTAAATGTATTGACTAAACTTGTGTTTATATGTGACTGAAATCTACATATCAATATATCATTTTGGTTTGAAGCTAATGTATGACAATATTTTATAACAATTGCAAGGGTTTGAAAAGATCTTGTTGGCTTGACTTAGTGAGCATATTGGCATGAATGACTGATGATGCTTTAGAACTTTGACATGTTGTTTGATGATTCATAGATATGTTTTGGATTATATATTGTTTGAGTTCATAGTGATAAAAAGTTAGAGTTTTGATTTGATTTGGTACTCGATGACTGATGAGTTCCCTTGATGATAGTGCTATGTTTGCATAGTGACTTTCATTGATTAATGTTGGCATTGATTTTGTATTGGTTTCATTGACTTTGGAACATTGGTTGAAGTATAAACAGTTGTGACTTATTCTTGGTATATGCATTTGCATCTAGTGACAATTCATATTATGATGGCATGATGGAATTTGATATTGCTTAATAACAATTTGTTGACATAATAATAGATGAAATCATGACTTAGTATTTGGATGTGAGCTCTACCTGAAATTTGGTTTGAAGAAGTTTGTCACAGTGATATTGGCATAAACTTATATGATTTTGATATTAGTTTTGATCTGACATTTAAGGCTTGATAAGCTAACTTAGTTGATTTGAATACACAGTATTAATTTGTGCAAGGTTGAGCATATTGGTTTGGTCAAGTGTTATGTTTGCAGAAAGCATTGTATGAAGCAAGCTCCTCAAGCCTGGTATATCTGCATTGATAATTACCTCGTGAAGCCAGGAAGATGTGCAAATCCAAACCTCCACTTCAAAAATGGTCCAAGATATGCTTTTGATTTTGGTTTTATATAATGATGGTCTATTCATGATAGATAAGGAGCCTCTGGTGATCAAAGTAAGAGGGAGTTGGCCTCTAAAGTTTGAAATGACGAACCATGGCATGATGAGTTACTTTCTGAAGTTTGGAAAATAAAAAAATATATATCGTGAAGTTATTGAAGAATTGTTGGAAAATGTAGATACGAATCCTTGGACACTCCGATTGAATTTCAAGAAGTTATGAAGAGATATTGTTGAACCTGCATTGCCAACCAATAGTCGATTGCAACATTGATGTTCCGTGTGAACATCCATCTATATATATATATATATATATATATATATATATATATGTCTTGCATAGATCAACCTGAGTGAATTCATTATTGAGCATATTTATACACATTAAGTTGTCACTGAGCACACTTCAAGATATTTGCATAGGATGATCAATTTTTGGTCTGAGACATTCTTCTTGTGATATGTGACTACAAAGATATAATGATGTTGTTTCGATTGTTATTGATGAGATTAGCACATTTGGGTGTTGCCTTAGCATGATATCTGCCATGATATTTTTTGATGAGAAGTTTGTAGCTTTAAGCATGACTGAAGTTGATATGATGTTGTTGGCATAGCTAGCTATGAGGCAAGTTGAAGAAGCTCTTTGGAGAGCTATTTGAGGAGATTCTGGGTATGAAAGGGATACATTGTGATAATAATGAGTGGGATTTGATTGGAAGAGAATCACATATATATCTGGGACTGAGATATCTTCAGTCGATGTTGCTGTACAAGACAAGCTTAGGCTTGTGGTCGCTGCCTCTATGAGAGCGAGGATGAATAAGGTATCCTTTTATATATATTTTGTTCTAATATGATATTTGATTTGATGTCCTGCATGAACATGAGACTGCTTCTATTGTGCATGATGATTAAGCTGATACCATATATGAGCACGATGATATGTTTGTGATCTACAGAGAGTAGGATTGATTGAGAACACTGAGCCGAATCTATCCCCCTTGTCCGGTCTCCTAGAGTGAGGAATTGAGATGGAAGGGTCCCAGGGTTAAAGGATCTTTGGATAATAAGGTCATAGATGTTGCTCTCTTATCTATTTCAGATGGGGTTGGAGATGTTGCTCCCCTATCTTGGTCTTTGTAGAGTATATCCCAGTTGGAATCATACTGATTGGAATCTGGATTAGGGGCCAAAATTTGCTCAAAAATGAAGGTGTCCGGAATCGCTCGAAACTTGAACGAATGCGTCAGTCTCGTCAAGAAGATCGCAACGCAATTCGTTTCACTGAAAACTGAGTCTGGATGAAGGAGAAAATGCTTGTTGTTCGTTTTCCTAAACAGCGAAAAAAATTGTAGAACATGACAGAATGATGACATGGCAGTATAGTCAGCATGATGAGAATCTTCTTCAGTTTTTTCCCAATGAGGCTGTGACAAGTGTCACTTCAGGATTCGCTAGTTTAGTTGTGTGAAGGTGAAATTGCCCGATGTCTTCCAAGATGGAATTATGAGTTCATGGTGAATATTATGTGGAAATTGTATATATATATTTTATATGATTTAATATCATATATTATATTATATATATTTATTATATATATATATATATATATTTTATAACTTCAAACCTTTTACAAATCCGCATAATACATATGAATGGCACATTTTAAATGTTTTATCGTACGGTTAAAGTCCAAAGTCCGCATATATTTGAATGGAAATATATATATTGGGCGACAAAATATATTAAGGGACGGGCGAAGGGCGGGTCGAACCCATGACCTCCCCCTCCCAACTCCATCACAGAACCGTTGAGCCAACAACGGACCTTGAAAATGGTGGCCACAAACTTATATTTGATGCCGACAACAATACCGACGGCGGAGTGGAGGGAGCCAGCCCTGCGGGCCAACTCCCTCACCATACGACCACGATATAAAACCATGGGCCAACGCTAAGGTTAAGCGCGCTTAATGCGCCACTAATCCGGTGTTAATTTAATTAATCCTTTTTTACGTTGGCGAAAATTTTGGAGGTGCGCCTATTTCGGCGGGATTGCCAATTTTGGTGGTGTTAACTGGAGTCTTCTCCAGTTTTAGCAGGGTTTCCTAGGGAAAAATTGAATGAAGCATATCTTGAGCAATTTTCGACCAAATTTAGCTTAGAAAGAGGTATTCTTAGCTAACTTGGACATTTTGAACTCATTGGTGCATGTTGCAGAGGCAATAGAAGACTTATACATGTGATTTTTCCACAGGGAAGTTCAGGGAAGCCTAGGGCCACCAGGGAAGGAGGTCATGCCGAGATCAACTAGAGTCAATTTTCAAAAATCTAATAGTCATTTTTGGGGGTTTTTGGGTCCTCTAAACACAATGGAATAGGTTTCAGGAGCAAAAGGAGCATAGGGAAGTTTTATGAAGCCCAGGGCCACTAGGGAGGAGGTCATGCCCAAAACAACTGTGGTCCATTTGAGGAGTTTGGAGAGGCACTTTAGAGGTTTTGGAATGCTTCGAGTCCATTGAAGCAGGTTTTAGGAGCTGTATAACATTGTAAACTATACTTTTTTTCCATTTTGAGCAAATACAGAGGCCCAAGCCATGGAAGTTGGACCAAGGAGATGTAGCCCAAGAGGGGTGAACTCCTTTATCAAAACACTATGTTGAGTGTTTTTCTTGATGGTTTGCTGTTCATTTGCTTATTGATGTTCAATACTTACTTTCATGCTATTATGCTCATGATTTCACATAAAACTTGACATAAAATTTACATGTTTCCAATCACAAACAACATAAGAGAACCCTACACATGAAGCAATAGACAAGCATGTGTTTTTAAATTTGTAAATGAAATTAGCATAGCAAAACTAACATTCAGCTACAGATCAATGTGGTATTAGCAAAGGTTTATTTTCTTGATTGCTTGATATTTATGCAAGGAGAATTAACAGTGTGCAAGTTTATGTGATGGCAGCTTCAACAAGTGATGTCTCTAATCTCTCTTCCTTAGCAAGATTCTTTGATGAAGAGATGTTGCAAGAGTTTTTCATCATGAGAGATATGGTGCAAGAGATGATTGAAGATAGGAAGGAGAACACTATACTTCAAGAGCAGTTGATGGCCATGAAGGAGGAGAAGCAAGAGCTTCTTGAAAAGATGCATGAGATGGAGATTTTACTCTATGATGCCAAAGACACCCTAGTCAAGTATGTGCATGAACATGAGGTATGCAATACAAGTTTATCTTCAATTTCCTCTCAAAATGAATGTTTTGGTGCTTTTGAAAGACACACTAGAGGAATAGGGTCCAAATTATTGATGAAGATGGGCTATGAAGGTAAAGGGTTAGGCACACATGCACAAGGCATAGTTGAGCCAATTGTTGTTGAGGAAAGGCCTAGGTATTTGGGTCTTGGTTATGGACAACATGATGGAGAATGCTCCAAATCCAAGGAGGCACATGAAAGTGTTCCAAGAGGGAATTTCATTACATGTTCATACCCTCAAGCTTGTGAAGATTGTGTTCATGAGGAATGCAAAAGTTGTATACCCACTTTGCAAGAAGATGCTCATAAGCATGCAACTAGTGAAAAGGGAAAACAAGAGAATGATGAAAGCTCTAAGGTTATTAACACCATTGTTGGTATTCCAAAGAGAGCCACTACCTCTTCAAATTCACCTCCTCAAGAAGGCGACAAAGGTGAATGTTCAAGGTATAAATCTACCTTTAATCAAGTTTCTTTTGATTATGTTGAACATGGTAAATCTTCATGTAAGAATTGGAGAAAAAGTTCATGTTCCTTTTGTGGTTTGAATAACCATAATGTTTCAAGATGTTGGAAGAAAATGGCCACATACAGGAAACTTTCAAAGAAAAAGCAACAGAAAACTAGAGGTCCATTGGATAATGGAAACCATGTTGCAAAGAAGATGCAATTGTTTTGCACTCATTGCCATAAGCAAGGTCATCTCATAGACAAATGTTGGACTTTGCATCCAAAAACTCATCCACGGCATGTGAAGAAGGTGGAGAGAGAATTTGGAAAGGATGGAAAAGGAGATTCCATAATTGATGTGGGTTAAGATGATTCACAAGATGATGTGCAGCCATAAGAATCACCATTGAAATGGTTTGGTAAAAGGTGGATTGATTTCTTATCCAAATAAGGCTTGCATTTCTATTGTTGATAGATGCAATTCTTTGCCTTAAAAATGCATTTCTTTGCCTTATGAATGCATTACTTTTCTGTTGAAAGCATGTTGCAACGTGTATGATGCAAGATGTTGAAAGTGGAGTTCTGTTTGACTCACTTTAATGCAACAAAGAAGGCAATTTGTGGTTACAAGTTTGTATGTGAATGCATTTATTTTGAAAGCATTCTTGATGTTGCATACTTTCACCATGAAGATGTGTGAAAGTAGAGTATGTTACTCACTTCATTTGTAGCAAATTTGTCAATTCAACTCTTTATGTACCCATACATGAGATTTTTTTGTGTGTGTGTGAACAATGGAATTGTTGCTAGTTTCATTGTGTTTAGCAACATGCATGAGTGATTGACTTGTATTGGTTGATTGCTTTGTTAACATGTATGATTGACAAATTGAGAATTTTCATTGTGTTTAGATACATGCATGGGTGTCGACTTGTGTTGATTGTTGTCACATGTATGTCATATCAACTTGGAAGAGTTGATTTTATCTCCAAATGTGAAAGGGAGTTGTTGACATGTTATTGCATGAGATGTGAAATTCTTATTGTTTATGCAAAGAATCGTCAAGTTTCTATACATGCTTATGTTTGGCTCTTAAGTGAAGTAAATTGTTGGAGCATGTTTATTGACGTATGTTTGGTTGATGATGTTTTGTTGATTTGTGTTTAATTGATATTTTGTACACCAAGATGCAAGAGTACATGGCGGTGTTACATGTTGTGATAGTTGTTGCTTTGAAGGAGCAAAAGAAGAGGTTGTCGATTTACAATTTCTTGCATAATGTGTTTTTCCATTTAATAGGTGTTTTTTGTGACAAGATGTTATAGGATGGTGGAAGGTCCATTCTTGAGCAAGATGCTCATGCTTAGCCTTCATTCTCAAAATCATGACATGAGAAGCATGTTGAATTGGAGGATGATAGAGGCAAGAAGCAAAAAGTGGACAAAATGCCAAAACTTTTCAGCCATTGTAGATTGTTGTATGTGCTGACGCCAAGATTCTCAGTGGGAAGGCTATCATTTTGTATCCATTTTCCAAGCACCAAGGGATCGATGTGGTACAACAAAGGTATTTTGCAGCCAACAAATGTCTAGCAAGTGTTGGATTGGGTCAGCAACAAAGAGAGAACAATGGTTGAGGGACATAACCATTTGCAATGCAAGGCATGTCAGTGTACCCAAGTGGTTGTCATGGAGATTTCTTCAAGTAGAATTAATTGATAGAACTTGGGAAAGAGAAGAGTGTTAGCTCTCATCAGATAACTAACTTTTGTGGGTCCAAAATCCCGTCAGTGGGAAGGAGTGATTGGAATCTAGATTAGGGGCCAAAATTTGCTCAAAAATGAAAGTATCCAGAATCGATCGAAACCTAAATGAATGCACCAGTCTCATCAAGACGATCGCAATGCAATTCATTTCACTGAAAATCGAGTCTTGATGAAGGAGAAAAGACATGTTGTTCGTTTTCCTAAACAACGAAAAAAATTGCAAAATAGGACAGAATGATGACATGGTAGTACGTCAGCATGATGGGAATCTTCTTCAGTTTTTGCCCAATGAGGCTATGACAAGTGTCACTTCATGATTTGCCAATTTGGTTGTGTGAAGGTGAAATTGCCCAATGTCCTCCAAGATGGAATTATGAGTTAATGGTGAATATTATGTGGAAATTGTATATATATATATATATATATATATATATATATATATATATATATATATATAATATATGATTTAATATCATATATTAGATTATAATTATTATATATTATATATAAATATTTTATAACTTCAAACCTTATACAAATCCGCATAATACATATGAATGGCACATTTTAAATGTTTTATGGTATGGTTAAAGTCCAAGGTCCACATATATTTGAATGGAAATATATATATTGGGCGGCAAAATATATTAAGGGACGGGCGGAGGGTGGGTCGAACCCATGCCCTCTCCCAACTCCATCGCAGAACCATTGAGCCAACAACGGACCTTGAAAACGATAGCCACAAATTTATATTTAATGCCGACAATGATGTTGATGGTGGAGCGGAGGGAGCCAGCGCCGCGGGCCAACTCCCTCACCATATGACCACGATATAAAACCATGGGCCAACGCTAAGGTTAAGCACGCTTAATGCGCCACTAATCTAGTGTTAATTTAATTAATCCATTTTTATGTTGGCGAAAATTTTGGAGGCGCGCCAATTTCAGTGGGATTGCCAATTTTGGCGGTGCTAACTGGAGTCTTCTCCAGTTTAAGTGGGGTTTCCTATGGAAAAATTGAATGAAGCATATCTTGAGCAATTTTCGACCAAATTGAGCTCAGAAAGAGGTGTTCTTGGCCTATTTGGACATTCTAAACTCATTGGTGCAATTTGCAGAGGCAATAGAAGAATTTTACAGGTGATTGTTCCACAGGGAAGTTTAGGGAAGCCTAGGGCCACCAGGGAGGAGGTCATGCCCAAAACAGTTGCGGTCCATTTGAGGAGTTTGGAGAGTCATCTTAGAGGTTTTTGAATGCTCTGAGTCCATTGAAGTAGGTTTCAGGAGCTGTAGAGCATTGCAAACTGTACTTTTTTCCATTTTGAGCAAATACAGAGGCCCAAGCCATGGAAGCTGGACCAAGGAGATGTAGCCCAAGAGGGGTTAACTCCTTTATCAAAACACTATGTTGAGTGTTTTTCTTGATGTTTATTGTTCATTTGATTACTGTTGTTCAATACTTACTTTCATGCTATTATGCTCATGATTTCACATAAAACTTGACATAAAATTTACTTGTTTCCAATCACAAACAACATAAGAGAACCTTACACATGAAGCAATAGGCAAGCATGTGTTTTTAAATCTGTAAATGAAATTGGCATAGAAAAACGAACATTCAACTACAGATCACATACCCATAAGTTGGGCTTATTGGGATTACTGCTCCCTGTTTGGCCAACTAGTTGAGAGTATACTTAGGGGTGTACAATCCAAGCTGATTCTGATGCACGTGTTCTACCACATTAATCTTGAGGGTCATTGTTGGGAAGATCAGTGGGGAAATAAGATGGGTTGAGATGTGCTCCCATATATCACATATTGCTTGATATGGGGTTGGAGTTGTTTTTCTCCTCCATGAGATTCCAGGTTGAGACTAAGCTCCCCGATGTGACTTCAATTTCAGATGTGCTCCTTGATGTTGTTCCAAATTGAGCTAGGCTCTCCGATGTTGATGTAGGTCATAGATTTGGCTGCCTGCTTATGTTTCTTGGGTAGTAGCATTGAGCTCCCCACTGGAAACGATTCTAGGTGGTACCATGATCTAGATTTAATCCGGAACGCAACAAATTATAGATATAACCATAAATACATAGATGCAGCAGAAATAACACTTCATTTCATTAATATCAACAACTGAAATATGCTTACAAAGAGAATGTAAATAAGACTAGCTTGGGCAATGGTAGCTTATCTCTGAGAAGAGATGTGGTGGCTACATGCCTTTGAACCGAGTTACAATGAGGCTCAAGGGACCTTTTATTATTGAAAAATAAGAGAAAACCCTAAAATCAAAACCCTAACCCGAGGAGATGTAACACCAAGAGTTTATGGGCCCTGTTTGGGTTAGTTAGGTAGCCAACTTCCCGGGGTCGTAACTTGGTCATATTATCTTTGTTTGATGCATACGATATCTCGTTGGAAAGATCTCTCCGAGGACTACAACCAAATCATTTTGCCAAAAAAACGTCGTTCAGGGCCTCAAAACGGCTCTGGAAGTTCAAGACCCGAAAAACTACTAAAAATAGTAAATTGTGCTACAATTAAGGAAACCTAAAAACAAAAAAATGAGAGAGGCAGTGGTGGCGGTCCCAGTGGAATATGCGAGTGGCCACCAACATCCACCTAGATCATTCCTGCCCCCTTAGGATGTAATGGTCTCCATTGCATTGAGTTCCTCCATGAGATGAGGAAACTTATGCTGAACTTGGTCTCTAGTGAGCCATTTGCCTTGGTGCAGGAGTTGGTCAGCTTTGACAACTCGATACAACTGGATCTTCTATTGGCAAGTGTTATTGATCTGCGTGTCCATGATCTGATCAGTTGCATCTTTTTCCATGTAGTCTGGATTTAACT
Source organism: Pinus tabuliformis (assembly GCA_031772625.1). Taxonomy (NCBI): domain Eukaryota; kingdom Viridiplantae; phylum Streptophyta; class Pinopsida; order Pinales; family Pinaceae; genus Pinus; species Pinus tabuliformis. Next base: position 1,359,763,795 of record CM062819.1, on the reverse strand, counting down.
CTATTGGTGTGAGTTGTTTTGCAATGTCGGATGTATCTAGTAATGGTGGAAAGTATGGTCGAAGACATTCCACATTGAACACTGGGTTCAGGCCAAGGAATGGGGGAATGCTAAGCTCAAAAGCATTATCTCCCACAACCTTAGTGACTGTGTATGGCCCATATCAAAGTGGGTGGATCTTGTGGTGGGGCCCAGTGAGGTGCTCCTTCTGCAAATGCAGCCAAAATTTGTCGCCCACTTGGAACTTGTGTGGCACCTGATGCTGATCATGTCGCTGCTTTTACTTAGCATTGGCTTTATCCAATTTATCATGGACTTCTTGGCGGATGTGTTGAATGTGCTCAATGAAGCCATTTGCCTTGTCAGCTTCGCTCTGGACATGAGCCGAATCTGCCTGGGTCGCTGCAAATGGTATGGCCACATCAATGGGACATAGTGGCTGGAATCCCAAGCGCACCTGAAAAGGGATGGGGCCAGTCGAGCTGTGGAGAGCCTGGTTATAACTGTGTTGGACATAGGGGAGGCTCTCATCCCATGTGTGTGGATGCTTTGAGTTATACATGTGTAGAATGTGTACGATCATTATGTTGACGACCTCTATCTAGCCATCATTTTTGGGATGGAAAGTTGTCGACTTAGTGAGCTTGGTGTCCAACATCGACCAAAGATTGGACCAAAATGTACTGAGGAAATTGCTTTCCTGATCTAAGATGATAGACTGTGGGATTCCAAAGTGTACCCACACTCGTTCAAAGAAGATTTTAGATGTGGCTTTTGCTATGATATTCTTCTTGCAGGCCACCATAATGGCCATCTTCGAGAATTTGTCAACAACCACAAAAACACAGTCGTTTCCATGCTTAGTAGAAGGATGGCCTGACATGTAATCCTTAGAGATGGATTCCCAAGGTCGAATAGGGATAGGCATCGGAGTATAGAGGCCTTGCTTCTTGATGGTCGGTTTGGCAATGGTGTAGGTAATGCAGGATTTGATGTACTTCCCAACATCTTGTCAAAGATTCGGCCAATAGAAATATTTCTACAGTACTGCCACCGTTTTCTCAACCTCGAAATGCCCAACATCCTGATTGTAGTGCACTCCCCAAATCATCTTTGCACACTTGCTTGAAGGAACACAAATGTGTCCCAGGTGGAATAACAGATCATCCCAGAGGTAAAAATATGGAACTTGCTGATCCTCCAAGAGTGTATGGTATGTGTGGCCGAATTTTGGGTCACTTTTGTAGAGAAGTGGTTATCGGAAGTGTCGTGCCCACAAGAGTTGAGCACGTTGGTTAACACCATGATCGGTGGTCGACTGAGGCAATATGCAACATTATTCGTATTTCCATTCTTGTACTTGATATTCAAATGGAACTGTTGTAGGTATGTGGACCACTTCTGATGGCAATCATTCTGCAACTTTGATCCAGGTGGATATTGGTGGCCACCTGCCAAGTCCACCTGGACCCCCACCATTGTCTTTCTCAGCATTTTCAGTTTCCTTAATTGTAGCACAACTTACTATTTTTAGCAGTTTTTCGGGTCCTGAACTTCCGGAGCCGTTTTGAGGCCCTAAACGACGTTTTTTGATAATGCTCGGATAGATCTTTCTAATGCTCGGATAGATCTTTCTAATGAGCTATTGTACGCGTCAAACAGAGATCATATGCCAAAGTTACGACCCCGGGAAGTTGATGTACCAATTTACCCCAAACGGGGCCCACAGTTTGGCGTTTCATCTCCTAGGGTTAGGTTTTGGAATGTTAAGGGTTTTTCCATTATTTCTCAACAATAAATAGGCCTTCGAGCCTGATTGTAACACAGTTCAGAGGCATGTAGCCATCACATCTCTTCTCAGAGATAAGCTACCATCGCCCTAGCTGGTTTATTTCCATTTTTGGTTGTAAGCATATTTCAGTATTTTCCATTAATGAAATGAAGTATTATTTTCACTGCATCTTTGTGTATATGGTTATCTCTGTAATTTGTTGCGTTCCTGTTTAAATCCGGATCAAACTTCCCTTACATCTATATGAACTACAGGGGTAGGTCGTCTGTGTGGATGCTCGTTTTCTCCCCCAAAATGTAACGCTTCCATTGTTGATAGGCCTGCACAATGGAATACATCTCTTTGTCATAAGTGGGATACTTCTGGACTGTGTCTGAAAGTGTCTCACTGTGATATGCCATTGGATGCCCCTGTTGAGTGAGGACCACCCCAATATCATAGTCAGAGGCATCTGCCTCAATCTCAAATGGTTGTTGCAAGTCTAGTAGTGTGAGAATTGGTGTAGATCAGAGGCAATATTTCAACTTTGTGAATGGCTTATGTTGATATTAAGACCAAAAGAATTTTACTTTCTCTCCTCCCTTGGTGACTTTACTCAAGGGCCAAGTGATATGAGAGAACCCCAACATGAACCTGCGGTAGAAATTGGCAAGACGCAGAAAGATGCAGAGCTCCCTCAGAGTGGTCAGGTTTGGCCAATCCCGAATGGCTTGGATCTTGGCTAGATCCACATGCACCCCCATTTCATCAATAATGTATCCTAGATACTAAACCTGGGTCATGCCAAAAGTGCATTTCTCCAAATTGGTACACAACTTGTGTTGCCGCAGTGTTTGGAGAACTTGTCGGATGTGGTGGAGGTTCTCTTCCCAACTCTGGCTGAAGATCAGGAAGTCATCTAAGTATACCACTACAAATGAGTTGGTGAATGTTTGCTAGATGTCATTCATCAGACTCATGAAGGCTGCAGGAGCATTCGTCAACCTGAAAGGCATAACCAACCATTCAAAAAGGCCCTCCATGGCTTTGAAGGCAGTCTTCCACACATCGGAGGGTTCGATTGGTACCTGGTGATATCCAAACTTCAAGTCGATCTTGTGGAAATATTTTTCCCCCTTGAGTTGGTCCAAAAGGTCATCAATTCATGGGATCGAGTACCTATTCCAGAAAATGATCTTGTTCAACACCCGGTAGTCAATACAGAGTCTCCAAGTCCCATCCTAACATGATCGGGCTCCCATAAGGCGATGAAATCGACCCAATGTGACCTTTCTACAGCAGCTCCTGAATTTGCCTCTTGATTTCATCATTCTCCAGAATGAAGTGTTAATAGATTGGTCCATTGGGAAACGATGCACTTGGGGTCAAATTGATGGAGTTCTTGACTTGACATTGCAGAGGGACCTCTGCAGGGAAGGTGAAGATGTCCTCGTACTCCTCCATGACCTTGTCCATTTGTTGTTGTCGTGCGGAGGGGCCCTATCTGGAGGTCATGGCCACCGTCTCCTTCTTTCCCTGAGGGCGTATCATCAGGAAAATAAATTTCCCGGTTTTGGAAATGAGATTACTACCTTGTTTTGTAGTAACCAGAGAGATGGCAGTAGGCGGTGCTATCTCTTGTATCCTATACAACTTATTTCCCAAGGTAATAGTAACAGCGCGAGACCTTGACTCATACATGGCATGTCACTTCCAAAAGTATGGTTGGCCTAATAAAACATCACAAACATCAAGGGGAGCAACGTCACATAATACCTCATCTATGAAGGGCTTGATGCTGTATGGAAGACAACACTGTTGGCTCATGCGAAGATCCCATCCTTGGTGAAGCCACCCGATGGTGTACAGTTGTGGGTGTGCTGTGATTTGTAAGCCTAGTTGCTTCACGACCTCTGCTGTAATGAGGTACTTTTGGCTCCCGTTGTCGACTATGAACTCTAGCAGGGAACCTTTACCCACATCTGGGAGTGGAAGAGACACTCCTCCTCCTCTGGATCTTTGTGGTGGCAATGGTGGCGTTGGGCTCCACATCAATAATATGCTTCCCTTTGTCATTCCCCTTGTCGGGTTCTAACTCATAGTCGGAACATGCATCTGATTCCGAAGCCTTCAGCTCGGCCACCAATGACTATTTGGCTCGACACTCACTTATGTTGTGAGTGGAGCTCTTATGAAACTCACACCACTTTCCGATTGTCCTTCTTCGGCTTCGCAGTGTTGTCCTTTTCTTGTGGCTTTGGCGGGTTATCCCAAGCCGTCCCACCTTGGCTTTGTCCTTTGTTCTGCCGTTTGAGGGCACCTTTCCCTTACTTCGGATTCATAGATCCAAAGTCTCGCTTCTTATGTTTAAACTTCTGTTCAATCTTGACGGCGTATCGGTACGGTACGTCATGCCGAGCGAGGAGATGTCTAGGAACTCCATCTCTTCCTGGATGTATCTATGTAGGCATCTGTGGTACTTGAGTACGAAATGTTTCTCATAATCCTTTATACCCAACTTCCTGTGAAGGGTATTAAAAACATTGGTAAAATTTGGCACATCTTGGTCCCTTCCCTGCTGCAGCATGGTCCACTTTATGTATTTGTCCTCATAGCTCCCGACAGGGTAGTATTGCTCCTTGATGGATTCTCGAAACGGATTCCAAGTGGGAGCGACTGAAAATAGTGAGGTCATACTTTCATCCTTTTGCTCATGGTAGGTTTCCTACCAGTCCTTGATGTGGGGGGTGACTTTGAGAAGAGAAAAAGTAATATTTTCCCGATTGGAAAAATCATGAACAAAAAAATATCCTTATAGCAGATTTAACCATTTATCTACAACGTCTTCATCTATTTGGCCCTCAAATATGGTAATGTCAAAGTTTACTTGTACCTTAAAAGGTGTGGAGCCTCCAGAGTGGCTGCTAGATGTGGATGGGTCGCCAATGGGCAACCGTTGAAGGATTTGGGAAAAGTTATCCATCATCGCGTTCCTTTGTTTCTCGAGGGCCTCCTCGAGCAATATTTTGATAGCATCTCCTGATCCCTTGTCTTTCTTTTCCTCCCCCATGGGCAACTGTCAAGGTTTGCGAGGTTGATCTTGAAAAGGTTCAACCAGGTCGAACCCTAACTCCTTATATCCCGACCTCGTTGGGGACATGCAGAGAAAAACAGAGAAAGATCAAACCCCCTATGATAACATTGATCCAGATTTAAGTCGGAACACAACATATTACATATATAACCATAAATACAGAGTTGCAACATAAATAACACTTCATTTCATTACTGCAATATGCTTATAAACAAAATGTAAATAAGACTACCTCGGGCGATGGCAGCTTATCTTTGAGAAGAGATGTGGTGGCTACATGCCTCTGAATCAAGTGACAATGAGACTCAAGGGCCTTTTTATTATTGAACAATAAGAGAAACCCTAAACAACCAAAACCCTAACTCGAGGAGATGTGGGGTTAGTTGGGTAGCCAACTTCCTGAGGTCGTAACTTGGTCATATTGTCTCTGTTTGACACGTATAATACCTTGTTGGAAATATATCTCTGAGGACTACAACCAAAATTATGATTTCCTTCGAAATAATTGGAGACATTTTGCCAAAAAAATGTCGTTTAGGGCCTCAAAACAGCTCCAGAAGTTCAGGACCCGAAAAGCTACTAAAAATTGTAAATTGTGCTACAATTAAGGAAAATGAAAAAATTGAAAGAGGTAGTGGTGGGGGTCCAAGTGGAATGCGAGGGTGGCCACCAATATCCACCTAGATCATTCCTCCCTCCTTAGGAAGCAATGGTCTCCATTGCGTTGAGTTCCTCCACGAGATGAGGAAACTTCTGGTGAACTTGGTCCATGGTGAGCCATTTGCCTTGGTGTAGGAGTTGGCCGATTTTGACAACTCAATACAGCTGGATCTTCTGCTAGTGAGTGTTCTTGATCTACATGTCCATGATTCGATCAGTTGCAACTTGTTCCATCCAGTCTGGATTTAACTATGTTGGTGTGAGTTGTTCTACAATGTTGGATGTGTCGAGTAATGGTGGAAAGTATGGCCCAAGGTGATTCACATTGAACACTGGGTGCAGGACAAGGAATGGGGGAATGCTAAGCTCAAAAGCATTATCTCCCATAGACTTAGCGATGGTGTATGACCCATATCGAAGCGGGCGAATCTTGCGGTGGGGCCCAACGAGGCACTCCTTCTCGAAATGTAGCCAAACTTTGTCGCTCAACTGGAACTTGTGTGGCACCCGATGCTGATCATGCCGTTGCTTGTACTTAGCATTGGCTTTGTCCAATATGTCATGGACCTGTTGGAGGATGTGTTAAATGTGTTCAATGAAGCTATTTGCCTTGTCAGCTTCAGATTGGATATGAGCCAAATCTGCTTGGGTCGCTGCAATTGGCATGGCCACATCAATGGGACATAGTGGCTAGAATCCCAAGCCCACCTGAAAAGGGTTGTGGCCAGTCGAGCTATGGAGAGTCCGGTTATAGCTGTGCTGGACATAGGGGAGGCTCTCATCCCATGTGTGTGGATGTTTTGAGTTGTACATGCACAGAATGTGTATGATCATCCTCTTGATGACCTCTGTCTGACCATCAGTTTGGGGATGGAAAGCTGTGGACTTAGTGAGCTTGGTGTCCAACATTGACCTGAGAGTGGACCAAAATGTACTGAGGAACCTATTGTTCCAATATGAGATGATAGATTGTGGGATCCCAAAGTGTACCCACACTTGTTCAAAGAAGAGTTTAGCAGTGGCTTCTGCTATGATATTCTTCTTGCAGGTCGCCATAATGGCCATCTTCGACAATCTGTCGACGACCACAAAAACACAATCATTTCTATGCTTAGTGGAAGGAATGTCTGACATGTAATCCATGGAGATGGATTCCCAAGGTCGACTAAGGGTAGGCAATGGAGTATAGAAGCCTTGCTTCTTGATGGTCGTTTTGGCAATGACGCAGACAATGCAGGATCTAATGTACTTCCAGACATCCTGTCAAAGATTCAACCAATATAAATACTTCTGCAGTACTGCCACCGTTTTCTTGACCCTGAAATTCCTAGCGGCCCAATTGTAGTGCGCTTCCCAAATCATCTTGGCACACTCGCTTGAAGGAACACAAAGGTGTCTCATGTGGTATAACAGAGCATCCTAGAGGTGAAAATTTGGAACTTGTTGACCCTCCAAGAACATATGGTATGTGTGACCGAATTTTGGGTCACTTTTGTAGAGAAGTGGCCAATCAGAAGTGTTGTGCCCACAAGAGTTGAGCAGAGTGGTTAACTCCATGATCGGTGGTTGGCTAAGGCAGTCTACAACATTATTGGTGTTTCCCTTCTTATACTTGATATTCAAATGGAACTGTTGCAGGTATGTGGACTACTTCTGATGGTGATCATTCTACAACTTCCCTTGCATCTGTATGACCTGCAGGGGTCGGTTATCTGTGTGGATGACCGTTTCCTTCCCCAAAATGTAATGCTTGCATTGTCGAAAGGCCTGCACAATGGAATACATCTCTTTGTCATAAGTGGGATACTTCCAAACTATGTCTGAAAGTGTCTCACTGTGATATGCCACTTGATTCCCTTGTTGGGTGAGGATTGCCCCAATAGCATAGTCAGAGGCATCTATCTCAATCTCAAATGGTTGTTGCAAGTTTGGTAGTGTGAGCACTGGTGTAGAGCAGAGGCGATGTTTCAACTTTGCGAATGCCTTCTGTTGAGATTTAGACCAAAATAATTTTGCTTTCGCTCCTCCCTTGGTGACTTGATTCAAGGGCCAATTGATATGAGAGAACCCCAACAGGAACCTGCGGTGGAAATTAGCAAGGCGTAGAAAGTTGCGGAGCTCCGTCAGAGTGGTTGGGGCTAGCCAATCCCGAATTGCTTAGATCTTGGATGGATCCACATACACCCCCCGTTCATCAATAATGTATCTCAGATACTAAACCTGGGTCATGCCAAAAGTTCATTTCTCCAAATTGGCACACAACTTGTGTTGTCGCAATGTTTGGAGAACTTGTCAGATGTGGTGGAGGTGCTCTTCCCAACTCTGGCTGAATATCAGGATGTCATCCAAGTATACCACTACAAATGAGTTGGTGAATGGCCTCAAGATGTCATCCATCAACCTCATGAAGGTTGCAGGAGCATTCGTCAACCCGAAAGGCATAACCAACCATTCGAAAAGGCCCTCAACTTGTGTTGCTGCAGTGTTTGGAGAACCTGTTGGATGTGGTGGAGGTGCTCTTCCCAACTCTAGTTGAAGATTAGAATGTCATCCAAGTATACCACTACAATGAGTTGGTGAATGGCCTCAAGATGTCATCCATCAACCTCATGAAGGTTGTAGGAGCATTCATCAACCCGAAAGGCATAACCAACCATTCGAAAAGGCCCTCCTTGCGTTTGAAGGCAGTCTTCCACACATCAAAGGGTTAGATTGGTACCTGGTGATATTAGACTTCAAGTCGATCTTGCTGAAATATTTTTCCCCCTTGAGTTGGTCTAGAATGTCATCAATATGTGGGATTGGGTAGCTATTCCAGACAGTGATCTTGTTCAACGCCCAATAGTCAATACAAAGTCTCCAAGTCCCATCCTTCTTCTGTACCAACATGATCGGGCTCCCATAGGGCAATGAACTTGGCCGAATGTGACCTTTTTGCAAAAGCTCCTGAATCTGTCTCTTGATTTCATCATTTTCTAGAACAGAGTGCCGATAGATTGGTCCATTAAGAAACGACACACCTGGCGTCAGATTGATGGAGTGCTTGACTAGACAGTGCAGAGGCACCCTTGCGGGGGAGGTGAAGATGTCCTTGTACTCCTCCACAACCTTGTCCATCTATTGTTGTCGTGCGGAGGGGCCCTGTCTGAAGGTCATGGCCATTGTCTTCTTCTTTCTCTAAGGCTGTATCATCAGGAAAACAAATTTCCGAGTTTTTGAAATGAGCTTACTGCATTGTTTTGTAGTAACTAGAGAGATGGCAGTAGGCGGTGCTACCTCCAGTATCTTGTACAACTTATTTCCAAAGGTAACAATAATAGTGTGAGGCCTTGACTCATACACAACATGTCACTTCCACAAGTATGGCTAGCCTAATAAAACATCACAACCATCAAAGGGAGCAAAGTCACATAATACCTCATCTGTGAAGGGCTTGATGTTGTATGGAAGGCGACATTGTTGGCTCACGCAAAGATCCCGTCCTTGGTGAAGCCACCCAATTGTGTATAGTTGTGGGTGTGTTGTGGTTGGTAAGCCCAACCACTTCACGACCTCTGCTGTAATGAGGTTCTTTTGGCTCCCGCTGTTGACAATGAACTATAGTGGTGAACCCTTTACCCACATATGGGAGTGGAAGAGACGCTCCTCCTCCTCTAGATCTTCGGGTTCCTCCTTCTAGATATTTGTGGTGGCAATGGTGGCATTGGGCTCCGCATCAATAATCTGCTTCCCTTTCTCATTCCCCTTGTCAGGTTTTGACTTAGGGTTGGAACATGCATCTAATTTTGAAGTCTTCAACTCGGCCACTAGTGACTGCTTGGCCCGACACTCACTTGTGTTGTGAGTGGAGCTCTTATGGAACTCACACCACTTTCCCGTGTCCTTCTTCATCTTCACAGGGTTGTCCTCCGCTTGTGTCTATGGCGGGTTGTCCCAGGTCATCCCGCCTTGGCTTTGTCCTTTGTTTTGTGGTTTGGGGGCACCTTTCCCTTGCTTTTGATTCGCATATCCAATGTATCACTTCTTCTGTTTAAACTTCTGCTTGATCTTGACAGCGTATCGCACGCCGTGTCGAGCGAGGAGATGTCCAGGAACTTGTTCTCGTCCTGGATGTAACTGTGTAGGCAGCCATGGTACTTGAGTACCAAATGTTTCTCAAAATCCTTGATACCCAACTTCGTGCAAAGGGTATGGAAAACATTGGTAAACTTTGGCATATCTTGGTCCCTCCCCTGCCACAGCGTGGTCCACTTTATGTATTTGTCCTCATAGCTCCCGACAAGGTAGTATTACTCCTTGATGGCGTCCTGGAATGAATTCCTAGTGGGAATGGCTGAAAACAATGAGGTCATACTTTCATCCTTCCGCTCACAGTAGGTTTCCCACCAGTCCTTGACATCGGGGCGGCTTTGAGAAGAGAAAAAGTAATAGTAATCTTTTCGTGTTTGGAAAAATCATGAACATAAAAATATCCTTCTAGCATATTTAACCATTTATCTCCAACGTTTGCATTTATTTGGCCCTAAAATATGGGAATTTCAAAGTTTACTTGTACTTTAAGAGGTGTGGAGCCTCCAGAGTGGCTACCGGATCTGGATGCGCCACGGTGGGCAACCGTTGAAGGATTTGGGCAAAGTTATCCATCATCGCGTTCCTTTGTTTCTTAAGGGCCTCCTTGAGCAATATTTTGATAGGATCTCCTGCTCCCTCGTCTTTCTTTTCTTCCTGCATGGACAGTCGTTGGAGTTTGCGAGGTTGATCTTGCAAAGGTTCAACCAGATCGAGCCCTAACTCCTTATATCCCGACCTTGTTGGGGACATGCAAAGACAAACAAAGAAAGAGCAGACCCGCTCTGATACCACTGATCCAGATTTAAGTTGGAACGCAACAAATTACAGATATAACCATACATACATAGATGCAACAGAAATAACACTTCATTTCATTAATATCAACAACTGAAATATGCTTACAAACAGAATGTAAATAAGACTAGCTCGGGTGATGGTAGCTTATCTTTGAGAAGAGATGTGGCGACTACATGCCTTTGAATAGAGTTACAATGAGGCTCAGGGGCCTTTTTATTATTGAATAATAAGAGAAAACCCTAAACAACCAAAACCCTAACCCGAGGAGATGTAACACCAAGAGTTTATGGGCCCTGTTGGGGTTAGTTGGGCAACCAACTTCGTGGAATCGTTACTTGGTCATATTATCTCCATTTGACGTGTATGATACTCGGTTAATGCTAAAAGTGCATTTCTCCAAATTGGCACACAACTTGTGTTGCTGCAATGTTTGGAGAACTTGTCGGATGTGGTGGAGGTGGTCTTCCCAACTCTGGTTGAAGATCAGGTTGTCATCCAAGTATACCACTACAAATTAGTTGGTGAATGGCCGTAAGATGTCATCCATTAGCCTCATGAAGGTTGCAGGAGCATTCGTCAACCTGAAAGGCATAACCAACCATTTGAAAAGGCCCTACTTGGCTTTGAAGGCAATCTTCCACACATCGAAGGGTTCGATTGGTACCTTGTGACATCTGGACTTCAAGTCGATCTTACTGAAATATTTTTCCCCCTTGAGTTGGTCCAGAAGGTCATCAATTCGTGGGATCGGGTGCCTATTCCAAACAGTGATCTTATTTAATGCCCGATAGTCAATACATAGTCTCCAAGTCCCATCCTTCTTCTGTACCAACACGATTAGGCTCCCATAGGGCGGTGAACTCGACTGGATGTGACCTTTCTGTCATAGCTCCAGAATCTGCCTCTTGATTTCATCGTTCTCTAGAATGGAGCGCCAATACATTGGTCCATTGGGAAACGATGCACATGGGGTTAGATCAATGGAGTGCTTGACCTAACAGTGTAGACGCACCCCTGCGGGGGAGGTGAAAATGTCCTCGTACTCCTTCATGACCTTGTCCATTTGTTGTTGTCGTGCGGGGAGGGGCCTTGTCTGGAGGTCCTGGCCATCGTCTTCTTCTTTCCCTGAGGCCATATCATGAGGAAAGCAAATTTCCCGGTTTTGGAAATGAGCTTACTGCCTTGTTTTGTAGTAACCAGAGAGATGGCGGTAGGTAGTGCTACCTCTGGTATCCTGTACAACTTTTTTCCCAAGGTAACAATAACAACAAGAGGCCTTGAATCAAACACAACATGTCGCTTCCACAGGTATGGTTGGCCTAATAAAACTTCACAAACATCAAGGAGAGCAACGTCACATAATACCTCATCCGTGAAGAGCTTGATGATGTATGGAAGGCGACACTGTTGGCTCATGCGAAGATCTAGTACTCGGTGAAGCCACCTGATGGTGTACAATTGTGGGTGTGTTGTGGTTGGTAAGTCCAACTACTTGATGACCTTTGTTGCAATGAGGTTCTTTTGGCTCCCAATGTCGACAATGAACTGTAGTGGAGAAGCGTTTACCCACGTCCGGGAGTGGAAGAGATGCTCCTCCTCCTCTGGATCTTTGGGTTCCTCCTTTTGGATCTTCGTGGTGGCAATGGTGGCATTGGGTTTTGCATCAATAATCTACTTCCGTTTGTCATTCCCCTTGTCGGGTTCAGACTCAGAGTCGAAACATGCATCTGATTTCGAAGCCTTTAGCTCGACCACTAGTGACTACTTAGCTCGACACTCACTCGTGTTGTGAGTGGAGATCTTATGGAACTCACACCACTTTCCTGTGTCCTTCTTCGGCTTCGCAATGTTGTCCTTTGCTTGTGGATTTGGCAGGTTGTCCTAGGCCGTCTCACCTTGGATTTGTCCTTTGTTCTATGGTTTGGGGGCACCTTTCCCTTGCTTCGAATTCACAATTCCAAAGTCTCGCTTCTTCTGTTTAAACTTATTCTTGATCTTGACGGCCTATTAGTACGCCATGCCGAGCGAGGAGATGTCCAGGAACTCCATCTCGTCGTAGATGTATATGTGTAGGAAGCTATGGTACTTGAGTACCAAATGTTTCTCATAATCCTTGATACCCAACTTCGTGCGAAGGGTATGAAAAATATTGATAAAATCTAGCACATCTTGGTCCCTTCCCTGCTGTAGTATGGTCCACTTTATGTATTTGTCCTCATAGATCCCGACAAGATAGTACTGCTCCTTGATGGCATGTTAGAATGAATTCCAAGTGGGAGCCGCTGAAAACAGTGAGGTTGTACTTTCATCCTTCTGCTCACAGTAGGTTTCCCACCAGTGCTTGACGTGGGGAGTGGCTTTGAGAAGAGAAAAAGTAATATTTTCCCAGTTGGAAAAATCATAAACAGAAAAACATCCTTATAGTAGATTTAACCATTTATCTATGATGTCTGCATCTATTTGGCCCTCAAATATGGGAATGTCAAAGTTTTCTTGTACCTTAAAAGCTGTGGAGCCTCCAGAGTGGTTTTCGGATGTGGATGCGCCTCCGATGGCAAGCGTTGAAGGGAAAAGTTATTCATCATCACATTCCTTTGTTTCTCGAGGGCCTCCTCGAGCAATATTTTGATAGGATCTTTTTGCTCCCTTGTCTTTCTTTTATTCCCCCATGGGAGACCATCGGGGTTTGTGAGGCTGATGTTGCAAAGGTTCAACTAGATCGAACCCTAACTCCTTATATCCCGACCTCATTGGGGATATGAAAATAAAAACAGAGAAAGAGCATACCCGCTCTGATACCATTGATTCAGATTTAAGTCGAAATGCCACAAATTACATATAAAACCATAAATATAGAGATGCAGGAGAAATAACACTTCGTTTCATTAATATCAACAACTGAAATATGCTTACAAATAGAATGTAAATAAGACTAGCTTGGGCCATGGTAGTTTATCTCTGAGAAGAGATGTGGCGGATTCATGCCTATGAACCAACTTACAATAAATGAAAACCCTAAACAACCAAAACCCTAACCCAGGGAGATGTAACACCGAGAGTTTATGGGTCCCGTTGGGGTTAGTTGGGCAACCAATTCTCGGGGTTGTAACTTGGTCATATTATCTCTGTTTGACGCGTATGATACCTCATTGGAAAGATCTCTCCAAGGACTACAACTAAAATCATGATTTATTTTGAAATTGCTAGAGCCATTTTGCCAAAAAAATGTTGTTTAAGGCCTCAAAATGGCTCTGAAAGTTTAGGACTCGAAAAATTGCTAAAAATAGTAAATTGTGCTACAATTAAGGAAATTGAAAAAACTAAAAGAGGCAGTGGTGAGGGTCCAAGTGGAATAGGTAGGTGGCCACCAAAATCCACCTGGATCATGGTAGTGGCTCCCTGATGGATAGAGGGTGGTAGCTTAGGCTCCCCTCCGATTTCAAATTCTTCTTATTTTAGATTCGAGAATGTTCAACATATGAGCATAAATAATCAAGGGATGAGTAGAGATAAGCAGTGATGAAATTTGATGATGAGATACTTGAGATTAGATATGATTTGATGACAAGATTCTTGTGATGATTACATGATGTAGTTGGAATTTCTCCCTAGATGAGAGGGAGTGCTAATTTGACATCTCAGTGACAAATTATAACCATGGGACGAGATTCCTCTTTTCGAGAGGACTAATTTTGACTATTGAAGGGCTCAATTTGGACAAGGGAAAGTGTATTTTGAGTTAAGCCCCACATGTGCATATTTAGTCAAGTCCGCCCAAAAGATAAATTGGACACCCTTGGAAGGCTATAAATATAAGTGTCCTCAACCTCATTTGGACATCATAATTATGATCATTCTTCTTCTTTCTTTGGTTTGGCTTGCACATGTCTGAGATAGTTAGTGAAAAGTTCACTCGCACAAGTCTGAGATTGCAACATCCGAAGCCTGCACGTGTCTAGGGTTTTTGATTTTCGACTGTAGGCATGAGACATGCATATTTTGGTCATAAATACAAGCTCGCAGGCTCATGCATGCGGTTGGAGGGTTTTAGTCGCATGCACGTCACTCTTTAGGTGCAGTTGGGACCTAGGGTTTGATAATTGACCGCAGACAATGACAGTTAATCATAGGATTCTAAATCAAGGTTTTTGAATATTGGCATTGTTGGTGATCCGAATGGAAAATGGCATCCACCCATGATATTCATCCACCCATGGAATTTACCCATGGTATTGTAAGTGGCATCCACCCATGGTAGTCATCCACCCATGGTATTTATCCACCCATGCAATTTACCCATGTTATTGTAAGTGGCATCCACCCATGGTATTCATTCACCCATGGTATTGTAAGTGGCATCCACCCATGGTATTCATTCACCCATGGTATTATAAGTGACATCATACCATGGTATTCATCCACCCATGGTATTTACCCACCCATGGAATTTACTTGTGGTGTTGTAACAAAAAAAGATTGTAAGTAACAAGTCGCATTTTGTAAAAGGACAGATTGTCCACCACAATGTAGCCTTTACAACTATTATTTGTTTTAATAAAAAAGTTTCTTTGTGGTTTTGTTCATTGTGTGTTCTCCTCTTTTTCTTATGGCATTTCAAATTTTCAGATCTTGGGGGCCTCCCCCCCCCAAGATGCATTTCCATTTTTTAGATATTGGGGGCCTTCCCCTAAGATCTAGATCAATGGTATTAGAGCCAGGTTATGCTCCATGGGAATGAGGGTTTTCCACATATTTCAGTTTCAAAGTTTTGCACCAATATTCAACAAACTTTTTGCACGTGCTATGACCTCCACAGAGCATTGTCTTGGGCAAAGCAATATTTTTTTTTTTTTTTGCAGGAATTATTTGGGCGACTAGTTTGCAGATTAGACTTGAAAATTTTGGTGAAAAATTTAATAAAACAAATAACATATTTGGATTCTTTGCGAAAAAATACCCATTTAAAAAAAAATCAGCCAAATCAGAGTCCGGATGAGGGAGATATCGCTGATTTAAAATTAGATGTGTTGCAGAAATGTTTCTGACAAAAATTTGTGGAAGGCAACTCTCTTATCATTTTTTGCAGTTTTTGTGTAGAATTTTAGAAAAAATGGTTACAGATATGAGCTCCTCTTCAAAAATCACCCAATTTCAAAAAAACAAAATTGGTCTAATCAGAGTTCGAATGAGGGAGATATCACTGATTTAAAATTAGCTATTTTTTTCAAAACTTTTGTGATGGTGAAAAGTTGCAGCGCGAATATGAGTTTCCAAAGTGTCCAGATAGGGATTTCAGGCCCATGGGAAGATGTAGAATGGTCATTTTGTTTCCAAAAATATGTTATAATAAACATTCTAAGTTATATTGACCGAGTTATTTCCATTTAAAATCTAGAGTAGCATTCAGAGCATGTTCCCTTTGGAGACGTGCCCTCCCACTCCGCTTTAGTAGACACTTGCTTCACATTCATCAGTTTCAGCATAACAGCATCCGACTTGGGTTCTTTGGAGATGTTCCCTCCCACCCTAGGCTATGTAGGTACCTGCTACTTCATCAACAATCAACATCATGGTTATGGGCCAACCGCACAAAATCCTTGTCATCAAAGTCCATTTGCTAGGCATCACACTGTTAGTATCACAATTGGTCACAAACATTACAAGGTATCTCTATCCTCAGATCTTTGTTTCTCATGGTTATGGGTCATCCACAAATCCACACTTTATCGAAGTTCATTTGCTAGGCTGCAAACTGTCAGTATCACAGTTGGTCACAAGCATTACATGGTATCTCTATCCTCAGATCTTCGTTCATCACGGTTATGGGTTAAGCACACAAAACCCTTCCCTTTAGTGGCACTTCATATTCAACAAAGACTTCTCAGGAGGAAACTTCACGCAATGAGGACCATTTCTTCTTAAGGAAGGAGGAATGGTCTGAATGGAAAATGGCATCCACCCATAATATTCATCCATTCATGGAATTTACCCATGGTATTGTAAGCGCCACCCACCCATGGTATTTATCCACCCATGGAATTTACCCATGGTATTGTAAGTGGCATCCACCCATGTTATTCATTCACCCATGGTATTATAAGTGACATCATACCATGGTATTCATCCACCCATGGTATTTACCCACCCATGGTATTTCCTTGTGGTATTGTAACAAAAAAAGATTGTAAGTAACAAGTCACATTTTGTAAAAGGACAAATTGTCCACTACAATGTAACCTTTACAACTATTATCTGTTTTAATATAAAGCGTTTCTTTGTGGTTTTGTTCATTGAGTGTTCTCCTCTTTCTCTTATAGCATTTCAAATTTTCAGATATTGGGGGCTCCCCCCCCCCCAAGATCCATTTCCATTTTTTAGATATTGGGGGCCTTCCCCTAAGATCCAGATCAGTGGTATTAGAGCCAGACTACGGCTCCATGGTAATGAGGGTTTGCCACAAATTTCAGTTTCAAAGTTTTGCATCGATATTCAACAAAGTTTATGCACGTGCTATGACCTCCACAAAGCATTGTATTGGGCAAAGCGAAAATAATTATTTTTTTTCATTTTTTTGCATGAATTATTTGGGCGATGAGTTTGCAGATTAGACTTGAAAATTTTGGTGCAAAATTTAATAAAGCAAATAACATATTTGGATTCTTCGCGAAAAAATACCCAATTAAAAAAAAATCGGCCAAATCAGATTCCGGATGAGGGAGATATCGCTGATTTAAAATTAGATGTGTTGCAGAAATGTTTCTGACAAAAATTCATGGAAGGCAACTCTCCTATCATTTTTTGCAGTTTTTGTGCAGAATTTTAGAAAAAATTATTATAGATATGAGCTCCTCGTGAAAAATCACCCAATTTCAAAAAAACAAAATTGGTCTAATCGGAGTTCGAATGAGGGAGATATCACTGATTTAAAATTAGATATTTTTTTCAAAACTTTTGTGATGGCGAAAAGTTGCAGCGTGAATTTGAGTTTCCAGAGTGTCCAGATAGGGATTTCAGGCCCATGGGAAGATGCAGAATGGTCATTTTGTTTCCAAAAATATGTTATAATAAACATTCTAAGTTATATTGATCGAGTTATTTTCATTTAAAATCTAGAGTAGCATTTAGAGCATGTTCCCTTTGGAGACATGCCCTCCCACCTCGCTTTAGCAGACACTTGCTTCACATTCATCTGTTTCAGCATAGCAGCATCCGACTTGGGTTATTTGGAGATGTTCCCTCCCACCCTAGGCTATGTAGGTACCTGCTACTTCATCAACAATAAACATCATGATTATGGGTCAACTGCACAAAATCCTTGTCATTGAAGTCCATTTGCTAGGCATCACACTGTTAGTATCACAATTGGTCACAAACATTACAAGGTATCTCTATCCTTAGATCTTTGTTTCTCATGGTTATGGGTCATCCACAAACCCACACTTTATCGAAGTCCATTTGCTAGGCTACACACTGTTAGTATCACAGTTGGTCACAAGCATTACATGGTATCTCTATCCTCGGATCTTCGTTCATCACGGTTATGGGTTAAGCACACAAAACCCTTCCCTTTAGTGGCACTTCATATTCAACAAAGACTTCTCAGGAGGAAACTTCACGCAATGGGGACCATTTCTTCTTAAGGAGGGAGGAATGATCTGAATGGAAAATGGCATCCACCCATGATATTCATCCATTCATGGAATTTACCCATGGTATTGTAACCGCCATCCACCCATGGAATTTACCCATGGTATTGTAAGTGGCATCCACCCATGTTATTCATTCACCCATGGTATTATAAGTGACATCATACCATGGTATTCATCCACCCATGGTATTTACCCACCCATGGTATTTCCTTGTGGTATTGTAACAAAAAAAGATTGTAAGTAACAAGTCACATTTTGTAAAAGGACAAATTGTCCACCACAATGTAACCTTTGCAACTATTATCTGTTTTAATAAAAAAAGTTTCTTTGTGGTTTTGTTCATTTAGCGTTCTCCTCTTTTTCTTATGGTATTTCAAATTTTCAAATCTTGGGGGCCTCCCCCCCCCCAAGATCCATTTCCATTTTTTAGATATTGGGGGCCTTCCCCTAAGATGCAGATCAATGGTATTAGAGCCAGGTTATGGCTCCATGGGAATGAGGGTTTGCCACATATTTCAGTTTCAAAGTTTTGCACCAATATTCAACAAACTTTATGCATGTGCTATGACCTCCACAGAGCAATGTCTTGGGCAAAGCAATTTTTTTTTTTTTGCAGGAATTATTTGGGCGACGAGTTTGTAGATTAGACTTGAAAATTTTGGTGAAAAATTTAATAAAACAAATAACATATTTGGTTTCTTTGTGAAAAAATACCCATTAAAAAAAAATCGGCCAAATCAGAGTCCGGATGAGGGAGATATTGTTGATTTAAAATTAAATGTGTTGCAGAAATGTTTTTGACGAAAATTCGTGGAAGGCAACTCTCCTATCATTTTTTGCAGTTTTTGTGCAGAATTTTAGAAAAAATGATTACAGATATGAGCTCCTCTTGAAAAATCACCCAATTTCAAAAAAACAAAATTGGTCTAATCGGAGTTCGAATGAGGGAGATATCACTGATTTAAAATTAGCTATTTTTTTCAAAACTTTTGTGATGGCGAAAAGTTGCAGCGCGAATCTGAGTTTCCAGAGTGTCCAGATAGGGATTTCAGGCCCATGGGAAGATGCAGAATGGTCATTTTGTTTCCAAAAATATGTTATAATAAACATTCTAAGTTATATTGACCGAGTTATTTCCATTTAAAATCTAGAGTAGCATTCAGAGCATGTTCCCTTTGGAGACGTGCCCTCCCACCCCGCTTTAGCAGACACTTGCTTCACATTCATCAGTTTCAGCATAGCAGCATCTGACTTGGGTTCTTTGGAGATGTTCCCTCCCACCCTAGGCTATGTAGGTACCTGCTACTTCATCAACAATCAACATCATGGTTATGGGTCAACCGCACAAAATCCTTGTCATCGAAGTCCATTTGCTAGGCATCACACTGTTAGTATCACAATTGGTCACAAACATTACAAGGTATCTCTATCCTCAGATCTTTGTTTCTCATGGTTATGGGTCATCCACAAACCCACACTTTATCGAAGTCCATTTGCTAGGCTGCACACTGTTAGTATCACAATTGGTCACAAGCATTACATGGTATCTATATCCTCAGATCTTCGTTCATCATGGTTATGGGTTAAGCAAACAAAACCCTTCCCTTTAGTGGCACTTCATATTCAACAAAGGCTTCTCAGGAGGAAACTTCACGCAATGGGGACCATTTCTTCTTAAGGAGGGAGGAATGATCTGAATGAAAATGGCATCCACCCGTGATATTCATCCATTCATGGAATTTACCCATGGTATTATAAGTGCCATCCACCCATGGTATTCATCCACCCATCGTATTTATCCACCCATGGAATTTACCCATGGTATTGTAAGTGGCATCCACCCATGGTATTGTAAGTGACATCAACCCATGGTATTCATCCACCCATGGTATTCATTCACCCATGTTATTGTAAGTGACATCAACCCATGGTATTCATCCACCCATGGTATTTACCCACCCATGGAATTTACCTGTGGTATTGTAACAAAAAAAGCTATAAGTAACAAGTTGTATTTTGTAAAAGGATAGGTTATCCACCACAATGTAGCCTTTACACCTATTTCCTGTTTTAATAAAAAAAAAAATATTTGTGTTTTTGTTTCTTATGTGTTCTCTTCTTTTTCTTTTTTCAGATCTTGGGGGCCTCCCCCCCACAAGATTGATTTCAATTTTTTAGATCTTTGGGGCCTCCCCCAAGATCCAGATCAGTTGGGTTCATCTCATGATATTGTTTTGTTGATTTTGCTGGATAGTTGTATGAATGAAGATATGAGTTATTGTACTCTCTTTTGTTGAATCATTTAATGACAATCTAATAAGAAAAACGATTTGAAAGGGCTTTCCCCATAGTGGGTTTTTCCCTAATATCTGATCAATCACAGCGTCTCTATGTGTGAATGCTTTTCTTCTATTGTTCCTTTATGTTCTGCTGGATTGATGATGATGTTGTTCTTTCTATATAATTGCATATGCTGCTAAATAATGATGTAAATATGAATAATGTTATGATGTTGTGGGGTGAATTTCATATATAAATAATGAAATGCAATTATCAAAGCAAAGAACAATATAACCCTAAGAAAAATTAACAAGAAAAGGGGCTAAAGGCTAAGTAATGAGGGGCTTAAGTCTAGATGGTTAAGTCATTATTAAAGTGTGTCTAAAGTCAAAAGTGGTATGTTTTTATCATGTGTCCATAAAGTGGCTTCATGAAGTGCCACTTGTCAAAGAGGGCACATGCTCATAAAAAGAGGAATTTTAGCATTGTTCCAAGGGTTCTAATCATTCCATTCCTTCATTTTGACTTGTTTATTTTGGTGGCTAGACTCCCTAGAGGGGAAGAAGGGTGTGACCCTATGACGTGATTACGTATTGATCCTAGGTGGATTTTGTGTAAGAGGATAGGTTTCCCCAATGTTAGGTATATAGGCTACATGGAGACCCATGAGGATAGTTTGAATTCATAAAATCCATAGGGATCTGAGACTTCCTAACTGACTTGACTTGGAAGCCCTGAAAGGACATGTGCATGACCTAATGGACTGTAGGTGTAGAGAAGGGGGTGTATTACCTTGGATTTTGTAGGTTGTTGGAGTCAAGTACCTTGGCTTGTTACCTATTTGGAGTGGTATGTGTACCATAGAGGCTTTAGGAAGCCCTTTATCTTGGTGGAGTCATGGACCCAACTCGAGCGTGACCCACTACTAAGAGAGTACGAGCAATGTGGCCTATGGATGGGTGAAATGTCTAAAACTAGTTGGTGCTTCATTTCAAAGATAAGTGTTATTATTATGTTTATGTGTATTTTTTTTGTATATATTTCATGAAAACACCGCAACACCCCCCGAGGTAAATGTGCATATAAACAACATAATAGGAACATAAATACAATAAACATATCAGCCATCAAAATCCATATATATATCAATACATTTTCACATGAAAATAAAGGGAATGAATTTTTCATTAATAAATGCAATGAACCAACCAGTGATGGGACTACCACATTCCACCTGACCATAGATTGGCTGAGCCAAGTCTCTCTTCAGCCAATCACCCCTGTGCCATATTCCAAGCATGAATGTGGGACTCATAGAACACATCAAAAAACATCAATCAATGTGGATGCCACTGGAGTTCTCCACTTACACCGTGAGGAATTTGATTGCCTCCTAGTCTCTCAGGCTTTACCATCCATCTGCAGTCTGATCCAGGGATCACTAGGCCCTACACCAAGACATACTCTCTAGGCTTTACCGTGCATTCCATCCCATAATCACTAGGCCCAACAGAGAGAAAATCCATCTCTTGGCTTTATATATCCTGCCATTCACCGACAAGGATTCCTAGGCCCACCGAGGCACACAATCTAGCTTTACCACAACCCATAGTCTAGTTCAGGGGTTACTAGGCCAGTGGCTTCATGCATCCTCAGTCCGGTTCAGGGACCACTACCACCATGTGTTTGTCAATTCGGAGATCCACCCTACTCAGCTTCGAATCCAATCCGGCCATCCCCCCACAAAATGCATGAGAGAACCCATCTCATCAAAGCTATCAGGAAATGGCAAGGCTAGGCTGACAATATTGTCACACCTGGAAAAACCAATGCCATGGTAGAAAAGAAACACATGCAATCCCATGCATGCCAAATCTAGCAAGGAAAATACACATGAAATCCCATGCATGCCAAATCTAACAAGGAAAATAGACATGCAAGTTCATACCTGCGATGAAACTTGTTGTAGCTGCTTGATCCCACCTTTCCCTACTTGATCCTTGCTTCCTCTTGCCTTCTTTGCTTTTCTTGCTCCAATGCCAAAGTGCTCCAAGAAAACTCTAAGTGTCCAAGAGTATGAGAGAGAGTGGGAATAATGAGAGAGCTCCAAATCTAAACTGACCAAGTCTTGCCCATTGATCCTCAGAAACCTTTTTATTAATGAGGCCTCTGTTTTCTTCATTTTCCATTATTTTCCTTCAATTTCCTCCTCACATGCAACATGTGACCTTTCACCTTCCTTTTCTCCTAATTTCCATTATTTTCATAAATAAATGTGCCAAAATGCCTTTTAATGCGTTAGCCATTACTTTGCCAATTTCCTTAGCCATAAACAACCTAATGAACACCTTGTAGGATGTCTTACCCACCATTCAGCTTGGAATACGTGTCCCATCATCCGTGGTATTTATATATTTTTACATGGAATTTTCACAAGGGCTGTTATAGAACCCCCCCCCTTGAGGGAACACTGTCCTCGGTGTTCAATGACACCTATAACTACATGACTGCTGAAAACAAAACATACTGCCCATGGAGCTTTATAACACAGCTCGTTGCAGTATTTACAATGAAAGATCTGCTCAAAATCAAAACATCATGACAACATGACAACATACCGCATAATGGAGCTTTATAACACAACTCATTACGATATTTACAATAACCACATATACACACATTCACATATGCACATTTTCTCAACCAACAAATAAAATAATACGATGCCTGCATCTACAACAAGGGAATCCAGAGGCTCACACCTCCACCCTCAAAGTAATACCAGGATCCACCTCCTTCCCAGGAAGTCCATAATCCACTGCAAAGTCAAATATGCATCCAATGTCCAACACTATAATCTCGTGCCACTTGTCCTCTCAGCGAACAATTATCAACTCATTGTTCCAGGGCGCACTCCCAATGTGCATCTGATTCCATCTGACAATGCTAATGACCAAAACAAATCCATTCGTGACCTTCCCTTCTCTGCTACATAGTCCCTCGGGAATCTGGTCACCCCTTCCGTGCAATCACTCACCTTCCAAGTTCCGCTGGCACCCCCATCCTGGCCAGTCCATTCCTTATCAAGGATTCCTCGCATCAGAAGATACAAAAACCAAGGCATATACTTGCCTCAACACATCATACCAGTCATACTAGTCATATCATGCTCATGGAAATCAATGAACACTATTGGGTACTAGTGTCCCACAATGGCCCTGCTCCTGACGTGCTTTACCAACACACTGCTGCATGTTTCAATTCCTTTGTTGCTGCTGCTAATTTTACAGTCGATTTTGACCGCTCAACTAGGCATGTTCATGCTTCCTGTACCAAGAACATAACTTCCATTAGATTCAAAATAAAGTGAAATAAATTCAAATCATACCTTATTGGTAGTTCGTCAATAAGGTACACTTGGAATCTTCTTCGCTCCCTGTCACAAGAAGTCAAACTAGCATCTTGACCAAATCAACATATATAAAGATATCACATCAAGTTAGGTCAAACACAACCATCATAATCATAAATCACATGTAACCATCATAAACCAGAATCATAGATCATAAACTAGAATCATAGATCATAAATCAGAATCATAATTCACATGCATACTAAACTGAAATACAATAACGATACTTATCCTTCATCGATCCTTAGTTCTACCTTGGTTCTTTCTGTAACACATTGGATTGGTTGCCACACCCAACAAACATCCAGTGCCTTCTCCTCAACCATGTGCACATACGCATAGTGTGCATCACACACATATGACCACATACGACATGCAACTCCATGCAACACATGCATCTACACCTGACATACAACACATACACCTACACCCAGTGTATGACACAACTCAATACATACGCCTACACAGAGTACTACACAACGAGTACACACATCGCAATACCATGACTACATGATGCATAATACGACATGTCCATAATACAACATCAACGATATGCACACAATACCACACGTACACTAGTACCATATGTACAACATGTACATAGTACCACTTATACACTGCACCACATGCACAACATGTTCACAACATCACATGTACATGGAACCACCTGCACAATGTGTACACAATGCCACATGTACACTATACCACTATACAATGTGTACACAATACCACATGTACACAGTACCATACACATGATGTGTACATGACACCATATGTACATAGCATCACATGCACGACATGTACACAACACCGCATGCTCATAGCACCCTATGTACAACATGTACACGACACCACATGCTCACAACACCACTTGTACAATCATGCACACAACACCATATGTACATAGCACCATATGTACAACATGCACGCAACACCAAGTGTACATAGCACTGCATATCCAACATGTACATAGCATCATCCATACATAGCACTGCATATCCAACATGCACAGAGCACCATATGCACACACACTGCATATTCATCATGCACACAGTACAATATGTACACAATACCACATATCCAACAAGTATATAGCACCATATGCACACACGTCACATATACGTAATGAAGACAATACAATATGTTTACAACACCCCATATGCAATATTCACACAACCCTATTTGTACCATCATGTACATAACATTGCATAAATAACACGTACACATGCTATGTATACACAACATCACAGGTTCACACATCATAGATGCAACATGTACAACATATACAACATGTGCATAACAATAGTACCACACATCCAAAATCATATTGTCCTTACCAAGAAACCTTGCTTCCAGTATCTCATCCATGCTTATCCTAGCATGTCGCAGACCACACTGCTTTCACTTTGTTGATGTATCCTTCAACATTACCTGTTATAACATAGACATAGGCATAATACAAGTATACAATATCAATTCATATCCACATGATACTGACCCCGTATATTTGTCGTGACTACTCTTCCCACTTGATTCCTTGTAAGACCAAGAACCTATTCATGTTGTTCTCCTGCATAAGCAATCACTCCTCCACAAGAATGATCCATGACAACCCTGTTAGGCAGTAACATATATACATGGATACATACATACATATGTAAACATTAGCATAAAACAATCATGATCCTGTCAGACAACGACATACATTCATACATGTATACATATATAAACTTCAACATAATCAAGATCATAAAATAATTACCATATAGCATAAGGTCTAGGTTAAGAGAACTTCCTTATTTATGCATAGGCATTGAGAGCAACAATTCCCAACATAGCCAAAGCATATGACACCTCTGATCCATTTAATTTACCTTTTTTGGTTACATTTCTTGTGTCCGCACTACTACTGTCCATTTACCATAATGGATCCAACCAGTCTAACCAACTGTCATAGTCTTACCTTCCGCTGCGTTTACTCATGCACAGAGCTTCATCTGGGTCTTATATCATTGGTTGGGTACCACAAATCTCTCCCGATTTCCATCAACTTTCCTCTTTCCCAACCAATTCCCAAGACTCAATACATAAAAAAGGCAAGACAAGAAACAAACAAGAAGAAGACCATGAAAACCAATAACAACATGACTCCGCAAACAAAGTGGCATGGCCATACACTAGACATAAACAAAGCCACAAATCAAGCTCAACAATTCATAAAAGACCAAAAGCACAAGACTAAAAACAAACACCATGACTCAATCCCCATGGTTCCTAAGGAAAGCTCAACCCAAGCCTTCTTCAAGATTTCATGGCAACCTCTCTTGCCATGCAACTCCCTGCATCATGCTCACACATGTCAACCACATGTTCCAAATATCAAGACAATCATATCTATCAATTTGAAATCAACCTTTACCAAGACTAACCATCATGTCATAATCCATAGTCAACTCACGGTCATTAGGCATAATACTAAAACTATCACCTACTACACTCAAGTACCTATCAACTGTCTTAACACATATGTATTAGTACCATCATCTTAAAACAAGATCATTGGAGCACATACTCATATTATGCAATTCATCAAACATTCAACCAACTTGCAAACATACCATGTTAAATAAATCAATTAGATGACATAATAGGCACCGAACACTCAAATACCAAATAGATGATGTAATCAACTATGAAACACCAAGTATAATACATAAGCAAACTCATACCTTAGTGTACCTTAGGGGAGGCTATCTTGTTTGCATTATCAATCTAGTTAGTGAGATATAATTTTACAACATGTCAACTCAAGCACTCATAAGATCATGATATCCATAACAATATCTAACTAACATGTTCACATTGTAAACTCATACATAATTATCATTCACACATCTGAAAATTAAATATAGATTAGTATGACACCATCTCACAAATATGTCGGTTCATACCTGAATATCACAACCATAACCATCTGCATAGGTCAAACCAGGTTAGCACAATACATATAACATCAAGATCTTCAAGGCAATGAACATAATTGTCACACATATGACCAATGCAAATTATAACATCAATGTCTCAATGAAATAACCCTAATCATCAAGTTAATAGCACATAACAACAATAAACTATATATCATGCTCATCAACAACATAAAACCGAATCATCAAGCTAACTCTCAGATAACAATCAACAAGTTAACCTATAACATACTCATCAACAACATATAGCATAATCACATGTTATCTAATATAAAACAACAATAGCAATGCATACAACTACAAGTTACTATCATTCTTGACTATTTGACACATGTGCATATAACTACACTAATCAACCAACATCTATCATGAATGTAACCATAACATCAAAAGACGTACATAAACCTAATGTATATAAACCTAATGCATATAAAATCCTTAACTTACATACATGCATGTCGAACATACAATACCTGTATGATGATTTGCTCTAACCCCAAAGTCCAATGTTGTAACCTCATTATAATGATATTCATCTCCTGCTCTATCTTAGCCAACACATTAGCATCATAATATCCAATAGCACCATGATGACCTAAATTGCATACAATGACTTCACAAGGCATGTTTGACTTACTAGACATGCATACTATAATCAAGACCACACATGCATAACAACTAAATATAGACATATAACACATGAGTAGCAAACCATATACACATCATTCTAGCTAGAGTCCAGTCATCAAGGCATGACCATATCAACTACACAAACCATGACCTCATGCATGACAACAACCATTAATCCATTGTACACATAGCCACATGCAACCAACAATATGCATAAGCAATGTCAAATCAACTACACCTACGCATAAATGCATGTAGTCGAACATAAGCGATCAATTCTTGTAATCAACCTACAAGACTGATACATGTAATCAAAATATTAAAAAAATGTAACCTAACATACAAGGATGTAAGTAGATATCATGAAATCAACATGTAAGTGACATATAGTTCACACAGTCAGTCACATGTTCCAAAAATCAAGACACAGTGTGTATTAATTTGAAATAATCTTTCACCAATACTAACAACCTATAAGCATACCCCTTTACTATCCATGGTCCACACTAAGGTAGAAGGAGGAAGCTACTATAATGGCCCGATCTCCAAAGCTCTACTAAATTTAATCACACTTGAAAATAAATTGATTTTTATTTCTTATACATTTGTATGAGACTAAGTCAAAAACATTTCACTTATTCCACTTGTAACATAATAACTAAAAACATGCCACTTTTCCATTTCCTTACATGCAACTTTTCAAATTCCTTGCATGCAACCTTTCAAATTCCCTACATGCAACTCTTCAAATAATTTGCATGCAAATAGGCATAGATCAGTTACGTCCATATTATCATACTACAATACTATCCCATCCAAGAAAAAATAACATTTTCTTCAAACAATTACCATACTTTTACATTTTCCACAAACAACTACTATACTATTACATTTGCATGTAAGCATTTCTTCAAACACTTTACATGCAAACTAATATAGCAAACTATTTGCATACAAGTAAGCATATATCAACTACAACAATACTATTACACATCAATACTATCCCCAACCACAAACAACATACTCATTGGGGCATTTTATCAAACAGTTTGTATGCAATTAATAATTGAACCATTTAAGCATTTCATCAAACACTTTGCATGCAAACTAATATAGCGAATGATTCAATGCATATATCCTAAACTGTAGTAGTACAAGTTATGGAAACTAAACCATATGATCAGTGGTATTTTCCCTCACTATGGTTCAAGTTTCAACTTCTGATATTTCATAAATGAAAATTTATAACAAAATACCCACACAATCCTATTTGGTGCACAATTCTAGGAGTATCCAGAAAGCTCGATTTACACTGGTCATATATCCTAAAATATAGCGAATGAATATCTGAAATTTTTATCACAATATTAGTGGGATTTCCCCTCATTGTGGAAAAAATTTCAGCTCCTGAGAGTTCCCAGAAGAGAAGTTATAACGAAAATGACAGTGTGACCTGTTTGAGGCCTGATTTTAGGAACATTCAGAAGGCTCGACTCCCTCTACTCATATCTCCTAAAATATTGCGACCCAATATCTGAAATTTCTACCACGTAATCAGTGGTATGTCGCCTCAATGTGGACAAATTTTCATCTTCTAAAAGCCTACAGAAGAAAAGTTATTGCAGAAATTCCAACGTGACCTGTTTAAAGGTGCATTCAGGAAGGTCATCTTCCTTAGATCATAATTCCTAAAGTAAAGGTCATCTTCCTTAGATCATAATTCCTAAAGTATTGTGAACCAATATCTGAATTTTTTACCACATTATCAGTGGGATTTACCTTCAGTATGGACAAATTTTCGACTTCTAATATTCCATAGAAGAAAAGTTATAACATATATGACAGAAAGGTCTAAAAATTAACCTTTGTTCTTCATTTTACCTATGATAGAGCCCATCTAGTCCAAGTGTTTGAACCTGGAAGCTTTGATACCACTTGTAACACTCTCCAAGGTAAATGCGAATATAAACAACAAAATAGGAACATAAATACAATAAACATATTAGTCACCAAAATCCATATATATATAAGTACATTTTCACATGAAAACCAAGGGAATGAATTTTTCATTAATAAATGCAATGAACCAACCAGTGATGGGACTACCACATTCCACTCGACCATAGATTGGCTGAGCCAAGTCTCTCTTCAGCCAATCACCCCCGTGCCATATTCCAAGAATGAATGTGGGACTCATAGAACACATCAAAAAACACCAATCAATGTGGATGCCACCGGAGTTCTTCGCCTACACTGTGAGGAATTAGAGTGCCTCCTAGTCTCTTAGGCTTTACCGTGCATCCGTAGTTTGATCCAGGGATCACTAGGCCCTACATCGAGACATACTCTCCAGGCTTTACCGTGCATTCCATCCCAGAATCACGAGGCCCAACGGAGAGCAAATCCACCTCTTGGCTTTATCGTATATCCCGTCATTCATTGGTAAGGATTCCTAGGCCCACCGAGGCACACAATCTGGCTTTACTGCAACCCACAGTCCGGTTCAGGGGTTACTAGGCCAGTGGCTTTGTGCATCCTCAGTTCGGTTCAGGGACCACTACCACCATGTGTTTGTCAATTCGGAGATCCACCCCACTCAGCTTCGAATCCAATTTGGCCATCCCCCCACAAAATGCACGAGAGAACCCATCTCATCAAAGCTATCAGGAAATGGCAAGGCTAGGCTGAAAATACTGTCACACCTGGCAAAACCCATGCCATGGTAGAAAAGAAACACATGCAATCCCATGCATGCTAAATCTAACAAGGAAAATACACATGAAATCCCATGCATGCCAAATCTAGCAAGGAAAATACACATGCAAGTTGATACCTGCAATGAAGCCTGTTGTAGCCACTTGATCCTACGTTTTCCTACTTGATCCTTGCTTCCTCTTGCCTTCTTTTATTTTCTTGCTCCAATGCCAAAGTGCTCCAAGAAAACTCTAAGTGTCCAAGAGTATGAGAGAGAGAAAGAATAATGAGAGAGCTCCAAATCTAAACTGACCAAGTCTTGCCCATTGATCCTTAGAAGCCTTTTTATTAATGAAGCCTCTATTTTCTTCATTTTCCATTATTTTCCTTCAATTTCCTCCTCGCATGCAACATGTGACCTTTCACCTTCCTTTTCTCCTATTTATCCATTATTTTCATAAATAAATGTGCCAAAATGCCTTTTAATGCATTAGCCATTTCCTTTGCCAATTTCCTTAGCCATAAACAATCAAATGAACACCCCCTAGGATGTCTTGCCCACCATTCAACTTGGAATATGTGTCCCATCATCTGTGGTATTTATATATTTTTACATGGAATTTTCACAAGGGCTGTTACATATGCATGTGTTTATCATGGATAATCAACTTATATACGTTTATCGTGATTTTATTGTTAGATACATGTGTGCATTCCATAATAGAATGCATTTAAAATAATGACAAAAAATTGCGTGAAATGAAATTATGGAAAAATTTCAAAGCACAAGTTTGTAGAGATAGTAATACACCCCAATAAATGATTGGAGGTGTTACAGAGGATTTAGGATTGTTGCAAATTTAATTGATAAAACATCAATCCCTCTTTGCATACCAGATATCCAGAGGTATGTCAAATGGTGTCACAAGTAGACACTTCTTTAAATTTTGAGAAATATGAGAAAAGTCCACAATGAACATAGTGTAATATGCATACTTGAATATGGTTGCATAACAATCCATGTATTGTTCAATCATACAAACATGCTTATAACTTGGATGACAATACATTTTATGCAAGCATGCTCCATTCTACCATAAATGTGGCCATTATCCTATCTTCTTTTGCAATTTTTTTTGTTTAATTGATAAATAGTAATCCATCAATAAAGGAATATACATCTCACCTTTTGAAAATATCCAAGATTTATTCAGTAAATGATGTGAAGAATGGATCATGAACACATGCCTCATTGAACCATTAAAAAATCTACAAAAAGTACATCACAACAATTTTATTTGTTATCCATTTTGACTTTTCAAATAGAAAACAAAACTTTCAAGTAACATGTTATTTATTTCATTCCTTTTTTGCTTTTAAATTTGGATTTAATTTGTAGGGTCTCTTCTTCATTGGACTCCCATCTAATTTCTGTTCACTTTTCACAGTGCATACTAATTCCATAACATCTTTAATATATATGAAAACATTAGGAAATAGGTTTTTATCATCTCAATAATACATGCCATATTTTTAGGGTTAATAGTGGCCCCAATTGGGCATAAAAACCTGCATGCGTGTTGAGAACCTCTAAATTTCCTAAACAATCCTCCACAGCTAAAATATTTGAAATTGTTCCTACAATAAAATCATCATGATAATTGAACACCATGGCTTTCCTCTGGATGTTCTTTGAGACAAGGTAGGTATAAAATCATTATGTCTTCAACTATTTGTGTTTGTGTAAAAATATCACTAGTGGAAAAAATTGGGTTTCTTCAAATAATTGACCCTAAACACCTAAATCTCCTTAATGCATTATACACTAACACAAAACCCTTTCTATTAATGATTCAAATGTTTACTTCGAGAGCCCATGGAATACATCATACTTATTATTTAAGAGGACTTCTAAGACATACCAATGTTATGACTTTGTGACTCTTTGATATACTTAGAATAACAATTAACCTTGCAAAATTGTAACACATTGAAACCCCTAAGTCACCTTAAGGATGCGGGGTTTGCAATTTTATCTTTCTTTTAATCACTTCAAACCCCACATATAAGTTCCCCATCATCCTCTACTTATTGAGTGCTTTTAGGTAATATGAAATTTATCCTATTCTAAGTCTGGGATACCAAGATATGGCCCTTAAAATATTTTTCCACCAGTGCCATGTCAACATGTCTATACATTTGACACATGGCAAACGACATGCCAACCATTGCCACATGTCACCTCAAGGGTGTCTCTTGTTGGCTTTAGGGCCACCTGGCCATGTTATGTCATCAATTACCTTCCTCATGGATTACTTCCATTTTATTTATTTATTTGTAAGGCTTTTACCTTTTTCCCCATAAGTTTATTATTTCAATATCTCGTGTCCACTTAAATAATCTAGCTAGATTCCAAAGGAAAAAATAAATGATAATTTAATACCCACTTCTTGGCTTCATTGACCTTAAAATTTATTATTTACTAATTATATCCAAGTCAAAATATTTTAACCAATTTCTAAAACAAATATTGTTTTAATGTATCCTTTCGACCCCACTTCAAACTATATAATATTTAATGTCCACCTTTTGTAGTGCAGAGAGATCTTCCACAACACTTGTCACCTCCATTAATAAATGATACGTTGTTACCCATTTCTTGTCTCCTCATGGGATGACCAAGTGGTTGGCAGAATGGGATGTTATCCACTCCACCCAATTTCAAATCCCATGGAAGGACATCTTTGGCCTATTGTGATAGGGCTCAAGGAGTAGGCTGCCCCACCCTTGTGGAGTCTCGGTTCTTGCTAACTCATAAATTCTTGGTATATCTGGCTTATGGGATGTTGGATATACTCTTGGTGTTATAATGATAGCCTCTAGGTTTGGTCTTGGGCCTTACCTATATAACTCCAACGAGTTACCAATTCACCATGGAAAAAAAGAAGAAGTTATTACCTACTTCTTGGATTTATTCAGCTTAAAATTTATTATTTATTGATTAGTCCAAGTTGAAATATTTGGACCACTTTCCCAAAACAAATATTATTTTACTATTTCCTTTCGACCTCACATTTAGACTATATAATACTTTAACATCCACCTTTTGAGGTTGTTGAGAGATCTTCCACAACACTTCGCACCTTCATTACTTACCCCACACTGACTTATACTTAGCCAATTTTCCAACAATGTGGGTTCTTGTTTATGGGAGTGGAAACTTCAAAAGGGCTTCAAGTAACCTACATCTGTATTCCTGCATCGACAAATTTGCACCCACATTTTCATGTTGTGCAAATTGCATCTCTTATACTTAGTTTATTGTCTATCTACGTAGGTTGTGGATTGCATGTGTGGAATAACTCTCCCGCAAAGACTTACTCCAACATGGGCTATCCTAAAATCTTTAGACTTTGTATAATTTTCAAATTGGAGAAGACTTATCATATAGTCTTTTATATGTAGATATTTGTTAATGGAATCTAGTAAATCTTATTTCCAGGATAGGAGGAAAAAAGGTTTATTTCATAAGCATAAATTCCACAAAATTTATTTACAAAGTAAAATCACAAAAATGCACTTGGATATACTCCTTTCGTTCCTGCATGAATAACACTCGTCCATAAAAAGTAAAGGAGAAAAGAACAAGATTTCCACCAAATGAGGGAGAATGTCTTAACAAGCCTTTACACTTAAATTGTGATAATAATTATTTAATATATTTCAATATATAATATATCATATTTGATAAATTCTTCTAATTAGATAATTGATGTGAATTTAAGCCTAGTTATCTACCTTATGCTTTAGATTTGTCTTGCCTGCATATATGTAACTTTATTTCTCCTTGCATAAGCTAGAAAGGTAATAGAGATAAAGAAATCTTATGACCATGATAATTATTAATTCCTTTGGGAGACATGCTATGTGTCAATACAAGCCATAATATACATTGAATTTTCCCATGATTCTCACTAAACCTTAAAACATTTCAATCTAGTAAAAACATAGGATTATGTCTAGGTGAAAGAGGATACAAAATAAACCATCCAAAATGTCTATATACATTTAAACATCATGTTACATCCTTGTGCTTGCATGAAAATAACTATCACTAGCTACCATAAAATAAAAAGATCTCTGAATACAAGCCCCAAAAAGTTGACCCAAAACTTGATAAAAAATTATCTATAAGTATATCGCATGCCAACCTCTATCCCGAAATGAGAGAAGTGGATCACTAGTAGTGATATTTTATCAAATACTGACACCATACTAGCTAATATGGGAATCATAGTATTGTTTTATAGAGTAGGAAGGCATGATCCTATTAGTGGGGATAGGGGTTAATGGGAGGAATAACTAAGGGGATTTGAGTTAGGAATACCCTAATCCTTGTTATTAGGATGGTCTTTAATCCCATAGATATAAAAGTCTGAATCGCCTAGCTAAACAATAGATTCTCCACAACACAAGAAAGTTTATCAATTCATTCAACATCATCCAAATAAAACTCATGAGATGAAAAATCATTCCAATTTATTACCTTTGGCATCACAAACACGATAAGATACTACATATGTGTTTTGGTTCTGAACATTCATGGGGCCAACCAACTTCGCATGAGTGATGAAATGCATAATTCCAGGAGAGTGGAATATAGAAGTAAAACGAGGCCAAATCGATCGTAAACTTTATGACAACTCGAAGTCTCCATAAGCTTCCTATTTTGAGCATGCGCTATGCTCCATTGTAGTACCAACAAATAATCACCATACATTAACTTTATAATAGACTTACAGGCTTCTTAAATTTATCAATGATTTCTTTAGTTAGTTAATTTAGATGTTCTATGAAGATTTTCCCAACCGAGTCTTCACTATAAAGAATTTATATTACAAGAATTACCGATGTTAAAATAATGAGTTGCATTCAAATATTTATACTCAATCCCCTTTCAAAGGAAACATTCAATTGTTCACACCCGAGATCAAAGTCCAACTCAACACTAGTCATAAAACATTGAACAAAAATGTCATGTCATTAATAAAAATAAGTGTATACACTTATTTGATTCTTAGTAGTTTGTTGGAAACTAAGTAAGGGAGAGCCACTCTCCACCCAACCGTGGGCATAGCTACACTGCAAATCTCTTGCAGTTGGCCACCCCTAAGCCAAATTTGATGACTGAGGCGGAAGCGTCTCTTAGGGTCCCTTAAGTTTAAATCAGGGTAGAGGACATAAAGGCCACACTTTTTCACACATAGTAAATCAACACTCAATATTTCAATTATTAAGTCTAGGCTTGTTAACATTCACAACATGTCCATTATTAGCCTGGAAAGTTGTTATGTGGACTTATCCCTCTTGTGGACAAGAACGATCTCCCTAGACTTCAATGAAACCTAGTAACAAACAATCAAGAACTGCTACCTTTCTCTAGGCTATGATTGGCTGAAACCAATATGATGATATAGGTCACTTACCATTTAAACGAAATTATTGATGAAGTCCCTTTCAGAGCTCTCGTTCATTTGCTCCTTGACGCTTTAGAGATCCTCTTGTCGCTCCCCACAACTTCTCCAGAATATCCTAAAGGAAATCTGCATTGATAGAAACAAACAAGAGATTAAAGCATCCAGTATATAATTATAAGAGATAAATAGACAAATTAAACAACTCATATATCATAAATTGATGAATATGCAATCACAATATACGTAGGTGATTAAGGAATCCTACAAATTATATCAAAAGAGATGTAATTGAGAAAGAACAATTGCCTTTATATTAATAAAATGGAGAATAGCCTTACAACCACGTAGCTTTGATGTTGCAAGTCCCTTCCCACAATCTCTAACCCTCTCCTTGAATGAATAACCTTCCAACTTTATTCCTGCAGCATAAGCCTACTTCCAACAGTCCTCCTCAATTCTTAGGCCTGGTTTAGCTTTATAAGCCAAGAGTGGGAAGTTTGGGATCCATTTTACAAGGGATGAGATCCACTAATGGTGGCATAGGGATTCCACAATGAGAGGGATTTTATCCATGATAGGAGGGATCAATACTGAATAGGTAACCATTCGAAGCTTGTTGGTTGGGATAGATGCTACCAACAATGCTTCTAGACTTTACTTTTTTTATTTTTACATGTGTTAAGTCATGTTTGCATGTCATAGTGTAAGACAATGCATACTTATGCGCAATTTCTTATGTCTTCTCTGCGTATGTGCATAAGTTAACTAGGGTATTGTGCAGGTAGCCAAAAATAGGGTTTTGTACCATGGGATCCAGGAATTCCACTTTCTTTGGGATAATTTGGATTCAAACTTTGCAGGGGAATGCCCCGGGAAAGATTTGTGGATAGCTAATCTGAATTGGATCATTATATTTTTTGTCATCCATCTTGATGCATTTGGAGTGGAAAAAGTGGAGGAATCAACTCACAGGACCGTTTTTACCGGCGGGACCTAGTTTGGCGAAACGGGGTCCGAGACCTTCTGAGAGCGTTTTGAGGCATCAAACAACGTTTTTAGGGGTAAAAATTTTCTGCCCAAGGGTAGCACCTTTTCATGTTATTCTACACACATAGAGATTTGCAACGACGCAAGAATCACGTCAATCAGAGTCTGTATGCAAAAGTTATGCCACTCAGAAGTTGACCTTCCTGTTTTCACACCTATAGTTCGGGAGGATGCCGTGTTAGCCTCCATTATTCATGGAAAAGGGGCTAGCCACGTGTTTGTGATGTAAAATACTCTAGAAGAGTCTATTTTGTAACTCTATTTAAGAGTTGATGTAGTCAAACTTAACCACTAGTAGGCTATCGAGTTGTGTTATAACCGGGCCACTAGGAGGAAGAGGCATTCCATCCTTTGGAGAGAATTTTGTTCCATAGATGATCAAAGGTAGCAAGGAGAGATAGGAGGTAGAGCATGCAGAGAGGATTTTTGCATTGTAGCAGTCCACGGGCCACAAACATTACGTCTTTGTATTTGCAACCATATTTCTAGACAGAGAAAGAGCGAAGTGACCTCACCTTCCAGCTGGGCTTTCTCCCGAAAGGGTTTCCCAGAGAGCATATCTTGTGTATTATGTGTGTGTGAGCTTATTTTGTCATTCTCTACATTTCTTCTTGATTTAATTTTACATGCATACACTAATTACAATTAATTTTATAGATCTAGAAATTAAATAAAATTGTAATAGTGTAGAATCTTAGATTTTTAATATAATATTATCAGATGTGTTGTGACGAACTGTCCAGTGGAATATCCATGACAGTTTATGAATCATTTGGTACCAGAGCGGGTTTCTTTGGGTATTTTTTGGAGATTGCAGGGATCTATATCAGCGAGGCCGAAAATCGTAGAACCCTAATCATGGGCGACGAATCTGTAAACGAACCTTGTGATCCTACAGAGGTGAGGTTTTCACGGCTCAAAGAACAAGTCACAGATATAAACCACAATGTCAACCTCCTCATGACGTCCCTAAGCAATAAGATGAGGATATTTGGAGAAGAAGGGGGTTTGAATGCAGAGGACAAATCAGAAAGGGGATTAGAAGATCAGGAAGACGCAGATAACCAATTGAAGAAATAACCCGGAAAAGATCAACCCAGTTCAAGTGTCGTGTATAGATCCCTATTTAAAGTGGAAGAAAAAGTTGATATCAAGCCGTATCATGATGAGATCGACACTCTGAAGCTAAACCACTGGTTGCAGAAATTGGAATTTTATTTCAGTGTCCATTAGATCAAGGAAGGGCATAGGATCTCATTCGCCCGACTGAAATTGGAGGGCCATGCACTGACTTGGTGGGAGAGCCACACAGAAACCTTGAGGTTGGAGGTAGAACCTCCGGTGACTAAGTTGGAGGATTTCAAAACCCTGATTAAGTCACAGTTTTATCCCATTGGGTACGTGGAAGACTAGTGGATCTGATGGCATTACTTCAGGAAAAAGCTGGAACAAAGTATGCAAGAGTACACCACAAAATTCAGAAAGATGGCTATAATGTTGGGTATCTCTCCAAATAACCCAGATGTACTCCTCAAGTGTTTGGGGGATCTGTATCACCATCTGCGTGAGAAAGTGATGTTGTTCAAGCCCAAAACGATGGATGAGGCTTGTGTACAGGCACAATACCTGGAGAACATAGGCCTGAAAAGAGCGCAATCAAGTGGATCGAAGCAAAAGGAGAAACAAGATGCTTCTAAGGATGGGAAGAAGAAGCAAAAAGGGGGAAAAGATAAAAAGACGATAGCCATAACACACCAGTGCAAAGATCCTAGCAACCACTGGAACCACTGCAACATTGATGGTCATACAGAGGAGAAGTGATGGAAGTTGCATCCAGAGCTAAACTTGAAGAACAAGAAGAAAGAGAATAATAAGAAGAATCTCAAGGCCACTGATTCGAGAAACCGAGTTGAAAGTAGCTTAGACGTGGATGAGAAGATCATTTGTACATCAGTGCAGAAGGAGGTGAATTAGAATAGCCTTCAGCGATAGAAAGAGAAAGAAATGACCAAACTCTTCCATGTAAAGATACAAGTCAAGAAGTTGAAGAAGGATGCTTTGTTTGACTCAGGATCACAGGAAAATCTCATTGCAATAGATCTGGTCAAGAAGTTAGGATTGGAAGTTCGTGATCATCCAAACGCATATACACTACGATGGGTACATAAGGATGCAAAGCTGAAGGTAACAAAACAATGCAAAATTAGATTTGCTGTCAGTGCTGAATTTATTGATGAAGTAGATCTGGATGTGCTTCCCCTTGATGTATGTGTAGTCGTGTTTGGAAGTCCATACATATACATGCATGATGCAATATTCATGAGTAGAGATAACCAGTACTGGTTCATCAAGGATGGAAAGCTATTCATCATCAACGTATACAAAGGCAAGTTGAAAATTTCACTGGTAAGTGCCAACCAAGCCAAGAAATTGATCATTTCCAACAAGAAGTATGTTTTATTATTTTTAAGAGAAAGTCAATATGTAGAGGAGTCAATAAGAGGCAAGGCATCCCTAGAGGGGCATAAAAAGAAACAAAAGCGACAATTGGAGGAGTTGTTACATGAATACAAAGACTTTTTCTGAGAGCCTATAGGGCTACCCCCTAAGAGAGAAGTGGAGCATGAGATCTAGCTATTGCCAGACTCCCCATTGCCAAATATTGGGTTGTGTAGGCAGTTTGTTATAGAAACAAGTGAGGTGAAGAAGTAGTTGCAGCAGCTGCTGGAACAGGGTGTCATTCGACTGAGTACATCACCAAGTGGGTCACCCATCATCATTGTTCCAAAGAAGGATGGGACTTGGTGGATGTGTATAGATTGCAGGGCGTTGAACAAAATCACACTCAAGAACAGATACCCCCTGCCCAAGATAACTATCTGATAGATCAGTAGTAGCAAGCAAAGTATTTTACGAAGCTGGACTTGAAGTCTGGATATCACCAGGTTTAAGTCAAAGAAGAAGATACATGGAAGACTGCCTTCAAAACTAGGCAAGGTTTGTATGAGTGGTTAGTTATGCCATTTGGCCTATGTAATGCACCAACTACATTTATGAGATTAATGAATGATGTACTGTGCCATTTTATAGATTCATTTTTTATTATCTATTTGGATGATATACTGGTATATAGTTCTACCTAGGAGGAGCATATTTCACATTTGACACAAGTGTTGGAAACATTGAAGAAGCACCAGCTGCTAGAAAATCTCAAGAAGTGGAGTTTGTGTAGCAATCCTTGGTGTATTTGGGATATGTGATTGGTGGAGGAGAATTGAATATAGATCCTTCCAAGATGGAGGCCATCATGAAATGTACGGCGCCTGCTAATGTTATTGAGGTTAGGAGTTCTAGTGGAGCAACATAGTACCTGAGGAAATTCATAGCCTCGTTTTCAACGATAGAAGCACCACTCCACACCATAACAACAAGTGGCAAGAGTTTCCAGTGGGGAAAAGGGAAGTAGAAGGCTTTCGACGAGTTAAATAAGAAGATAAGTGCATTACCAAACTTGCAATGACCCTTTGAAGTGGAGACAAATGCGAGTGGGTATGTTATGGTAGTTGTCTTGATGCAAGGAGGAAGGCTCGTTTGCTACTATTATGAAGTATTTCATGGGGCAATTCTTAAATACCCTACCTACGATAAAGAGCTCTATGTCATTGTGAAAGCTGTGAAGAAGTGGAAGCACTATTTGATGGGAAAGGAGACAATAATCCACACAGATCACTAGTCATTACAGTACCTGCAGGCCCAAAATAAGCTATAACAGACCAAGCATTACAAGTGGATGGGGTTTTTACAACAACTTCATTTGGTGATCAAGTATATGAAGGGTAGCACAAACAAGTTGGACAATATACTTTCAAGGCCACCCACATCAAAGATTATAACTTTGGGGACTCTTATGCACATGGATCCATTCACCCAATATGCATATCGAGAGGCATATTCAGAAGATGAGGGCTTCAAGTAGGTGTATCAACAGTTGCAAAGTCAGAGTCATGTGCATGATGGCGACAATACCGTTGACTACCATCTCTAGGATGGGTTACTCTACACGCTGGATAAGCTATGTGTTCCTAAAGGTGAGCATTTGCAACTGATTAGAGAGGCTCACAGCTCCAAGGTTGTAGGGCACTTTGGTGTAGGGTAGACCATGGCTAACTTGCAGAGATATGTGTATTGGCCCAAGATGGAAGAACAAGTAGCTAGGTTCATAAGAGGACGCATGCTTTATTGTACCAGCAAGCATATCAATAGGAAATAGGTTTTGTATCGTCCCTTACCTATACCTACTCGTCCTTGGGAAATAATTTCCATGGACTTTGTGGGAGGTTTATCGACAACCAAGAAGGGACATGACTACCTGTTCGTGGTAGTTGACAGGTTCAACAAGATGTGTGTTTTGATGCCATGTAAAAAGACCATTAATGGACAAGAAGCAACAAACTTATTCTTTGGACAGGTCTGGGTATAATTTGGGATACCAAGGAGTATCATTTCAGACAGGGATACAAGATTTCTCAGTGCACTCTGGACTACATTGTGGGAGAAGATGGACACGAAGTTGAAGAGATCTACAACATTCCATCCACAAACAAATGGGTAGACAGAAGCACTCAACAAGAATTTGGTGCAGTGTCTGAGGGGTTACAACCAGAAGCATCCAAAGAACTGGGATGAGAGTATGGTATATATACAACATTCTTATAATAGAGCGGTCCACACTTCTATAGGAAAGTCCCCATTTGAAACTTGTTTTGGATATTTTCCACCTTCACCTTTGGATATTGCATATGGGTAACAAGGAGGAGTGAAGGAAGACATTACAGGAGATGCTTTGAGGGCTAAAAAATTTATAGAGAAGATAAGGCAGATCCATCTACAGGTACAGGAAACACTGCAAAAGTCACAGGTGAAGTATAAGGCCAGGCATGATCAGCACAGAACAGAGAAATCATTCAAGGTGGGAGACAGAGTATGGCTACAGTTGAACAAGGAGAGGTTGCAGGGGCTTGGTAAGAAAATCAAGGCTCTAAGGTATGGTCCCTTTCAGATACTGGAAAAGGTGGGTGATAATGCCTATCGACTCAGTTTACCACCATATATGCGCATTTACTTAGTTGTAAATGTAGATAATTTGAAACTCTATGAGCCTTCCATGCTAGATTAGCAAGAGGAATAGGTCTTACCTTCTGTGGAGGATTTGACACCAGACGCTTAGGAATAATTGACAAAAGATATAGGTTTTTAGAAGAGGTCCAGAACTACAAGAGAAGGGCAACAATTCCTTTGGCAGATTGGGTTGAAGGGATAACTTCTAGGCAAAGCTAAATGGTACACCAGAGAGAAGGTGGAGGAAAAATTTCCTCACCTCATTCAGTAAAAGATTTTGGGGACCAAAAGCCTCCCAAAATGGGGAGGTGTGATCTAAATTGGATCATTATATTGTTTTTCATCCATCTCGATGCATTTGGAGTGGAAAAAGTGGAGGAATTAGCTCACGGGACTGTTTTTACTGGCGGGACCCAGTTTGGAGAAACAAGGTCTGAGACCTTTTAGAAGCATTTTAAGGCATTAAATGATGTTTTTTGGGGTAAAACTTAGTCTCTTTAGTGCAACACCTTTTCATTCTATTCTACACACAGAGAGATTTCCAACGACGCAAGAATCGTGTCAATCAGAGTCCGTATGCAAAAGTTATGCCACTTAGAAGTTGACCTTCTTATTTTCACACCTATAGTTAGGGAGGATTCAGGTCAGCCCCCATTATTCATGGAAAAGGGACTAGCCACGTGTTTGTGATGTAAAAGACTCTAGAAAAGTCTATTTTTTAACTCTAGTTAAGAGTTGATGTAGTCAAACTTAACCACTAGTAGGCTACTGGGCTGTGTTATAACCGGGCCACTAGGAGAAAAAGACATTCCATTCTTTGGAGAGCATTTTGTTCCATAGATGAGCAAAGATAGTAAGGAGAGATAGGAGGTAGAGAACACAGAGAGGATATGTACACTGTAGTAGCCCATGGGCCATAGACATTACTTCTTTGTATCTGCAGCCATATTTCCAGACAGAGAAAGAGAGTGAAGAGGCCTCACTTTCCAGCTAGGTTTTCTTCCGAAAGGGTTTCCTAGAGAGCATATCTTATGTATTATGTGTGTGTGAGCTTATTTTTTCATTCTCTACTTTTATTCTTGATTTAATTGTACATGCATACACTAATTACAGTTAATTTTATAGATCTAGAAATTAAATAAAACTGTGATAGTGTAGAATCTTAGATTTTTAATATAATATTATCAAATCTATTGTGATGAACTGTCCAGTGGAATATCCACAACATTTTATAGATCAATAGTGAAAGATCCAAATCGATGGTCATTTTCCTAATGCGACAAAATGACATGTAACATATTCCCCCCTAAAGTGCAAAGTCAAAAGAGATATTTGATGACTCAAGCACTTTATCATGCCAAGGTTTGGGTTAGAGACTGTAGTCAGAGACCTGAAACAATCAAACAACGTTACAATGAAATATATAATATCATCGTTGAGGTAGGAACCACCATACTCAAAGTATAAATGTCTCAAAGTATAGTACAAAAATACATCTGAAGATCCATGTCAATAAACGACATAGTATGGATGCATCCGTCAATGGATCTATGCTTACAATCATGAATATTTAATAACTCTACACAACTTGGATGGATGAAACTAGTTCTAGGGTCTTGATCTCCATCTCTCGATTCGTAGTACGAATCTAGTCGTGCGAGTGAATGTCTCATAGTCAAACATGGTATAGACCACTTGATTACCTGTCAATGATGTGAAACATTAACAAGCGTGAGAGAAACCTCCAATAATGAAAATGGCTCTCAAAGTACTTCTAGTTAATCTATGAAGTGTGCATAGATGTGTTGATGTCAAACACTCATAGAATCATTTTATCGAAGGTCAATGATGAGAACCTGTCATCGAAGGCGAGAAAACTGCCATTAAGGCATGCAGGACTCAAGGTACTGAAGGTTTCTAGATCAACTTCTTAAATAATGAGCTGAAGTCAATAGGAAGTGACCCGTCGTAGGAGGGCATACGACACGAAACATATGTCAAGTTTTAAAGAACAAAAGTTTGGAGTAATCCAGGACTGAATCAGGGATGGTCAATGCAACTGAAGGCTATGACTGGAAAATTAATTTGACTGAGGTTGGACTTCTTTTGATCATATTGGCGACACGACATTTTGACTTGGTAGCATTTGACTCAAAACAGAATACCTAAAACCAATTGAAGACTTTCAATGAGGTATGTTCAATTGGGAGACAAATGGATTTCCCAACTCGGACACAAAATTGACGGAGTGTCATGTTCAAGAGTGACATTCTACATTTTACAAATACAAAACAAAGATTCTTTCTCAATTCTCCCCAACCATTACTGGCAAGTACCTCTTTATTTTTTACAAGCTTGAGGAGGATAACATATGCTTGTCCTATAAGCTCATCCTTTAGATGATTCCTTCGAAGTATTTTTAATGAACCCTGAAAATGAATAGTTCAGTCTCGTCATGCTTAACGAGTCCTGCACTGTTTAAGTTTTACGAGTCTAGTGAAGGGGTAACTCGAAGTCGTTTTCATATTTAAAGAGTTTGAAAAGACACGAAAAGAAAACTCATTCAATTCTTTCAAAGTAAATTTTAAAGCACCCGGAGAAAGTAAAGCTTGATGTTTTTTAGTTTTAGGGAGTCAATAGAAAAACATAAGTAAACTCCATAGTGTTATTTTTCATAAATTTAGTCCCTCAAGCCCTGAAAAGGGTAAAATAATGTAGGAGAGAACTCTATTGACCATGATTAGTCAACGTATACCTTTTTTGTAAATAGTCTAGTTCATTCCGGAAAAGGGGTAAACTTATATTGAATACATGGTTGTTCATTTACTTTTATGAGTTCGAACAGTCAAGTACTTGACAATATTTTCGTTTTTAAGGAGTCGGAAAAGGGCGTAAAGAGAACTCCAGGGTTTCGCTTTTTCGTAAGTTTTAACGAGTTCGAAAAAGCAATAAAAGC
Source organism: Pinus tabuliformis (assembly GCA_031772625.1). Classification (NCBI taxonomy): domain Eukaryota; kingdom Viridiplantae; phylum Streptophyta; class Pinopsida; order Pinales; family Pinaceae; genus Pinus; species Pinus tabuliformis. The sequence continues at coordinate 1,359,719,154 of CM062819.1, read as the reverse complement.
ATACTCAACACCAAAATGATTTGTTCGCGTAAATAACCTGTAACCTACACACTTAAACCTAAAATAATTATCTCTACTAAAAAATAAAGTGAAAAACATAATAAATTTGGATTTAAAAAGTTAATAGGCAAAAAATAATATTTAAATAAGCCTAAAAAACTTATAAAAAACCTAAAAAGTAAAAACGCTTTTACCATTTGTGTTTTTAACCTTTTGAGAGTGATAGAGGTCATTTTCACCATAAAATTCAAAGGTGGATTCTGGGCAAATTGTTGGGAAAAACCGCGAGTTGTCTTTTTTCAGGTAGATTATCTCTCTGAGATCTTCATTTTCATGTCTTTTATTTAGCATTTCATTGTAGTTTTTTGGATTTTTTTTTTTTAGTTGGGGGGGGGGGGGGGGGGTGTTAAAATGAAAATCACCCTCCATGTGCGCAGGCGCCCTTATCGAGCATGCGCACATCGAATGATTTTTTAACAAAGACAAATGCGATGTGCGTGGTTTCTAAGAATATAGCCAAGCACATTCACACTGTTCATCACAGTCGGCTGCGCATAGCGCCGAGGGAAAAAGATTAATATGAAAATCACCCAAATTTCTTGATTTTTTTTATGATTGCTTCTAATGATCTCTTATGCTTATTTGCAAAGTTTTGAGCTGCAAATATGGAATGGAGAGAGCGTGAGAATGAAGAGGAAGACATAACTACAATGAACCATCGAGAAGCCATACATGCATTGAGAAAATGTGGCATGTACAAGATTTTCACCATTTCGGGCATGAAAGCCCAATTAGAATTTCTAGAATGGATGGTAGGCAAGTGGAACGTTCAAGAAGAATGTTTCATAGTCAGAGACCATAGACTTGTCATTGATGCTGATGAAATTTACTTCTTGACGGGACTTCCACGTTGTGGGGTGGAAATTAATCTGTTTGGGCATAGGCAAGGTGGTGAAACCAATGCCACCTATCTGATACAACATTATACTAATGGAGCTTCTCTCAAAGATGGGAGAATTGACATTAAGACCATCTCTCGGCTTACTTTAAAATCCATCAGGTTCACTGTTGCACAACTATCGATAGTGCAACTCTGCATTTACTCACAAAGGCTCAGATTGCAACCTATTATATTCAATTGGAGCGAGCTGTAGTTGCCAATTTGAAAGGGCAACTGACTAGAGTTAGAACAGGCAGACTCAAAATTTTTGGGTATGGTGCCTTTGTTATCTCATTTTCTCTAGAGCAGATTCCTCTTCTCGCTCCACAGGTAGCTATAGAGAGAGGAGGATTCCGAGACCCTCAGATGTTGAAATGGGTCACACTTATGGCACACCACGGAGGTGGCCAAGGACCAACGATCAGATATACGTTTGACTTCTTCGATTGGTTGGAAAACCAAATCATCATGATTGAGGATTTCCCATACGTAGGGATGGATTACACAGGCGATCCGGACATGCCACTGCCTCTTGGGATGCAGTTGGGAAACATAGGTAAAAATTCACATTTTGGTGGATTTTTGAAATTTTTGTTATTTTTTGGCATCCAAAACTAATTTTCTGAAATGATCATGCAGATGTGGTCCCACTGAGACCAGTTTGATTGTGCAAATATGATAGGTGTGGTGAGAAGCTAGTAGCTCCCATAGAGATGAACCTAGATGTAGCAGAGGCATTGACAGAGGTAGAGCATAACCTTGAGAGGTTGACCTTGGACATCCCATATGTGATGCTAGATGACTTGCCTCTCCGCTATCAAAGGCACACTATGGGGGTTCCCAGTCCAATTAGTTGTTTGCTACGACGAGTAGCACATGCTATTGTATGCTACCATGATCATCATCATGCGTAGTCACTAGTCTGAGGGCTAGATTTTTTTTTTTGATGATGTACTGGCATGTTTAGAAAATAAAGGCCATGGGGCCTCATGTCTTTGGATGACATTTTTGTAAAAGCCACACTTTTTACAGACACTTATCTAATGAAAACAACTACTATTTTTTTCTATCTTGTACAATATATGGATGAATATTGCATTGATTTCTTCACAAATGTTTTACGAGTTCCAATTTAGCACATAATTAGCCAGTGCATCTATTAATGTGTTTAAATTTCTCGGAATACGTTGATATTCAATATAATAAAATTCTCTTTCCAAGAGATGAACCTGCAAAAATATCCTTAACATGGAAGCACTTCTAACTGAATAAACACTATTCAAATGTAATACTATGAGTTGCGAATCTAACCTAACGACCAATCGACTAATGCCAATTGAAATGGCATCAGATAATAGCTCAATCATTGCACTATATTCTGCAATATTATTCGTTGTTCGAACAATGCATATCCAATGAATAGAAACTAACTCATCTGTGGGAAAATAAATAACCCAGGTCGCGGAAGATAAATTCCGAGTACTACAACTAGCACCATCAGTGAAGCCAATGTAAGCTTGAGGGAGCATTCACATCTGCAAATCAAGTGTAACAGAAGATAAGCATGAGAAGTAGCAGAAAATCATAAAAAGCTGCTAAAAATTGCCACATGTAAACTATGGTACAACAATATACAAATGTTTCACCGAACAATCTAAGCATAATATCTATTAAGGTAAATACCATTTCTAGGCTTTCCCAAAGGAATTCCATCATAATCAACTAGTTCATAGGCCCTTTTCCAATGCACATCTTACAACATAAGGGACATGCCACATAGGCTCGAATTTACCAACGCGTAACTTATCATGCTTTTGATCATAAACCAAGACTAAATCACCCTATGCATACGAACAAGGGTTGACATTTTGATCATACTGTGCTTTAACTCGTTTCTTTTGGGCCTCGCTAGTTAATGCAACATCACTGCGAGTCTCATCGAGACGTGCTAAGTACATGAAAAATTCTTCTTCAATATAAGTGGTTGGTAATAATTCAATTGCCAGTTTCAAAGATTGAACCTCACATTCAATTGGTAGAACTGCTTCCATGTCGTAAACAAGATGGAAATGAGTAAAACCAGTTGAAGTTTTTGCTATGGTACGGTATGCCCACAAAGCTAGATAAAGCATTAGATGCCAATCTCGTTTATGAGTCCTGATAATCCATTTAATCATGGTAGTTAAAACCTTGTTAACGTATTCTACTTGGCAATTTTCATGTGGGTAATATGGAGTATAACTATCATGATACAGGCCTAGCTTCATGGTAAGATCGGTCATCATAATATTTTGAAAATGGCTACCATGGTCTGTGAAGATGGATTGTGGAACTCCAAATCGAGCAATTACATAATTGAACATGAAAATGGATGTTGTTTCTCCATCATCCTTATATGTAGGCATCACCTCGGCCCATTTTGTAAAATAATCTACCGCAAGGATAATGTACCCACCCCCCCTGACCAAGTGAGGGTGACATGTAAAAAAGTTGATGCCACATTTAGCAAAAGGACCGAAAACAATGATTGGGTGAAAAGGAGATGGATGTGCATGCATTTTTCGATCATAGACTTGACAGTTATAGCATTTTCGGACCGTAGTTATACATTCTTTGAACATAGAAGGTCATAAGTACCCTGGTACAGGACATTTTGAGTAGTGGAAAACCCTGATATATGATTGCCACAAGCTCCATAATGGAAGTCATTTAATGCCTTTTAGGCTTCCTCGTGAGTTAAAAATCGTTTGAAGATAGAGTCGGCACCACAACGATAAATCATATCGCCAACAATATTGTATTGCTGGGATTGATACCAGATACAATGACGATCAGTTCGACTAAGTTCTAGCTGAAATGTCTAGGTTTGAAGATAAATGATGATATCTCCATACCAGGGATCTAAAGTACTGATTAGAAAGAGAGATTCATCTGGAAGAGAATCCTCTACCACATTTTCCGTCTCAGCATGGGGAAAGTCACATAATAATTCAACAAATACTAGCGATTTCTTAGATTTGGATTTAATGAATTCCAAATCGAATTCCTATAGGATGACTATCCATTTGGAATACTTGCCCCCTAGCAATTGTCTGGTAAGAATGTAAACCATGGGGTTGCAATTGGAAATCACAGTAGTTTTGCACAATAAAATGTAGTGACGAAAATGTTGGACAACTTGAACGGCTGCCAAGGCCAATTTCTCCACATGTGCATATTTTGCTTCAGTTTTGGTCAAATTTCTACTTAAGTAATATATCACATGCTCTTCATTTGATTCATCTTCCTGAACTAAAACCATGCCAATAGTGACATCAGATGTAACTAAGTATAAAAAGTAGTCTTGATGATAATTGGGAGGATGCAACAACGTGCATGAGTCAACACATTTTTAACTGCATCAAAGGCCTTTTTAGCCACTTCATCCAAAATGAATGAGATGCCCTTTTCCAAAATTCAAGTAAAACTTTTAGTTAACTCGGTGTAGTTTTGGATGAATTGACGTAGAACATTTTCTTTCCCTTGCAAACTTTGTAGTTGGCAAAGATTGGAAGGAGGAGGAAAATTTAGAATACCCTCAACCTTCGGCGGATTGACACGAATGCCTTCCTTTGAAATGAAAAACCCTAGCAATCGACCTGATTGCACACAAAAAAGACACTTGTTTGGATTCAAGCAATATTGTAATGATGAAATCTGATAAATATTTCTCTCAAATGGATTGGATGGTTTTCCCATTTATTGTCACTCACTGCCAAATGTATTTTCATTTGTCCAAAGTGAAAAAGAGCATTTCAGTTTGAAGACATCTCCCAAGACACATAAGCTCTCAAAGCTAAATCACTCCCTCTCCATTGGATAGTGCTCGAAATAAGTTTTCCAATGATATGTGGAAGTCTAAAAATGGACTTCTGGATAAGAAGTTAGAGAAGATTGAAGCTACCCTTTGAAAGCCAGAAAACAAAGAGAAAACGACGAAGGGTAAGGTCGAGACATATCAGAGGTCCCATCTCATCGCAAATCGAAGGTTCCAGCGACATGTGTTTTGGTGATCATAACAGCAGGGCATTCAACGCTTCGTGTAGCAGAGCTCCGATATCGGCTATCGCACATTGACGATTTCTCATCGGTGGCACTAAGCGCATATCGATGATTTTAGAGAAAACTTGCGATCAACGATCACCGATATTGGTGATCACATATCAGAGGTCCAAGGTACAGTGTATATTAGTGATCGAAGGTCCTATATGGTGCATCGATAGGCTCACATATTGGCAATCGCAATTGCCCAAACATATCGCAAATCGCAAATCGACGATTTCAACTGACCACTCTTAAGAAATTGTGGGAGGAATATGCCGATAAGCGTAAATCACTAGGAAGGGCCGAAAATGATTTGCAAAGGAAATCAATGAAAAACCAGGGGCAAGCGAGCCTTTTCTCTCTCCTCTAGGGGGCCACGTGGTAGAGTATTATTGGATCTGCTAAAGACATGGTGGTGCTGACATCAGCATGATGTGGCAGTATGATGGACATGTGGCATGAAAATTCAACGTTTTGAGGGGTCATAAGGGGCCAAAACAAGGTGACACGTGTCACCACTCACAAGGTGACACGTGGCAGTGGATGACATCACATCGGAGATCGAAAATCGGTGTTTGCAGGTTGAGGCATGTTGTTACACAAAGTAAAACCTCCGATTGTGATCCGCCGATAAAGGGGCTCCGATATAAGGGCTGGACCGCAGTCACATAAAGAGTCAAAGAAACCAAGGGCTAAGCACAGAGGGTGGTCAACGATCGGCAATTGGTGAAACCTGATATCGCATCACTCCAAGTTAAGTCCCTGATTGCAAGCCGTCGATAAGAAACCTTTGATATAAAGTTTGAGCCCCAGGTCACAAGCCTCGGTCCTATGATGCAGAAACACTGAAAGGGGCTAAACCATAGGGGCCCAAGGAGATCGATATTTGCAATTTTGCAGAGTCTGTTCAGTTGAAAACCCCTAATCTCTTAGCTCTGATACACTTGTATGATCGTTTCATTGGGTAGACTGAGTTCCAGTGGCTCGAGAAATCATATAAGAGGGGACATATGAGTTGGAAGCTATGTTCAGAATCTATTATGACCATCATGGGTGATCGCTCTTGCTTCTTATAAGAGAAGAAGTGAAACTGTTAAGACCAAAAGCGACAAGGAACTGGTCAAGAGAGCATGAGGCATAATGTAGTAGAAACATGGTTGGACCAGAGGCCAGCAAAGAGGGTGGCATGGAGATATTTTTACTTGTTAATTTTAATTTGTTTTTTTTTTTATTGCTATTGTCATTTTGTTTTATTTTCAAGAAAAGGATCTTTCTATTGTAATAATTGGAGGTGACAGAGCCTACACGCTGAGACAGCTAGTCATGCAGGCAGCTGGAAGCTCTAGCCTGAGATATTTTGTAATTTCCATGTTCTCCCTCTCCTTATAAAAGGGAGGAAGAAACACTTAGAAAAGGTTCTGAATCCTAAAGATTAACTACATGTTATTTCTGAGACTATATGACTTCAAGATTTGCATCTTTCAGAATATTAATGAAATGGTGGTGATTCCTACATTCGAGTACTACAATATGTTCCCTCTCTGTTTAAATTCCATTATGTTCATGTTTCCTCTCTGATTTCATGTAATTGTAGCTGCTAGAAATGTTTCATATGTTCTTACAGATTCATTTGTATTGACTCGTTAATGCACATGCCTGTATGTATCTTTGAGATTATCTCTTTAAAATTGCGCTCCATGAATCATTACACCCAATCCTCTTTCATCCATTATGTCTATCTTTAACTCAGATAAGTATAGAATTCTTGATGTTTCAAGCTCTATATGATGAGTTATTCTATCTCCTTCTCTTCTTTCATTGCTCTGCTAAAGCTAATTAAACTGTAGGTCCTCGAACTACTCGGCCTCCACTAGTTCATACATATATTTTTGTGAGTTGTATATGTGAAAGAGTACCAGAAATACATGGCTTATGTCCTTAGATGAATGAACCAACCCATGCTATTTATTTATATATATATATATATATATATATATATATCGAGAGAGAGAGATATATATATATACACAAATATATGTGATGTCTCTAGTTTTATAAGAATCGTATGAGAAACATAAAATATATATGTTCCAGGCACTGGTCTTATAAGAAATTCGAGGCTATCTTTGGAAGCGACAACATCGTCTCAGTTAATGAGCTGGAAAGTCATCCAAATAAGGTTGCACAATATGCTTGATATCGTGAAATGCATAAGACATAGGCCGTTGAAAAGTTGCACCAACATTCTTCAAACAAAATGGGAGTTTTTGATAGGCAAAAGTCCCCCATGGGTAGATGAATGTGGTTTTTTGTTGATCAACTGGGAGTATGTTGATTTGATTGTAGCTAGAAAATCCGTCCATAAATGAAAACATTTCATTTTCGACACATTCATTAATGATTTGATCGATATAGGGAGTAGGATAATTGTCCTTTGGACAAGCCTTATTGATATCCCTGTAATCAACACATACTCTAATGGTTCCTTGTTTCTTGTTAACAGTTACAATATTGGACACCCAATTAGTTAAGGGAACTGGGTAAATGAAACCTGCTTTGAGTAGTTTCTTGACCTCAACTTTTTGCATATGTACCAGACGTCATCATTATATGATAGGTTTTGCATCCGGGTAAGTCTTAATTTCGTGTATAACAATGCTTGGGCCAATTCCTGGCATTTCCTCATAGGACTAGGAAAAAATGTCGTGGAATTCTTGAAATAGGGCCTTATATGTTCGAATTTATTTGAATGAGCATGAGGCACCTATGTGAATATTTTCAATAATTCTTGTTTGACTGGGATGTCAATGGTAATCATTGTAGATATATTTCCCAAATTCCTTTTAGACTTAGCTTGAAAAATTGAAATGGGTGATTATGGACTATCTACTATCTCAGGCAAAAACATAGTTGAAAAATCATTCTTGATTTTATCATGGTTAGGTAGAAAAGATGAATGATGATGGTAATTGTTCCATGGCATTTCATTCAAATTCATGACCTCCATAATACTTTCATCAATTGGAAACATATAGTTGAAAGGATCAGGGAGTGAAACTAGTTCTAACCAAGGTAAAGGAGAATAATTGTTATTGATCGCATTCAATCAATAATATCAAAAGATGAAGGGTCGAAAAATGATTGAACTACCTGATAAGCCAATTAAAATGAGCTCAAAGGCATCTCATTTCCATAGGATGATAATTCAGAATCTAAAGGCACTATCCATGAATCAGAAGATTCCATAGTGCTTGATCTAATCATGTTAACCTCAACAAGGTTAGAAGGAAAATTCGGTGGAGTGAGCACAAAGTTTCCCATCAGTGATGAGTCTTGGAGTAGACCAACACCAATGTCCTCATAAAGAGTATTCATTTTTTTGACAAAAGGTATGCTGCCCGTAGAGTTAGGGTCTAAAGTGTAGTAAGACAACTGGTCTACTTTGACAATTTTCCCTCTGTGAGGAAATTATATCATTCGAAAAAGAGATGAGACCATTGCTGACATAGTGTAGGTCCAACTTCGACCAAGAAAAAGGTTGTAATTGAGTTGAACATCAACAACTTCAACTTCGATCGCCACTGTTTTACCCTCTATCTCCATGGGCAGATCATTTAGGATTCCATAAGAACGAAAATCTATTCCATCAAAGCCTTTCAGAGTGGTAGGTGACTAAATGATGGTTGAATAACCTAAAGCTTTCCAACAAGAAATCAACATAGTACAGGTAGAAGCTCCTTTATCAACAACTATGCAAAACACTCATTTGGTTTTAATAAAAACTTGAATCTAGAATGCCAGTTGATTAGGGAGTCGCGAGATATGACTCTCAATATCAAAGATAATTAGGCTAGAATCCTGTGGATAAATAACTCATATGGTTGAAAATAAAATTTTCATTGTGCCGGGCATGTTTACAGCACCTCTAGAGCTGACATTGCGGAAGGATACATAGCCAAGTCTTCAAAAATGTTGCAATTTTGTGCAGCTCTAGCATGTAGGTTGAAAGCTGATTTCTGAATCACACCTTTGGGAGGTGGTCATATCATCATGTCAGGATTCCATTTCTCGATCTGTAATTGTTCAAAAGAAGGAGGAGAAAATTAATTCTAAGGTTGACCAGATGAACTATCCTCAGTTCCATTGTCAACAAGACCCTTAGACATGTAATATTTTGATCTCGTAGCTACCATAACTTGTTGCGAAGACATCATCATGATATCTTGCGATGTGGAAGAGCAAGATGTGTTATGAGAAACCATTTTTCTATCTTGAGAAGGAAATGGATCCTTGAAAATTACGAGAGTTGGACAACTTTTAATGAATTTGGAAACCTCTGCCCGATGTAGGTATTCCTTCGTATAGTGATCCTCATTGCAAAGAAGGCAAGGATAGCAAGGTTTTCGTTTCTTGTCAGTAGGTTTAGTTTTAACGGGTTTGTCTTTTGAAGAAGCATTTTGTTTTGATTTACCTTTCCCCTTATTTTTACCTCTAGTCGTCAGACTCTTTCCTGTAGATGATTCTACGACATTAATTTCAGAAATAGCTTCCAAAGAAAGGTTTTCAGACGGTGAATCTTGTATGGCCAAAGTTTGAGTACTTTTAGAATTTTTCTTTTTCCCCTTAGACTGTTGGCTAACAGAACCTATTATACCATCAACGACATTAGATCTTGTAGGAGATGTAACTATTGGATCACTTGTAGGGTGCGGTAAATTCAGGATTTTCTCATACAAGGTGCCAGATTGAGTGTAGACTAAGTCTAAATACTGGGCACGAGCAATTACATTCTCTTCCGTGACGACACCTCCCTTAGAAACATCCTCGGTAATAACAGGAAGAAGTGACTTCGTAAACCATTAAACTAAAATCTGATTTGGAATAAAAACTTTGACTAACCGACGTCTACATCTCCATTCATGTATATGATCAGAAATATGAGTCGATTTTGATTGTTTTAAAGAAGTCAATAGTTCAGTACCAATATCATATCGAATCAGTATCTGGAAATGGGTAAAGACATTATTGCTAGAGAATTAAAGTTATGGAAAGAGGTGCGAGGTATCTCAATGTACCATTTGGCTGCTGAATTGGTTAAATTTCATTGGAAAAGGTGAAGATGGATGGAATCATCAATTAAAGAATTCGATGCACATCGAAGATCATATGTCATCACATGCTTAGATGGGTCTTTTCCCAATTTGCCTTCAAATTTGGGTATATCACTCAGTAACTTAGTAGGAATCGCCGGCCAATAAGGATAATAGTAAATGGGATCATTTGTTAACATGGATAAATCAAGTAAATCTAGGGTTTCAATAAATGTTAACTGTTGGTTGGGGTCTTATGGTAAAGTTTTATAACCTTGCGGGTTAAGACCAACCCCTAGAGGAGGATAACCAAGATATCAAGGAATAACCTGTGCAGTTGGAATTGAAATTCCACTAGGGTAACTAGGGTGAACCATACTAGGTTTGGGTTGAACAGGGACTTGATAAGTATGACCAGGTTATGGTTGCCTATGGAAAAGTTGAGCTTGAACCATTTGACCTAAGTAATACTGCCCTTGCACAGGTTGAACTTGCAAAGGTTGAGCTTGAACAAATTGAATTTGAACAGGTTGACTTTGAATAAATTGACCTTAAAAAGGTGGGTTTTGGAAGTTTGACCTTAGAAAGGTGGAATTTGAAAAGCTTGTCCTTGAAAAGGTGGAACCTGATAAACTTGACCTTGAAAAGGTGGGCTTTGGAAAGCTTGACCCCGAAAATGTGTTTGCAATGTTCCTACAATGGGTTGCCTGATAGGAATCTGTGGTATAGACTAGACTGTAGGAATGGTTTGATGAGCAGAAACTTGAGGGATTACCTGAGTAGTCTAAGGAACACATATTTGAGGGGTAACTGGAACGATTGTTTGTGATACTCATGGGATAAGTGTCTAAGGGGAATTTGGAACCGACTACGAAAAAGGTGTTTGAAGAGGCGTCTATGGTGAACTCTAAATAGGCCGTTGAATTAGTTTCTAAACAAGTGTTTGAGGAATTCCTTGGACAGGTTGTTGGACAACTATTTGTGAAATCCCCTGAACAAGCTGCTGGACAAGTATGACAATACTTGGAATAGGTATTTGAGGAATAGGTTGTCCAATAGGCTGAACAGGTTGATAAAGTGGCACTTGTGGAGCAACTAGACCATACTGTTGAGTAAAAGAAGGATTCCAAATAGTGTTTGTCCCAAGGTAAGGAGTACCAAGCAAAGGTTGAGTTACAACAGGTTGACCTAGACCGGGCTGAGGTATCTGACCATAAGTTTTGGTAAAAGGTTGACCCCCAACTGTAGGATAAGATCCAACAATAGGTTGTCCTCCAGGTGGAGGATAAGGTGGTTGCCCCCCAAGCGGGTAATAAACACCAGTTGGGTTTACTTAAGGGTTACTTGATTTACTAGATACCATATGAATTTGTTGTTCTGATGTTGTAAGCGCTTCAGGAATGGATGTCATGCTATGAACAATAGATGAGGATAAACTAGATGAATAAGTAGAAGGTTAGGGAGAAGAAGAAGCTACTGAAAGTAAGTGACTCGTATCTAAGAGCAATTGATGGACCACCATACAATAGTGATTTCGGGGAGCTGGTAAACATAGATGGATCAATGGGTTGGATCCCAATAGGAATTTATGATATAGTTCTTTCTGGTGAATAAAAAGTAATGCGTGGTGGTGACAAATTATTACCTAAAAAACTCAAAGTGTTAGAATACCAAGGGTCAGGTCATAAAGGAGAGAAAGGAATTCTTGGGTCAAAAGATTCACTACCGGTAAATGGAGAATGAGGTGCGTCTGTCTCTTCATTTCTAGTAATATATTCAATGCTAATTAACTCAGGAAGTAATACAATCGTAATTATTAGTTTCCTTCGAGGTGAAGGTGGCTCAAGAGTAGGAGCTATAATAGTCGTAGGTGATTTAGGTTGAGAAAGTTTAGACTCAGGTGCTTCTACATCTAGTTCGGTTAGTTCAGTATCTGAAACTTCACCAGTATCATATTCAGTTTGAACTACTTCGGTAATCTCTATTCCAGAGTGAACTAAGCCTCATTCTGTTTCTTGCGTTGGATTCACTACATTTTCTACTGTCTCAGATTGTAAAACTATTGATGTTTCGAGTTCTTTTGAGCCTTTAGATATCGTTGACTTTCACCTTTAAGTTTTTATCGTTTCCAATTGACTAGGTATGTATTGAGAAGGTTTATCTTGCATTATACGTGACTACCTTGGTGATTCAACCAGGATGAAAATTTATCACAAAATCAAACAATATTCACAATCCAATCCTAAGCTCTCTAAAAAGTAAAAACAAACAATTAACACATGCTAAAAAATCTAAGGATTCAAACCATGCAAACAATATTTTCACAGCGAAATCACTAGTTGGTGATGAAATCCATGTGAAAATTTCTGAATCCAAAAAATCAGAAATCCTACTGTAGTAAACTGATTTGCATCACCTACTTGTGTTCTTCATTTTAACAAGTTATTTTCAGAATTATTCAGAAAATATTAATGCAAATACACTGAAGCCTACACTAATATACAAATCAAGTACTGAAAAAATGAGACAGCCATACAAAGGACACACTTATTTTTGGACTAAACGTCCCTGGAAAAAACCAGTGTGGGAAAACAGGTGCAACAGATATGAGGGTTTTATTATTATGCAGATTTTTGTATACAACTAGGGTGGCAAATCCACCTCACCCAATAGAGAATAAACCCGATAGAAGTACCTCTATCCAGAGACAAATATTTTGGTGGATCCAACAACTGGATGAACAAACACCATAGGTGAATGCGTTGTCCCCAGTGCTATGGAGTGTTGGCTGCTCCCAGATCTCCGCTGGGATTGCATCACCTCCTCTAGGAGCTGCGTCACCCTCCCAATGAGCCTTCCCGACTCATAAATTGATCTATTGAATTGATGCCCAATCTGTGTCACAGAAATCCCAACATTGCCTCTGCGTGATTGCGTCAGCCCTCTAGCCTCTGCGTCACCCTCCTGGAGCTATGTTGTCTCTCCCTGGTGTTATGTTTCCTCTCTATTATGTATTCTTGGCCTTGGATGAAAGTCTTGCTGCTGAACTTCCCCTCTCTACACTAGAAGCTTACTCCAAAATTCTCAGCAAACCAGGCCCCAGAATTCCGATCTAGCTCAAGTGTTGCTCTCCCTGTGTGTATTCTCCAACTGACCCCAAGCCTTGCTTTATACTTTTCCTGTTGAGAAATCAAAGGGCGTGATCTAATATCTAATCAACGAATAAGATCAAATTAGACTTAATTCTCGTCACTTAGAAGCTTCTCACCCATATTTACATTGATTCACTTTAATTATTTTAATTTCCTAAGTTTTAACGTAGGCACCATTAAAAATAATTAGTTATTTGAATAACATGCACTCCAGGTGGAATTTCTCCAAATGATTTCTGGGTCTTGGAGATCTCATGTGTTCTAGCCCATCCACAAAATTTAGGAGCTAGAGCACATATGTTGATACCAAAAAATCAACACTCCCTCTTAGCGAGGAATGTGCTTTAGAAATACTTCCCAACATAAGTATCACACTAATCCATGGCATCTGTCCTCTGCGCTATTGATGCTCGGCCTGTTACCCCTCATCCACTGCGCTGCTGCCCATGACACTGCCATTGTCACTACTGCATCTATATTGCAGCTCCCTCGCAATATGCTACATCATGCTACCCATAACATTGCCACTGCTAACTATTGCACTGTGACTCAGTTGCTGAGAAGTAAGCAACTGAAAAGCCACCCAAAAGCTGACATTCTAGTCAGTCTGGATGCCCCTTGATGCTAAAGCTACCTCTGCTACAAATTTGTGCTAACCCTCTGATGCTACAATGATGATGTTGTATCTGCTCTGTGCCTTCTACACTACTGAAACATTCCACTGCGCTGCTTTAGACTTTGGCACTCTAGCTCTGCCACTGTTGCTCCATCATCCCTCACACCAACTAACTCCTGTCATTTTGCTACTGTCATTAAGGGCTCCCATAGTCGTATCTAATCCAAGAGTTTGGGCACCTCAAGGATCCTGCCCATTGCTTCATTATAGCTTCAACTACAGTTCTGTATCGTCCCACTTATATTCTATAGGTGCTTGAGCACTCATGGTGCAATCATCATTGTCCTCTCCATCATCTTGTGCTGGAGCAGCCTTTGAGTCAAAATTCTCTTCTTTGCGCTTCTTCTTATGAGGGCATTGCATGGCGAAATGACCCATTTCTCCACATCTGAAGCGTCTAACTTTGGATATGTCCTTCTTCTTTCATTTCTGCCGACCTTGCTGTCCCGTTGATGCGAGAGTCGTATCTTCCTCTTTCTCCTTCATGATTCTGATCCCTTTACTGCTGCTTCCCGCCTTGGTCCATCATCTTATCTCTTCCCGTCGAAGAGATGCCCACATTTCTTCCCAACTGGGATGTGAAGCCCTACCCAAGATGCTTTGGGCAAAGGTTTCCCAGTATTGAGTGACTGTATTCAGTGCAATCCTCACCATAAATTCTGCATCTGGTGTAGCCTCTATGGAAGCTAGCTAGTCACGGATCCTTTGCAGGGATTTATTTCTTCTCCCTTCTGCATCTAAAACTGTCTCAACTGACTCTCAAGCAACATATTCTGCTGAACGAAAGTTCTCTCATACAAAGTGGTCAAGGCCTCCCGCATTTCCCTTGTTGTGTCCTTCTCAGCAATATGTGGGATCACATGATCCTTGACCCCGTTCATGATCATGCACTTTGATTTTTCCTGAGATTCCTCATACTTTTTGAGAGGATCAACATCAACTAGAACAACAACCGTCTTCAAGGCATAGTCCTTGATGCGATGTTTATCCAAAACTGCCAGGATCCTGGCCTTCCAGATAACGAAGTTGGATGCTCCATCCAACCTGTCCTGATCCCTCAGTCTGTTAACGATCATCTCTTCTCAAATGAATTTCGAACTGGTTCCCTTCTCCCTCTTTTGCTGCTCCCCCAACAAAAATTGGATCTGGATTTCTTTGGCACTAGAAATCCTCCAAGGAACAAGATTCCTCTGAATTTCGATTTCCTTCACTAAAATCCTTTTGCCAACCACTGTCGAACCACCCCTCTCTGATCTCTCTTTGTTATTGGTCAACACTGGATCTAGATTTCTTGGCAAGAAATATTTTGAGGAACTGATTCCTCTACTTTGCTTCTACTCCACTAGGTACTGTTCTGCACCAACAGAATCAACACCCCATTAATAACTCCAGATAAAATCTGTGTTGCACCCCCAACAACTGGAAAACCGAGACTCAATAGTCTTTGCGCTGGCCCAATAACCACTGTGCTACCCTCTGCAAGAACAACGTCACCCAATCAGGCTGACACAGGCTCTGCGTGAGCCTCCCTTGGTGACTGCGTCACCCCTCCTCTGCTCTCTTGGCTTGAAACTATGTTATCTCTCGGGACAACTGTCTTGACGCAAAATTTTTTCCTTTGTCCTTTTGTTGATGGCTTTAGTCCTCCTTGATCTGCAGTCCCTCTAATACACTGTGAAATTTTTTGAATCCAACAAATCAGAAATCCTACTGCAGTAAACTGATTTGCATCACCTACTTGTGTTCTTCATTTTAACAACTTATTTTCAGAATTATTCAAAAAATATTAATGCAAATACACTAAAGCCTACACTAATATATAGATCAAGTACTAAAAAAATAAATGAGAAAACCACACAGAGGACACACTTATTTTGGGCTAAACATCCTGGGAAAAACCCAGTGTGGGAAAACTGGTGCAATAGATATGGGGGTTTTATTATTATGCAGATTTATGAATACAACTAGGGTGCTAAATCCAACTCACCCAACAGAGAATAAACCCGACAGAAGTACCTCTATCCGGAGACATATATTTTGGCAGATCTAGCAACTGGATGAACAAACCCCACAGGTGACTGCTCTATCCCTAGTGCTGTGCAACGATGGCTGCTCCTAGCTTTACGCTGGGACTGCATCACCTCCTCTAGGAGTTGCGTCACCCTCCCATTGAGTCTTCCTCGCTCAAAAATCGATCTACTAAATTAATGCCCAATCTGCCTCACAGAAACCCCAGCGCTGCCTCTGCATGACTGTGTCAACCCTCTAGCCTCTGTGTCACGCTCCTAGAGCTATGCTTCTCTCCCTGGTGCTGCAATGCCTCTCTGTATTATCGGCCTTGGAGGAAAGTCTCGCTATCGACCTACCCCGCTCTGCACTATAAGCCTACTCCTAAATTCTCAGCAAACCATGCCCAAAATTTTAATCCAGCTCAAGTGCTGCTCTCCCTATGTGTATTCTCGTGGTATTCTCCAACTGATCCCAAGCCTTCCGTTATACTTTTCCTGTTGAGAAATCAACGATTGTGATCAAATCTCTAATCAATGGCTAAGATCAAATTAGACTTGATCCTCATCATTAAAAGCTTCTCACCCATATTTACATTAATTCACTTTAATTATTTTAATTTCCTAAGTTTTAACTTAGGCACCATTAAAAATAATTAATTATTTGAATAACATGCACTCCGGGTGGAATTTCTCCAAACAATTTCTGGGTCTTGGAGATCTCATGTGTTCTAGACCCTTCACAAAATTTCGGAGCTAGAGCACATCTGATGGTACCCAAAAATCAACAATCCAATGTTGCATTAATCAAAGTGAAAAGTGGCTATAGATAAAGCGGGTGGAATGAGTTACACTGACAACCTGCTTAAAGTACATGATCTGGTGCAAGTAAACTTCATTTATGCCATCTCGAATGAAGAATACCCTCCAAACATTTCCAAGTTAGTCTAGCCAACGTCTGTTCTAGGTATAGCAGAGACTTCCCCTTCGATGTCACCTTTGGTAAAGCCCCAAGAATATGGTCACTAAGGCTACCACGTAAAACAATTCAATCTGGGGGGACAGTCACAGATCAGACGTACATGCAAGGGCAGAGTAACAAAGCTCAATCCCCTTGAAAGTTCCTCAACATGGTAAATTTGAGGTTTACTTCCATGTGAATCCCAAGTACCTTTCGACACCATTTTTAGTACGTGCAAATCACTCTACCGTAGCAAATGAAGCGGGGTTGATCACTTCACCGTGTCCGATATGATCTCATGCTTGACTCCTTTGTAAGGGGAGCTTCCCGGAGCAAAATTGCATTAAATGTATTTTTCTCCCTATCACAAGATACTATTGTTTGTTTTTAGCTTTGGAAACTTAACTCACTTTCTTATTCCAAAGCCCTACAACCCTATCTATTGTAGGTGGAAAAGAGTCCTAAAATAAAACTTTCTAGATTGATTTTATTAGCGTTGATTTTAAGAGCCGTTATTTACTCAAAGGTAATGGATTTGAAACTGATGAAATTATGACTTGACACAAATCCTAATGTAGTAAAAAATGATAATGTAATCTTTTCGTTTCAATGAAAATTTATTTGAAGTAAGGAAATATTCTTTCACTTTTTCAACTGAAATGTAAACAAAAACTTTAAATCCCACTATATCACTTTTCCTAAGATGCAGATATCCAATTTCAAATCACCCAAACATTGAAAATAATTTCAAATTTTCACTTTTCCCAATAACACAAGAAATCAATAAATCTCTCTTTTCATACAATCACTAAGAAATTTGCAAAATGCAACAAGAAACCAATAATCACTAAAAATGAATTTTCCTAATTGAATGCTATGAATTCACTTGTAGCAAAAGTACAATTCATGAACACTTCAACAATAGAAAGAAAAATAAATTTTCATTTCGAAACTAACATAAGAAGTATTTTTCACAAACAATACCTAATCTTGTAAATAATTGATTTTGACACACAAATCAAACTTTCGCAAAAGAGAAAACTAGACTCAAAACTTGATGTAATCGACAAAAGAAAGATAGACAATCAACAAGACAAGACCAACAAATCTCTCTTTTGATAGATCGACCATTCATCAGATGAGACCTTACCCTAATTTGCAAAAACAAGACAATCACAAGCAAATCTCTTCATAACACTCAGCCATATTGACAATCATTCAAATAAGGTACAAACAAGTGTAAATTGACAGGAAAAACCAAAAATTTTGGACTAGATAAGGATAAAACTGAAAATTTTAAAAATTCCAGGTATGTGCACAGGTTCTAGTGAAAACAAATGCATATACACTTTTTTGCTAAAAGATAGGTGCACAGATATGGACACTGCCTAAAACTTAAGTGCACACAATCGGGAATTTTGGAAAAAAAAACAAGTCAAATCCAAGCCAAAGTCCAAAATTTTAAGATTTTCAGACACTCAAGGAAGGCTTGTACAAAAGGTTCAAAAGGTCAAACAAGAAAACTACTCAAGAGTGAGACAAATCGCTAGTGGAGTCGCCAATTTGTTATGTGGACTTATCCCTCTTGCGGACAAGAGCAATCTCCCTAAACTTTAAAGAAACCTAGTAACAAACAATTAGGAACTGCTACCTTTCTCTAGACTACGATTCACTGAAATCAATATGATGATAGAGACCACCTACTGTTTAAATGAAATGATTGATAAAGTCCGTTTTAGAGCTTTTGTTCATCTGCTGTTATGAAACCAACTCACAAAAAGATAGAAAAGATAGATCAACGACTTCAAAATCAACCTCTTCGAGGGGGCAACCTCCTTTACATTACAAAAATGGACAATTCTTGTACCTACTTTATATATATATGAGTCAAAGTGGTCCCAATACAATTAGAGCCTACATAACAATAATATTGTAGGGGCACAACAATAACAATAGTGGGCTTCTATGGGGCATAATAATAACAACATGGGGACTAT
This sequence comes from Pinus tabuliformis, assembly GCA_031772625.1. Taxonomy (NCBI): domain Eukaryota; kingdom Viridiplantae; phylum Streptophyta; class Pinopsida; order Pinales; family Pinaceae; genus Pinus; species Pinus tabuliformis. The sequence continues at coordinate 1,359,700,249 of CM062819.1, read as the reverse complement.
ATGGGCACACTAATACAATAAGGGGGTTGCACTAATAAAAAATAGGGGTTGCACTAGTATTATAGGGACCTGACATGCCCCTCTCCTTCAAAAAGTGTTGTCGTAAATACTTGAGTAGTTATGGATGCTTCTGTATAAAATTCTCATCCTCCCATGTGGAATCTTCAGCAGGTATTTTCTTCCACTTGATGAGATACTCTAAAATTGATCGATTTCGTAGCTGTCAATACGATTTTTCCTTCCTTGTCAAGTTTTGGCAATATTGTTTGAACTAGGATCTTCTCACCTATAACCTTCTTTAATCATGAAACATGGAAAACTAGGTGCACTCGGGAAGATGCAGGAAGCTCCAATTTGTATGCCATACTACCAATCTTTGTAACACCTTGTATGGACCATAATACTTTGGTGATAATTTTTTATCCTTCTTAGCTTGCTTGAGGGACATTTGTTTGTATGGTTGTAGTCGTAGAAATACCCAATCACCTACATCAAATATTCTTTCGCTGCGATGTTGATATGCCTGTTGTTTCATTCTATTCTGCGCCAAAGTGAGGTTATCCTTTAAGAGTTTGAGAACTTGTTGTTGATGCTCGATGTGATCTTCCAATGCTTGAAGCTTAGAATTTTATTTTAAAGATGATGTGATGGACGGTGGATGATATCCATAAAGTGCCATAAATGGGGTCACTTTTGCTGCAGTATGGAAGGAAGTGTTATACAACCATTCAGCCAGAGGCAACCACTTGAACCATTGTGTCTGTTTATTAGATACACAACAACAAAGATATCCTTCCAAACATTTGTTCACTATATCAGTTTTCCCATCAAATTAAGGATGATAAGAGAGCTATGAGCTAACTTAGTACCCAAATATTCCACCTCTTGTACTCCAAAGAAACATTTGGAGCTTTTTGCATATAATTGTTTCTCCTCCAATAGTTTGAGCATCCTGTCAACATGTTGACCATGATCCTTCCAAGACTTGTTGTAGATTAGTATATCATCAAAAAATAATAACACAAATTTTCTAAGGAAGGGTTTGAAAATGGAATTCATTAAACCTTGAAATGTAGAAGGTGCATTTGTAAGGCCAAAAGGCATGACCAAAAATTCATAATGACCCTCATGAGTTCTAAATGTTGTTTTTGGAATGTCTTCAGTCTTCATTTTGATTTGATGATATCCTGAACGAAGACCCAACTTGGTGAAGTAAATTTCTCCATGTAATTCATCCAATAATTCATCAATGACAAGAATGGGAAATTTATCTTTAATAGTAAGCTTGTTGAGCTCCCTATAATCCAGACACATGCGCCATGATCCATCCTTCTTGTGTACCAATACCACTTGAGCAGAGAAAGAACTTTGACTAGGTTGAATTATACCAAACTCTAGCATTTTTGCAACCATACGTTCAATTTCACTCTTTTGGGCATATGGATATCTGTAAGGCCTGATGTTTGGGGGGACACTTCTTGGAATCAAATGAATAACATGATTATGATCACGAATAGGTGGGAGGACTTTGGGAGTCTCAAATACCTTGGAATGATTGTTCAAAACGTTTTGGAGATCTAGAGAAATAGATGATTTGGATGTGGGTACCTCTAGTGAACATAATTGTGCAATTACACCCCGTTGTTATTTCTTTAGAAGCTTTGTCATGCTATTAGAGCTGATTATCTTTCTTGGTTTCCCTTTGATACCCCTTAATTCAAATTCCTTTCCTTCCCAAAAAAATTTCAAGAAAATTTCTTGAAAATTAAAAGCTATCGTACCCAAAGATTGTAGCCATTGGACTCCTAGTACAACATCTGCACCACCCATTTGAATGGAAAGCATTGGACTATTCAAGACATATTATCCCATGGATAGCTTGATATTGTGACACTTTCCAGAGCAATTTATGGTTCCTCCATTTGCAACCATTACTTGACACTTTGTTGCTGGATATAGGAAGTAATTCAATTCCTTAGCTATCTTAAAATGAATAAAATTATGGGTACTACCCAAATCAATCAACACTATTACCTTTTTCTTCTTGATATGCCCTTCTAACTTGAGAGTTTGATGAGTGGTAATTCCTGTCAATGCATTACAAGACATGGTCAGATTCATTTCTTCTTTCTCTGGGATTGGGTCCTGGTGTATATCCTCTTCTTTTGACATTTATTGTTCCTTTTCTTGCTACTCTTCCCCATCTATGTAAATTAATTTCTTCTCAGCACACTTATGAACTTCAATGTATTTTCTATCACAATTGTAACAAATCCCTTTTGCTATTTTTTCTTCCAATTGTTGTGGTGTCAACCTTGTAGGTGGTGAAAGGCTATGAGAAACAACACTTCCATCTTTATAGTTGTGAGTGGTAGGCTTCCTTATTGCCATAATTTTGCTTTCCATTTTTCTTGCCAACTTGAATGCCTTCTCCAATGAATCAGGTTCCCAAAGGCAAACCTCATGTTGGATGTTATACTTTAAAGTCCCTATGAACACATCAATCTTATGCTCCTCTGGAATATCTTTTACCCTTATATTCAATTATTGAAGTCCTCAATGTGCTCCATCATTGAACCTTTTTGTTTGAGATTTATTAATTGGCTCAAAAAGGTGTTTTTTTTTGTATCGTCATAATGTGCTATCATTTCTTCTATAAAAATTTCCCAAGTGACAAACTGTTTATGAGAGCAAAGCCATCGATACCATACAAACTGATTTGGTTCCAAATATAAAGTTGCAATGTGTACCTTCTGCGTGTTTCGCACATTATGGAGATCGAATATTTCTCCATCTGTAGTATCAATGTTACAGGATCCTTGACATCAAACTTCCTCATATCGATCTTTGGAACATGGTGGGTCTTCAATCCAATGTTAGAGTCTATGAAATCAAGATTAACATTTATTTTGTTCTCATCATGAGTTCCCTTTACTACCCTTTCGGCACTAGTGAGAATTTCTTGTAGCATCTTTGTCAAATCTGCCTTCAAATATTCCATGTTGCCTTTAAGGTTTTCTTCTATACCATCCATCTTAGCTTCCACGCCCTTTGAATTCCTTCAAACTATTTTTTCAACCAAACTTATGCAAAACGTTAAAAAACTACACACCTTTTGTCACTTTGTAGGCGCTCGATATTTAATCTATTGTATCTTTGTAATTTCGAATCTCCAAGGTCTGAAATTGCGTCTTGCAGTAGCCCTCTAGTTCCTCTTTCCAACCCCACAAGTCGGATCAATATTGGATTCTCCAAGGAAGAGTTATGCTAAATCTCCCACAATGACCTGATTATAGACTGGTTCAGTAGAGTAAAATTGTACAAAGTGCCACGTGTCACTGTTTCGACCTTAGGACCTGAAATCGATACACATAAAACTAATGGCCATCCTCTGCAACTTTTTACGAAATTTCAATCTTATGCTCAGAGAGAAAGTTTTACGCTTTTCCCCAGGTCACCCGTTTGTGATGTAATTCAGGAGCCTGCAAAAACCCTAAATGGATTGGACCATATCGCCAAAAATATAGCGAAACAAGATCTGAAATTTTGGCCCGAGCTTCATCAAGATTTCGGCTCACGTGGGTTTTAATTTTAGAGTCTAAAGCTTCATAGAAAAAAAATTATAGTGAAAATTCCATGATGACCTGTTTGCGATGGAATTCTGGAGCTTGTAAAAACCCTAACTTCCTCAGATCATATCTCTGAAAATATATCTAGACAAGATCTGAATTTAGACCCAAGGTTCATAATGATTTCGGATCAAATGGGTTTTTTTTTTTAATTTCTGAAACTTCGTAGAGAAAAATTTATATCGAAAATTCCACGATGACTTGTTTTGGAGCAGCGAAACCCTTGAATCCAAAGCTCTGATACCAAATGTTAAGAAACCAACTCACAAAAAGATAGAAAAGATAGATCAGTTACTTCAAAATCAGCCTCTTCGAGGGGGCAACCTCCTTTACATTACACAAATAAACAATTCTTGGATGATACAAGTGACAAGGCCTCATTTCTATATATAGGAGTCTAAGGGGTCTCAATACAATTAGAGCCTACATAACAATAATATTGTAGGGGCACAATAATAACAATAGTGGGATTCCATGGGGCATAATAAGAACAACATGGGGTCTATATGGGCACAATAATACAATAAGGGGGTTGCACTAATAAAAATAAAGGGTTACACTAGTAGTATAGGGATCTAACATCTGCTCCTTAATGCTTTAGGGATCCTCCCATCACTCCCCATAACTTTTCCATAATGTCCTAAAGGAGGTCTGTATTGATAGAAACAAAGAAGAGATCAAAACACCCAATATATAATCATAAGAGGTAAATGGACTAATTAACCAATCATATATCATAAACTGATCAATATGCAATCACAATCTATGTAGGTAATCAAGGAATCCTACAAATTATATCAACATAGATGTAATTGAGAAAGAACAATTGCCTTTATATTAATTAAATGGAGAATAGCCTTAGAACCATGTAGCCTTGATTTTGCAAGTCCCTTCCCACAATATCCAACCCTCTCCTTGAATTAATAGCCTTCCAACCTTATTCCTGCAACATAAGCCTACTTCCAACAGTCCTCCTCAATCCTTAGGCTTAGGTTAGCTTTATAGGCCAAGAGTGGGAAGTTTGGGATCCATTTTCCAAGGGATGCGATCCACTAATGTTGGGATAGGGATTCCACAAAGAGAGGGAGTTGCTCCATGTTCGGAGGGATTAGGATGGAATATGAAATAATTCGAAGCTTGTTGGTTGGGATAGATGCCACCAAAAATGCTTCTAGACTTTACTTTTTATTTTTACATGCGTTAAGTCATGTTTGCAATTCACAGTGTAAGACAATGTGTACTTATGTGCAACTTATAATGGTCTTCTTTGCGTATGCACAAAAATTAAATAGGGAACTGCGCAGGTAGCCAAAAACAGGGTTTTGTACCATGAGATCCAGGAATTCCACTTTCTTTGGGATAATTTGGATTCAAACTTTGTAGGGAAATGCTTCAGGACACATTTGTGGATAGTGAAAGATCCAAACCGATGGTAATTTTCCTAATGCGACAAAATGATGCGTAACAATAGCATAAATCAAGACCTTCACTAATCTCACAGTCCCTTGGTCCTTCCCATTTTAGTGCCTTGTGTGATAAAATAAGGCCAACTATCCTGACAAATCTTTTGGCATGTAACTCAACTTAAAAGGTTTCACACTATTTTCCTTGTTCGTTTAAGTAAGTTCACAAACTCTACACATGCATGTTGTGACTTAGGGGCTTCCTTGCCACCCCCAATCATATTCATGATTCCAACCCCGAGTGGTTCAATTTTTTTCTCACATGTGTTCCCCTTCCATTGTTTGCTACTATCCTCTACTCCCCCGACACACACAATCCCAACATGAGAATTTTGGGTCCCTCCTCGAGTTGTGTGGTCCCTTGGAAATCTATGGAATGGGTACATAGTCCATACTCCTTGAGTAGCTTAGTACCACTCTCATTCCTTCCAATAAGTATTGGTAGTTGGGTTGTTCAAATATAAAATTAGAAATTAGTATATTTAATTCAAGTAAGATATTAAGCTTCCTCAATCCCCCTTACATATTCCCCTCAAACATCAAGATTTGTGTTGGTTGCTCTCTTCTCGAATTTAGAAATATATGAAATAAAAATTAATATTTACAATAAATGAAGTTTTCCAAAATACCTAAAATGGCCATTCCAACGTTATTAGTCTTAATTATATATTACAAAACTTGGGGTTCAAGAAGGGGTGTTACACCAAATAAACATTATTTAGAATTTGTGAAAACAACCTAAACTTAGATACTTCTCAATCATGTATCATTGAACTTATTGAAATGGATAGAGGAGACATGCATTTCTCTTTTGTAGAGAAATAGAGGCAAATGGAGCTTAGAGCCAATTCTCAACCCATGAACTTACATACACATCAAGTATGCCCATGTACCCTTTTATGATAACAACAACATCCCCCATTTTTTACTATTTTTTATTTTTGCACAAATTTATTTAGCCTATGAATGTCAAAATAGTAAAGGGGGCCTCCTTCATTGTGATTCTACTTTTCTTGAGTGGTAATTAGTTGTTTTACTGTTCCTGTGTTCATCATTGAAAACATTATGAGGTCCTAATTCTATCTAATGCAAGCTTTCATGTCCTTGGATGCAAAAAGGAAGTCTTGGAAAAATTTACTTAGTTTGATTGGTTTGCTCTTTTAAAAAAGATTCAAGGTCTTCAATGATGCACTTCGTTTTGCTGAAGGGTGTTAATCATATAGTGATATAGGACCTCTAAAATTTTACTGAATGATTTTTTTTTCTTCTAATGACACATCATTGGTAGATATTCTTTCCTTGGTGACACATTTTTGGAAGATGAAATATTCATCGTTCGACAAAACACATCCCAAAAGAATCCTTTTTTAGACTGACACATCACCCAAAGATGGACATTCCTCCACGAAATGACACTTCAAGATCTTATTTTTCCTCCACTATATCTGTGAAAATTACTTCTTTATTTTCCAATCTAGTAGTTCCTATAAAGGTATTTCTCTTTTCCACACCTCTCCAAAATATTCTTTTTCTTCACTAATGTCACATTGAAGAAAAATATATTCTCTATCAATGTGTCATGCAAGAGATCTTATATTTCCTTTGATATGTTGTTGCAAGATTTTATTTCTTCAATAATACATCACCTAGGGAAGATATTCCTTTATCATCGATACATTTCTAAAAGATTTGTATCTTTCAGCAATACAACACCATGCCTTAACATTTTCCCACCTATTTTATTTTGATATGACATTCACTTTTTGAAGTTCCCACCAATGGTTAACGTCATGGTTATAAAATCCCAATTTCAAGCTTATTTCGAACACCATTTGCAAACAAGTTGATATTTGTAGTTGGGAATTACTGAGAGAGGGGGAGTGGGGGGTGAATCAATAATTCAAAATACTTTACATTTTCTCAACTTAATTTTCTTCTTATGTAAGCAATGGTTCATGTTTGTGCTCTATTATTATTGAATTCCTTTTGCAGGAGTCAATAGGAGAAATTTGCAGATTTATTTATAAAAAATTCAAGCCACATGCACACAACGTTCAAGAACCAACACATGAAGACACCATATCTAAGCGGAAATCCCGAAGGAAGAAAACCATGAATTTTAGGCTGAAAGTGATGTGAAGGCAAGCTCTACTCCTTATTACATCAGAATTTTGTAAGCTCCAACCTACAAGAGGCTCCTACCTCAAAGGAAGCTCCAACTCGCACAAATTTTCTACCAGCTATAACCCACAGGAGGATCCTACCTCAACAGGGTACAAATTGTTCTTTTTCAAGCTACAATATAAAAAGGGGCAGAAATATCTGAAGCACAAAGTCACAAATGTTAGTTACTTCTATCACAGTTCTATTGTCAAGTCTACTACTACACTGCTTCTCCTTTTCCACTTTGTGTCTCTTCTGCTGTTACTCATCAACTTTCTTATGCAGATTGTTTTTTTCTCAAAAATCCCTTTTTCCATTCCACATTGTATATTTTATAAGAAAGCCTTATTGGTTGTTTGTATTCTTTACAGGAATATGAAATGAGGCATTGTCCCTTGGTCTTCAAAAAAAAAGCTGTTGATAATATTGTCTCTTCATTTTCAGTTCTGAAAAATAATTTTTAACATAAACTAGAGCTGAAATAAAATAGCTCAACCAATGATGATTATTTTGTATCATACATTTTGTATTCAATGAAAACATATATTTTTCAGCTTGTGTCTCAATATTTTATGTTCCATTTGACAATGTTTAGCCTTTACATTGATTATCATAGCCTTTGCACTTCACATCACTTTCAACCTTTTGCATTCAAGCATAAATTATCACCAATTCAACATTCAACATTCATGTGATCAATGACATCAATGCCAACATTACCAACATTCTCCCCCTTTGGCATTGATGGCAACACAAAATATCTCTGCTTCCAGAAAAAATATACCTTTGTTACCTCCCCCTTTGACATCAATGGCAGGGGTTTTAAGATTGACAATGATAGTTCATAATAACACTCAATCCATAAAATCATATCCAATATTAGTGCCAAGTATTAATGCATTGTGAATGTTGGGGCTACTCCAAATTGTAGGCGCTATTCCAAATTATAGATGTTGATCCAAATTGTAGACCCTTCAAATGCAATATATTGAAAATGTTTCCATATTTCTTGCTGCTCTCCATTAGGGATGCCACTATTGTCTAATGTATGAATAATATTGTTGCAAATAATAACTAAGAAAAATAATAAATTGCTCCAAATAAACTTGTGGCAAGAGAGATAATACATATTGCTCCAAATAAATAGGTTGCTCTGTAATAAATAGGTTGCTTCATAATATTGAACGTTGGTATTAATGTTGCTGGTAATATATTGTAATACCAACTCAACACTCTTAGCAAAATCAACTCAACAGTGCTATCCAACTTTGTTTGCAATACCAAAATGCTACAAGTTATGGACATGAAAAGAGGCTCCATATTAATGCTGGAGCATTTGTATGTAATGCTGGATGCATTTGTATTAAACATTGGAGCATTTAATACGTTGGATCATGCATGTAACATGTTGAAGGAATTAGTATGTTAACACTGGAGGCATTTGGAGCAAATACATTGGAGGCATTTGGAGCAAATACGTTGGAGGCAAATACGTTTAGAGAAAATATGTCGGAGCAAATACGTTTGGAGAAAATATGTTGGAGGAAAATACATTGGAGCAAATAAGTTTGGAGAAACTACGTTGGAGAAAATATGTTAGAGGCATTTGGAGAAAATAAGCTGGGCATGTAATATGTTTTCATTTGTTCCTTCCTACAGTAACGTTGGAGCATGTAATAATGCTGAAACATGTAATACGTTGGGCATGTAATACGCTGGGCATTTTAATATGTTGGGCATTGTAATACGCTGGGCATTGTAATACGTTGGGTATGTAATACACTGGGCATGTAATATGTTTTGATTTGTTCCTTGCTGCAAAAACTTTGGAGCATTTAATAATGCTGAAGCATGTAATATGCTCGACATTTTTCTTTGTATTTGTTCCTTGCTGCAATAACGTTGGAGGCATGTAATACAATGGAGCATGTAATTCTCTGGGCATGTAATATGTTTTCATTTGTTCCTTGCTGCAATAACATTGGAGCATGTAATAATGCTGAAGAATGTAATGTGCTCGACATTTTTTTTTATTTGTTCCTTGCTGTAATAACGTTGGAGGCATGCAATAACGCTGGAGCAAATGCATAAGTTGAATGCATAGGTAATACTTCTTCCATTCCATTTCAAAGTTAAGGTATATATAATACTTGCATTGGAAGTCGATGTAATATTTCATATGCATAGGTAATCTGCCAAGGTATATAATACCAAACACTAAATGAATAATGATGAGCGCTCCATTTGTTGTAGGCTGCACAAAATAATGATGAACATTGCATTTGTTGTACGTTGGGCATTGTTGTAAGATGAGACTGAGATCTCTAATGACCGCCCATTATCCTATCGGTCATGCTGCTGCAATCAGTGAAGCATTTTATCTTTGTAATGCTAAGATCCTAATCTAAAGAGGTCTTGTCGAGAAGTGAGAACATTATCTGCTTGAACTGAAGAGAGATAAATTCATTATCATTCCACGAGCGCTCCAGAGAGATAAACGCATTATCATTCCACCAACGCTACAAAGAGATAAATGTATCACCGTTCCATGTGCTTTAAGGTAGATAGTACTCATATTCATACAAGGATACCACTGCATATAGTCATATGTTGTTACAACTGTAGCTGTGAGAAAAATATCATGGTACCATTAAAAAAACTGGAGCTATGAGAACGTTGTCCATTGATAACATTGAGCATTTAATATACATAATATTGATAACATTGAGCATTTAATATACATAATATTGCCCAGATTAGGGCATAAAACCTAAAAACCATTTCATTTGCAAATACAAATTGCTTGTCCATAGAAAATTCAATGTTTATGTGAGAAAGAAAATGCTGGTATCAAAGTAATATGCCACCAGAAATAATATAAGATGCTTCATTTATTCAACAATATCAAATAATCCCAAGGCTACTTTCAAATTTCTTAATGTTGCCTCCAATTTTATCAATGCTTCCTTTAATGTATCAACATTCTCTTTAATGTATCAAGGTTGCCTTCAATATCTCAATATTGTCTTCAAATAATACCAATGTTGTGTGCCATTAATTTAATGTTTATTTCATTCCATCATTATATATATATGTTTTTTTTCTCACAAACAAATACACATTAGCATATGGTAATAACGCTTCCCAAAGATGCCATTTAAAAGATATTGTATAATAATATCATTCCGATCATTCCAATACAAGGGAGGGATGGATCGTCTGTAGGGGCATTTTCCCCTCTAATTCAGTCACTGGCCAAAAAGGATTACAATTGTTCCAATGTCACTAATTCCATGTGTGCATTAATGCAGCATCAAATTTCTCTTAGCTCTCCAATAGTCATGGATTAATTTAGGGTACAAAAAATAAATTAGAGTAACATACTACTAAATAAATTAGGAATATATGAAATGTATCTCACTGGAATATATGGTTGTCAGTATTCATTATCTGAATTTCTGTCTCCTACCATCTCTTCTCCCATTTCCGTTCTTATCAAAATTCTGAAAAACCCATAATGATATTCCTGACCACATAGTCGTTACTCTTCCTTGCTATACTTTATTTGTAAGTGTTCATTTTTAGCACTATATATAGGCATCAAATTCCCCTTTTGGGCTGATATTTTCTTCCTTGAGATGCCTGCTTACTCTTTTAGTCTTCTTGATCTTTTTAGGGTTCTTCTTCATTTTTTTTTGAACTTTTCAATGTATGCAGTTAATTGGTGATGCCTCTTTCAATGACACTCATTGGTGATTTCTTGTTCATTTGGTGCTCTTGAAATTCTCTTATTATTGGATGCCTTTGAAGAATATATTTCAGTGACTAGAGAGAATAGAGTCTGCAACACAATGGATTTGAATGTCTCTCCATTTGCTTGCTATGTGAGAGATAAGCCTTATTTTCCACAACATTTATAGATATGGAGAATGCCCTCTTTGTATGATGCAATATTTTCTTTTTCAAATAAGCAAATATTTGTAATATATTTTTTGTTTAAACATAGCCTCATGTTAAGAAGATGCCTCTTTGAATTTAAGTGCTATGCTTTAGAATAGCTATAAGCTCCTGATGTATTGATTCTTCATTCAAATCCTTATGAGATGTTGGATCCTCATCTGATCTTCATCTTCAACTATGTTGTTGATGCTTTTCAAGAGATTTCTTTTATTGATGATGAATATATTTTAACTCTTCTTGCATCCAAATCTTTGTGTTCATAATAACAGTGCTGAAGGATTTAGAGAAATCCTAGTGATGCAGTGAAATGTAGCAATGTAACTTAATTACTTGCAGAACCATTTTCATTTCAATAGCAGTCTCTTGCACTCATAAAGGATATGTACATGAAATTATCCTTTACATTAGTACAACATTTGATTAGTTGTTGAGATAGATGTCTTCACATAGAGATTGCAAATAATATGGTTCAGATGTAGATCTCATGATGCTTCATGATGAATGCTTCTATAAACCAAACATAAAAATATATATATAATCTGCTCCTCCGCTTGATGGAAATACCTTTGATTTTTCTTGCATGCATATATATTTGAATATAATAGAATTTTCTCCTCCGCTTGATGTCAATACCTTTGATTTTGCTTCCATGCATATATTTGGATGGATCTCAGGTTTTTCATAGATCAAATGGCAGTTAAATACAAGAATCATCATAATGTACACTTATGCATCCCATATAAACACTTATATTGATCAAAAGATGAAGAATTCTGAGAAAAATTTGATGATGCAATTATACAATAAATTAGGTTTATCTTCCAACATGTTTTGAATAGATATGCAATTGTCTTAGTAGTACTATGTATGGTTGAAAATATTTATTTACATGTTTATATACATGATATATACATGTGTACATATTCAAGAATGGAATTTTGAATGGTGAACCTAATTGATGTTGCTAGCTCATGAAGAAAGTGTCTTGATCTCACAATTGATGATGCTTTTGTTCTTGCTGCTTCTTAACTTCTTCAAATTCTTGACATAATCATAAGCCTCTTGTTCCTCTTCATTACTCCTTCCTTCTACTACAATCTCCCCCTTAGACGGTGCTCAATTTCATATATTCTGTAGTATTTAAGGTTCTCCTTTTCAAGTCACATTAGTGAAGAGAGTTTGTAAAAATTATCCCTAACTTGTTTCTCACATATTCAAATTATTCTCTAGCAAGAGGCTTGTAAATATATTTTTTATTTGTTCTTTTGTGGGTATGTACTCCAACTTCATTGTTTGTTGAGTGACTTATTCTCTGAGAAAGTGGTACTTTATAGGTATATGCTTAGTCTTTGAGTGGAGCATAGGATTTTTGAAATGTTTATTTCACTTTTATTGTCACATTTGATAGATACAGGTTCATTAAAATTAACCTTCATATCCTGTAGTGTATGTTTCATCCACAACACTTATGTGCAACAAGCTGCAAATGCTATATATTCTGCTTCTGTTGTAGATAGAGAAGCTGATGATTATTTATTGCTTAAACAAGCAGCCAAAGACTCTCATAGGTAGAATGCACCACCACTTGTACTTTTTCTATCATCCACACAACAGGCCCAATCCACATCTGTGTATGTTGTCAGTGTAAAGTCCAACCCTTATGGATACCATATACCATAGCTTGTAGTTTCGTTCAAGTACCCGAATATCCTCTTAGTTGCTAACAAATGACTTTATTTGGGTGATTATTGATATCTTGCCACTAATCCCACTGTTAGGTATGACAGACTTCCTATCATAGATCTATAAAGCTTTTGATCCACATCAGGTGATTCATCATCTGCACATAACTTATATCCAATAGTCATGGGAGTTGTAAAATTGATTATATCGAGTAGTCATGGGAGTTGACCATTTGGAACCTTTTTAGCATATCGCTTATATATTTCTATTGAGAAATGAATATGCATCCAGCCTTTTGTAGGATTTGAAGCCCTAAGTAGAAGGTAAGTTCTCCGATCATTGCATCTCGAACTCAAACTTCATCTCTTCAACAAACCATTTTACTAGATGATATTTATTGCTGCCAAACATGATATCATACACATACAAAACCACAATTAGTAATTCATTTCCATCAACCTTTATGCATATATTACTATCAACTCCTCCTCTCTTGAAACCCTATTTTTGAAAGTACTTGTCCAGTCTAGAGTACCATGCTGGTGGTACTTGTTTAATACCATACAATGCTTTCTTTAACATGCATACATAGTTAGGCTTATCTAATAGTGAAAAAACTTCATGTTGTTCCATATAGACTTCTTCCTTAAGTTCACCATTTAGGAAAGCATACTTCATGTCCATTTGGTATACCTTGAAATCATAGTAGCACACAAAGGCCAAAAACATCATGATTTCATGAATGGTGCAAAAGTCTCTTAATAATCAAGACCTTCCACTTGTGAGTAACCTTTACACACTAGTCTGGCTTTGTTTCTAACAACTTGACCTTGTTCATTCATCTTATTTTTGAATACCCATTTTGTGCCAATGACGTTCTTTCCCACATGTCTTAGTGTTAGTTCCCAAGTATTGTTCTTCTCAATTTGGTCTAACTCCTAGTTCATAGCATCTATCCAACTTTTATCTTTACTTGCCTCATCAAAGTTCTTTGGCTCTATCTATGACAACATAATTATATGAACATGCTCAAATTTTTCTGCTAGTAGCCTCCTTGTTTGTACTCATTTACTTTTATCTCCAATAATTTTATTCTTCAGGATGACTCTTTTGAGTGTGTCTTGAGAGTCCTTTTGAATGAGTCTCTCTATCTTCTAATTCTTCATCATGTACTTCATTTTATTTACATACATGATGATGATGGTATGGTGGATTGGTAAAACCTATGATCTTGTTCTTATTGGGTAGCTCTTCGTTAACCTTTACATCTATGCATTCCACAATATTATGCAGTCTTTTATTATAACAGATGTATCCCTTACTTTTTTATGAATATCCCAAAAATATTCCCTCATCTAATCGAGCACCAAACTTTCCTAGCTTTTCATCATTATATTTGATATAGCACTTACTCCCAAATACTTTAATTTTTTTGATTGAAGCTGGCTTACCATGACATAGTTCATAAGGTGTCTTACCACAATTTGGTCTGAGATGTGCCTTATTGAGAATATGTACTATTGTATGTACCGCTTTTGCCCAATAGTTTTGAGGAATGTTTCTTTCTTGCATCATGGTTCTGGCCATTTGCTGAACAAGTTTGTTTTGTCTTTTTGCAACTCCATTCTATTAAGGTGTGTCTACAATAGTATATTGTAATTTATTCCAAATTCATAACATAGGTCGACAAACTCATATGTGGTAAATTCACCTCCTCTATCTGACCTTATGCACTTTATCTTTCACCTTGTTTGATTTTTTGTCAATGCCTTGAATGTTTTAAATTTCTCAAATGCTTTTGACTTGTTTATGAGAAATGCCACCCAAGTCAATCTCGAATAGTCATTGATTACTAGCATGAAATGTTGTTCTCCTCTTGGTGCTTCTGTTCTAGAAGGCCCACACAAATCCATATGAACTAGCTCCAAAGGCTTACTACTTGATAGTTTATCTTTGACATTGAATGATGTTCATGTTTGTTTATCCATTTGACATGATTTGCATATAGTGTTTTGAGGCTTCTTCAATGTTGGTAGATCTCTAACTGCTCTCGTCTTACTGAGTCTGATGATGTGATCAAAATTGAGATGCCCCAATCTCTTATGCCACAACCAAGATTCATCTTGTTCGCTGATGTAGCATTCTTCACTTTCTTCCTTCAAGATATATACATTATTCTCAGTTCGAACTCCTTTAGCCAGAACCTTCCCTGTAGATGTTGACATAATTTCATAGTCTTGAGCTCTAAAGAGAACATCACAACCTTTGTCACACATTTGACTTACACTCAACAAGTTATATTTTAGACCATCTCTTTTGTTGTTCAGACTAATTGTACCCTTTCCTCTAATTCTTCCTCATTCATCATTATTGAATGTGACATTTCCAATTTTATTTTCATTCAGGGAAACAAAATTGCTTTTATCTCCTATCATATGTCTAGAGCAACCACTGTCCATGTACCATTTATTGTTTTGACCTTGAGCATACAAAACTAGGTCACACTTATTAGGTTTATTTACTTCTACCTTCTTTCTCCATTGCATGTATCCATTTTTTTTATAAATACTCTGATATGTTAATATATTGTCTTTAAGATGACATTCATATGACTTGTGCCAAAAGTTGTGACAATAGAAACATTAAGTGATATCAAGGAGAGGAGTAAATGCATTTTTGTCTAGATTGATAATAGAAACATTCAATGATATCAAGGAGAGGAGTAAATGCACTTTTTTCATGATTCATGTTTGTTTTAATGTTTGTGAATCCATTCTTTATTATCTTAAAATTCCCCAAATCAATTCTTTTGACACAAGCTCTGCAATTTATGGCTTTATGTCCAAAATTTTTACAGTGGTAACAATATCCATAAAAAAAATATATGTTCTTGGTAGTGGATGTTGTTTGAGAATCTAATCATCTTGGAATTTGATAATCATGTCTCGTAAAGAAGTGTGGTTAATGATAGATTGTTATTTGATTGTCCATTTCTTTTGCCTTTTGTACTTTCCCAAAAATGTTCCTTTGCAGTTGTTCATTTGATGTTGAAGTGTTGCTCAAATTTTTGTTCCTCAGATTGATGTGAGTTTTCATATTCTCCCCTAGCAGCTTTTACAAAGGTGATTGTCCTTTTATCCTCTGTCATGGATTTACTAGATTCTCCTTCATAGCCTAACCCAATATTTATGGGTGGAGACCTCTGAGCATTTAATATCACATCTATTTTTTCAGACCCTTTTATCTGCTAAATATTCATGTTTAGTTCAGTTTGAGCCTTCTTTAGCTTCTTCTTCAGACTTACCACCTCTTCTTCCAATCTTTCACACTCCTGGATTTTCTATTTTATTTGCTTCATTAAAATGTCTTCCACCTTCTTTGCTTCTTCAAGTTCAACTTTCAACTTGATAATTCCTTTTGAATTTGATTCTTCCTTTACATGTTTCAAAATGATCTCTTTTTGCTTTCTATTATTTAGTTTAAGACTTTCTATTTCATCTAGGGCACTGATTAAATCCCCCTCAAGGTCTACCTCACCTTCCTCTTCTTATTCATATTCATGGCAATCCTTTTCAAGTTCTTCCAAGTCCATCAACATGAATTCACTCGTTCTATTTTCACTAGAGGATTCATTGGGACTTTTAGATCCACTGCTATCTTCTTGAGCATAGAAACTTTTTCTTTTGAATTTTCTCTCTTTCTACATTTTGTTCTACTTGTTCTTATCTTTTCCTTTAGGCTGATTTTCCTTTCTTATAAAGACATTTTGATGCATAATGTCCCACTCTTCCACAGTTCAAACACTTAAATGGAATTTTTCCTTTGTACTTACCCGTGCCTTTCTTCAATCTTCTCACAAATTTTGCTTCTTCTTCATCAGAACTTGAGCATGAACACTCATTTTCTTCTATGGGCTTGTCTGCCTTGAAAGTTTCCTGTCTACTGGTTTCCTTCCCTTTTGGAATTCTCATCTCATATGCTGTCAAAGATCCAAGTAGTTGATCTCTGTTCAAAGTCTCAAAGTTTGTTGTCTCTTCTATAATTGAAACCGTAGGATTTAATTTAGAAGGTAACAACCTCAATATTTTATAAACTATTACACTTTATTTGATTGTTTCTCCTAGATCCATCATAATATTTACGAATTCATCAACTCTTAAAAAGATTTTAGCTACATCTTCATCTTCATTCATTTTTAAGGTCTCAAACTACATTCTATACACCTGTAATTTGACCATTTTCACCTTTTTATCTCCTTCATGAATATTCTCTAATTCAATCGAGATGAATTTGGCTGTCTCACAATGCATTACTTTGATAACTTAGACTCTCATAGACCATTAAGAAGTGCATTCATAGATTTTTCATTAGCTATAAAATTCAGTTTGACATCTTTGCCACTGGTTGCTTCCTTTGGTTCTTCATACCTTATCATCACAACAACCCAAACTTCTACTCCTAGAGACATTAAATATGCCTTCATTCTCACTTTTCAGAAGGCATAGTTTGTACCAATAAATAAAGGGGCTTTATTTATTAAGCATCCTTCTTGAATTTCCATCTTAGGACCTCTTTCAAGTTGTTAGACTACTACTGAAGGAACTTGGCTCTTATACCAATTGATATTTATAGTTGGGAGTTACTAGGGGTGGGGGGTGAATCAGTAATTCAAAATAATTTACATTTCTCAACTTAATTTTCTTATTATGCAACTAATGGTTCATTTTTGTGGTCTATTATTATTGAATTCCTTTTGCAAGTGTCAACGAGAGAAATTTGTAGATTTATTTATAAAAAATTCAAGAACATTACCACAACATTCAAGAACCACACCAGATAAAAGTGTAAAATCCGAAGGGACAAAACCACGAATTTTAGGCTGAAAGTGATGTGAAGGCAAGATGATACTCCTTATTACATGATATCTTTTGTAGGCTCCAACCTACAAGGGGCTCCTACCTCAAAGGAAGCTCCAACTCCCACAAATTTTCTGCAGGTTACGACCCACATGAGGCTCCTACCTCAATAGGCTACAACATGTTCTTTTTCAAGATACAATATAGAAAGGGGAAGAAATATCTCAAGCACAACATCAAGTCACAAATGCTGGTTACTTCATTCACAATGCTGTTGTCAAGTCTACTGTTGCACTACTTCTCCTTTTCCACTTTGTCTCTCTTCTGCTGCTGCTCATCAACTTTCTTATGTAGGTTATTTTTTTTCTCAAAAAGCCCTTTTTCAATTACACATTGAATATTTTAAAGGCAAGCCCTATTGGTTTTTTGTATTCTTTGCAGCAATATGAAATGGTGCATTGTCTCTTGGTCTTAAAAAAAAACTGTTCATAAGTTTGTCTCTTCATTTTCAGTTCTGAAAAATAATTTATAACATAAACTAGAGCTGAAATAAAACAACTCAACGAGCAATGATTATTTTGTATCATACATTTTCTGTTCAATGAAAACATATATTTTTCATCTTGTTGTCTCAATATTTTATGTTCCATTTGACAATGTTTAGCCTTTACATTGATTAGCATAGCCTTTGCACTTCACATCACTTTCAACGTTTTGCATTCAAGCATAAATTATCACCAATTCAACATTCATGTGATCAATGACAACATTACCAACACAAGTCATTTGAGCACTTATTGCAATGGTTCTAACACCTCATTCTAGACTATCCACCCTACATGCAGTCACCACATATCACCAACCTAATCATTCCTCATAATCTTGACCACTCGTCGGTTGATAAGTAAGCCAACCCCTAAACCAACTTAAAAATTTTGATTTATCTTTATAAAAAAAAAGAAAGGTTAATTCCTAGACTGGCCCAAACCTTAGTGATTATTGATCTAATTCGATGAAATCCTGATACCGAGTCTCCCAAGTAAGCCCACCTAAAGCTAGAGGATGGTACTTTTGGACACCAGGTCTATAGAAAGAAAACTTATACTGATAGCTATCTTCATGCTGACTCTTACCATCATCCTTCCCAAAAATCTAGCGTCTTAAACACTCTAGCTGTTTGGGCTTTCAGGATTTCTGACCCTGATCACCTAAAAGAAGAGATTGAACACTTAACCTCTGTCTTCAAAAACCTTGGATACAAGGAGTGGAGTATCAGGAAAGCTATAAGAAGAGCTCAGGATAAGGTCCTCTCTAAGCGTCCACCTGAAGACAAGAAAGAAAATTATGGGAAAGTTTACCTTCCATTCATCCAAGGGATTATAGATAAGATTGCAAAATTTTTAAGGAAGAACAACATAAACACTCAATTTACAACATGTGGAACTATAAGGAAAATGATGAGGTCAGTTAAGGATAACATTGATAGTCAACAACTCAAGGGTGTGTACAAGATTGATTGCTCTTGTGGCAAGAGTTATATTGGGGAAACAGGTCGGTCTTTGAAAATAAGACTAAAAGAGCACGCGACTGATATAAAGAATGAGAGATCCCGTACATTAGCCCTTGCAGAACACTCGTCCAAAACCAAACATCATGTGTGTTTGGAAGACGCTAAGATAATTGCAAGAGAGGATAATTATCATAAGAGAAAAATCAGAGAGGCCATCGAAATTATGAAATTTCCTTAGAACCTCAACATGGACAATGGGAGTGAAATTAGTGAAAATTGGCTTCCCCTAATTAGACAAATAAACCCCTCCAGGCCTTTGGAAGCATAGTATTAGGGGTTTTCATATTAATAAATTTAATTAATTAATTTTAATTAGATTAATTAAATCAAATTAATTTAATTTAATTTAATTAATTATATTAATTAAATCAAATTAATTTAATTTAATTTAATTAATTATATTAATTAAATTAATTTTAATTAATTCTAAATAAAAATAGAAATTAAATAAAATTACTCAAATAATTAATAATAACCAAGAAAATTAATAAATAAAATAAAGATTATAAATTAATTAATTGATTAATTAGACAATTAGGGCATAATAGGTTAAACAATGAAAAATGGTAAATAGCAATAATAAAATAAATAAAATTATAGATAAAATTAAATAAAAATAAAAACAATAAAAAGAATTATAAATTGATTACTTAATTAATTTTAATTAAATTTATTTAGATTAATTAAATCAAAACTAATTAATTTAATTATTTAATTATATTAATTTTAATTAATTTTAAATAAAAATAAAAATTAAATAAAATTAGTCAATTTGTTAAACTAAAACAATCAATAATAACCAAAGATTAACATTTGATTAATAAATAAATAAATAAAATAAAGATTATAAATTAAATAAATAAATAAATAAATAAATAAATAAATTTAATTATATTAATTTTAATTAATTCTAAATAAAAATAAAAATAAAATAAAATTAGTGAATTTATTAAACTAAAACAATTAATAATAACCAAAGATTAGCATTTGATTAATAAATAAATAAATAAAATAAAGATTATAAATTAAATAAATAAATAAATAAATTAATTGATTAATCAAAAAATTAGAGCTAAATAGGATTAACAATGAAAAATGGTAAATAACAATAAATAAATAAAAAATAAATAAAAAAGAATTATGGATAGAATTAATTAAAATTAAACTAATTAATTAATCAATTAAATTAAAATTAAAACAATAAAAAGAATTATAAAATAAATAAATTATACTTATTTATGAATTAAGTATATCAATTAAAATATTTTTAGGTTCTAGGTAAAACAATGGGAATAATTAAAGCTAAATTAATAATTAATTAAAAATAAAAATAAATAAGAAATCATATATATAAATGGTTAGGGATCTAGGTTTATTTATACCCATGTCAAAAGACTCTTCTCTCAAATAAGCTTTCATTCATATTCTATCTAATTTAGTCCTGATGATGGACCCCCTTTGGGGTTTGAAACATCGACAGAATGAACACGAAACTGTGGATAATCCGGATCATGCCACTGCAAAAAACTACCACAGAAGCTTAAAATCTAACATAACTTCCCTGTACGGAGGGGAAACATGGAAGGAGATCTGTCTTCTCGAAATCTTGAGGATAAAAATTGAGAGGAGAACTGCAGACCTGCAATTTCTGAAACAATGTAGAAACAAGAAAATCATTCCTCCTTTTGCTAAGGTAAATCATAGACTATTTAATCATTATAATAATAAATCGTTTTTGAAATTAAGTTTGGCCCTAATTCGAAGTGAAATCAGAAGAACCAGGGCAGCGTTAGACAGGCTCAATCGCCTGGCCCTTTCCACTCATCTAAAACTAACTATGATAATCAGCTTCGATCTATGGAAAATAATTGATGCAAAAGCTGCATTGAAGGCCCAGACAGAGGGTAGAATTGCCCGGGAAAGACAATCCAGGAAGCTGGCCAAGTTAGAAGGAGGTGTGGGTTTATCTACTGTGGAAAGCAATCTAGCCTTAAAGGAAGGCAGCGCAGAAACGATTTCACAAACGATTTCACCAACGAAAGACAACGAAGAAACGAAAGACAGCGAAGAAATAATTTCAGACAACGTAGCTGAGAATGATAACGCTGAAGACTCATGTGAGGTTTCTAGCAGAACGAAGTTGAAACCGGTCTCCTGCGCTGTTCACTACGACAAGCCACCAATGGTTTCCTACGCTGTTCCCTACAAGCCACCAAAATGCATGATGGACGTCTCCCACGCTGTTCCTTACGCTACCAGCAACCTGAAACATACTCGTAATACTAGCAACATGAAATACGCCTGTAACAACAACACTAACATGGTGAGCAGCGTGGTCTCCTGCGCTGTCTCATGCGTTGGTTCCAGCAACGATGAAAAGAAGCGCAACACTAATAGCGCTATCACATCAGGTTACAACAATAATTTTAATAAAACCGGTGCAAACATAATTGAAGGTGGAATTGAATCCGTTATTAGCAGGGATGAGACTATTAAGGATGTTGAAATCAAGAACATTAGCATTGATGCTAGAAGAATCATGGAGGATGGAAATACTACAACACACTATTATAATATATATAAGGACAGAAGCAGCATAGAAGGTAAGAATCTAGATGCTGAAACTAATGCAGGTTGTAGAATTATTAAAAATGATAATGCTACAGGTGATAATCAATTTAGGGCAGAATCTAATAATTCTGACAATGGTAGGTCTGTTATTGGGAACCCCAGTGTTCCAAATAAACATGATAAGGGAGTCATTAATCTCTCATCCATAATGCTCACTTCTGAAGAAATCAATATCCTTAGCAAAGGATTGGGATTTGCGGTCTCTCCTAAGAACATTCCATTTGAAAGCATCATCTGCAACATTGAGAATGGGACTCAAGGCCTTTCATCAAACAATAAAGAGATATTAAGACAGGAATGTTCCCTAGCTATGTTGAAGTCTAAACGCCCAAAGAGTAACCTGAATAAAGAGGGGCGAGAGGCTCTTAGATCTCTCCGAAATAATGATAAGATAGTTGTTCTTAAAGCTGATAAAGGAGGGGCCACTGTTGTGTTAAATAAAGAAGACTACATTCATAAAATGAATGAGCATTTAAATTGTGGGAGTTATAGAAGAGTCAACTCCAACCCTATTCCCAAGGTGATAAAACAAGTCAAGAAAGCCATCATGGAAACTAACCTGGAAGATAAAATAAAAAAGAAGCTGATTCCCTCCTGTGAGGTTATTCCTAGAATCTATGGATTACCAAAAATCCATAAGGAAGGGGTCCCTCTTAGACCAATTGTTAACACCATTGGTTCCCCTACCTATGAATTAGCTAAGTATGTAGCTAAGATCCTAAAACCTCTGGTTGGTAACACAGACTCTTTTATAAAAGACTCGAATGATTTTGTAAAGCTTATTAAGAATAAAAGGGTGGATAAAGATGATATTCTAGTAAGTTTTGATGTGGTTTCTTTGTTTACAAAGATTCCTCTAGATGAAGCTGTTCATGTTATAAAGATGGCCACCGATCCTGAAACAACAAAGCTTGCAGAAATTTGTTTACGGTCCACTTTTTTCAGTTTTCAAGATCACTATTATGAACAAATATCTGGAGTCGCCATGGGTTCCCCACTCTCACCTATTGTCGCCAACTTATACATGGAGTACTTTGAAAGAAAAGCCCTTGACTCATTCCCTTTGAAGCCAGCTTGGTGGAAAAGATTTGTTGATGACACTAACCTGAATTGGACTCATGGTAAGGCGGAACTGGAGAAGTTTTTCAATCATCTTAACTCTATATCTTCTGAAATCAAATTTACTATGGAGCTTGAAGAGAACGGTAAGATCCCCTTTCTAGATGTTCTGATCAGTAGAAAAGAGGATGGTACTTTGGGACACCAGGTCTATAGAAAGAAAACTCATACTGATAGCTATCTTCATGCTGACTCTTACCATCATTCTTCCCAAAAATCTGTCGTCTTAAACACTCCAGCTGTTAGGGCTTTCAGGATTTCTAACCTTGATCACCTAAAGGAAGAGATTGAACACTTAACCTCTGTCTTCAAAAACCTTGGATACAAGGAGTGGAGTATCAGGAAAGCTATAAGAAGAGCTCAGGATAAGGTCCTCTCTAAGCGTCCTCCTGAAGACAAGAAAGAAAATTATGGGAAAGTTTACCTTCCATTCATCCAAGGGATTACAGATAAGATTGCAAATTTTTGAAGGAAGAACAACATAAACACTCAATTTACAACATGTGGAACTATAAGGAAAATGATGAGGTCAGTTAAGGATAACATTGATCGTCAACAACTCAAGGGTGTGTACAAGATTGATTGCTCTTGTGGCAAGAGTTATATTGGGGAAACAGGTCGGTCTCTGAAAATAAGACTAAAAGAGCACGCGGCTGATATAAAGAATGAGAGATCCCGTACATCAGCCCTTGCAGAACACTCGTCCAAAACCAAACATCATGTGTGTTTGGAAGACGCTAAGATAATTGCAAGAGAGGATAATTATCATAAGAGAAAAATCAGAGAGGCCATCGAAATTATGAAATTTCCTCAGAACCTCAACAGGGACAATGGGAGTGAAATTAGTGAAAATTGGCTTCCCCTGATCAGACAAATAAACCCCTCCAGGCCTTTGGAAGCATAGTATCAGGGGTTTTCATATTAATAAATTTAATTAATTAATTTTAATTAGATTAATTAAATCAAATTAATTAATTTAATTAAATTTAATTAGATTAATTAAATCAAATTAATTAATTTAATTTAATTTAATTAAATTAATTTAATTAATTCTAAATAAAAATAGAAATTAAATAAAATTACTCAAATAATTAATAATAACCAAGAAAATTAATAAATAAAATAAAGATTATAAATTAATTAATTGATTAATTAGACAATTAGGGCATAATAGGTTCAACCATGAAAAATGGTAAATAACAATAATAAAATAAATAAAAATGAATTATGGATAAAATTAAATAAAAATTAATTAATTAATCAATTAAATTTAAATTAATTAATTAAATAAAAATAAAAATTAATTACTTAATTAATTTTAATTAAATTTAATTAGATTAATTAAATCAAATTTAATTTAATTTAATTATTTAATTATATTAATTTTAATTAATTCTAAATAAAAATAAAAATTAAATAAAATTAGTCAATTTATTAAACTAAAACAATTAATAATAACCAAAGATTAACATTTGATTAATAAATAAATAAATAAAATAAAGATTATAAATTAATTAATTAATTAAATAAATTAATAAATAAATAAATTTAATTATTTAATTATATTAATTTTAATTAATTCTAAATAAAAATAAAAATTAAATAAAATTAGTCAATTTATTAAACTAAAACAATCAATAATAACCAAAGATTAGCATTTGACTAATAAATAAATAAATAAATAAAGATTATAAATTAAATAAATAAATAAATAAATAAATTAATTGATTAATGAGAAAATTAGGGCTAAATAGGATTAACAATGAAAAATGGTAAATAACAATAAATAAAATAAATAAAAAAGAATTATGGATAGAATTAATTAAAATTAAATTAATTAATTAATCAATTAAATTTAAATTAAAACAATAAAAAGAATTATAAAATAAATAAATTAAACTTATTTATGAATTAAGTATATCAATTAAAATATTTTTAGGTCCTAGGTAAAACAATGGGAATAATTAAAGCTAAATTAATAATTAATTAAAAATAAAAATAAATAAGAAATCATACATATAAATGTCGGCTTCTTTATAAAAATTAGGGATCTAGGTTTATTTATACCCAGGTCAAAAGACTCTTCTCTCAAATAAGCTTTCATTCATATTCTACCTAATTTAGTCTTGATGATGGACCCCCTTTGGGGTTTGAAACGTCGACAGAATGAACACGAAACTGTGAATAATCCGGATCATGCCACTGCAAAAAACTACCACAGAAGCTTAAAATCTAAAAAATTATCCTCTTCAAGGGGAAACCTCCTTTATATTACATAAATGAACAATTCTTGGATGATGCAAATGATAAGACCTCCTTGGTATATATAGGAGTCTAAAGGGCCATAATATAATTAGAGGCTACAAAATAATAATAATGTAAGGGCACAACAATAACAATAATGGGATTTTATGGGGCACAAAAATAACAATATAGGGGATACATGGGCACAAAAATAACAATAGGGGCTACACTAATAATAAAAATAAGGGGGATACACTAGTATTATAGGGACCTAACAACACCTTGCCAATTAGTGACCTTGTATGAATCAACCAAAATACACATATGAGAACACCAACATGTCATTTTGTAATACATTTTATATTTCTAACTAGTTTAATTTGTTGTGTTGTTACTATGGATGGACTACAAGAATTATTTCGGCCCCTTACATGACAAGAAGTAGCAAAGAACCTGACATCATGGTTTCTTCAAATAGGGATGAAGGACGGTATCGACCAACACACTAGGACCTATGTTCAATAACACCCTATGAATTATAGATAAAGAAATATAATTTCAGAGGGGTGATATATATACTAAACGTTCCAAAGTGAGAACTTCCCTGATTCTCCTCCTCAAGAACCAAACTTGGGAATTTACTAAATAATTAGGTGCTTGTCTCAAAAAACTGTAGCTCGCCCAAGAGTATTCCCATGCGCGAAAGTGATTGGTTGAATCATTATGCATGCAATTTTAGAGCATGGAATGATTAGGGACACTAAAGGAAAATATCTATCCACATTCATCCCATTTACTCTCATAACAATATGCAAACCACATGATAAAGAATTAGAGCTCATTGATTACTAGATAATTTCTTTCCCCTGAAACCTCAAGGAAGTAATGAAGAAGTGGTGGATTCCTAGAAAACAATTAAAGATGAGGACATTTGGTTTATACCCCACCAATCATCTTAGGACCCTTTACTAATATGTATTAGTTATACTCTACTAGTTATATGGTCAACCAAATGCTAAGAAATTTATGGAAATGTGGGTTCCTTTGATATATCAGATTACAACCATAGGGTTCATCTTCAATTGGGTAAATATTCTTTTTAAAGTCTTGGAAGAAGAAATTTCAACATCAAAGAATCTGACAATGGGAGAACATGCATAATTTCATGTCATCTTGTCTATTAGGTGTGATGTACATAATGAAAGCATACCATAAAATTGAATGGGAGTGGAAATTGGGTGCATCCCCAATAGACATCTATTGCAATGACATATAAGAACACATATATTTCATCCACTTATTCTAATACATGTGAAAAGTTTCTCATATCCTTTCAATGAACTACTAGTTTTTCTTCCAACACCTTGTATGATAGACCAAGTTGTGCAAGTAGTCGAGATAACAGGTGACTAGTATGTATTGGATCATGGGATGTATACCAAGGCATATGGCATGGTGGAAGATCCCCACTTGTTACCTGTTGTAGCAGCTACAACACCCTCCAAAATTTTGGCTTGCATCTAATTTTGGAGCCTTCCTTGGATTTTTACTTGATGTTTGCAAACACTCGGGTTCACCCCGTGGGCTTGTGTGAGTCGCTGCACCCTCCTTGCTTGACCATTCAACGAACAAATTTTTACATGTTGGTGTCAATGCCTCGCCTACAACCATGTTCTAGTCATGCACAAGGTCCTCGCTTCCTATGTACATGTTGTATTCGCTATGTGAACATTCGTCGCCCTCACACACGAAATTGTATGAACTGTCGTGCAAGTGTCGTCACGGTCGTTCAATGATCTATCACAAGTGTCGCACTTGTTGCTCGTACCGTCAGTCAGTCATGTTAAATATATGTTGTCTTGATGGTTTGAGGCGTCTTGTCGTTAGGTCATGTTGAGTGTGTGTTTGCAAGGTCGCGTATGCACAAATTCACTCACTCACACACTTAGTCATTTTTGCTGAAGTTTTGACGACTAGATCACCCTCTAACAACCAAACATCCACCCTATAATCGACTCGATCGGCTGTCACCCAGAACAACGCAAAAGTGTCTCACAAGCCTTTTGAATATGCACTTCTCGCAAGCTGATCAACCAACCCTCCTACTGGTCAACCAGAGAGTTTGACCGGGCAGTGACCCTGGGACTCACTCGCCTAAAAAATTACGTAGAAGCTGCAGACCTTGCCCTCTTCGTTGATTGAGGAAATTACACAGACATGCCATACAGATTTCGAGTGCCCATCCTTGCCTCCCTCAGAAAATTGCATAGCTTTTCCAGCCAGCCACCTAGTCAGCTGGCCGGTTGCTCACTCAGAAAACTGCCCAAATTTCATGAGCAAGCCCCTTAGCTTCCAAACATCCTGCTCAGCTCAGAAACTGCGCAGAGGTGTTCAGCAGGTTTGCCTCCCAACAATTGCACAGTTTTTGTTTCCAACAATCCTGCAGCCCACTGCCATCTCCCTCCAGGAATTGTGTAGTTTTTGCAGCCAAGTCATCCCGTAGCCCATTGCCATCTCCCTCCAAGAATTGCGCAGTTTTTGCTGCCAAGCCTCGTGCAGCCCGCAACTAGCTCCCTCCAGAAATTGCGTAGTTTTTTCTGCCAAGGGACTCTGCTGCCTGAACTGCTTCCCTCCAGAAATTGCATAGATTTTCCCTCCAGCCGAGCCAAATCCCGCGGATATTCACTGCTAATCCGGATTACCCGTCTCAGTCTCTCAGTGACCTTTGTGCAATTTTTACCAGTAGTGCTCGGAGCTCGAATCCCAGCTTGAAACTTGCCCCGCACAGTTTTGTAGCCTTGTCCTCTCTCCCAGTCACCTGCATCCTAAAGCGAACGATTATGCATGATGGTAGACTAGGAGGTTTATCGATTTGATGTCGTCTCGTCATGATTGATTGCAGATACAGGTACATGAATAGACATGACGCAACGATAAATGGGATGAACAAGGAGAGTACATGCAAAATGATGTGTCCGCGAACAGACAAACAAATGATGCATGCGAGGAGATGTGTTCGAGAATGGACGACCATCCGAAGATGTGTTCACAAATGAAAGGACGAATGAACATGCAAGGGGATATTTTTGCAAATAGACAAACATGTCGAGCATGCCAAAGTACAAGTAAGGAGAAACATGCACATGCAACATCAAGTGAACCCAATGACCATTGAGGACTCCACACACCTTTCCATGCGAAGGTGAAGCTGTGATACACCAAGAGGACATCCCTCACCCAGCAACACTGCAACTTGACATGCACACCACCAGCAACATGAACATACCAGCACTGTCATGTTGATTCGTGTCATGAGTCATGTAGGTCACATCACTACTGTGGGCCATACTATTGTAAATCAATGTAATGTAACGTGGATGTCCAAGAGACCCATTTGTAATATGAAGAGTCATGTAAAATTAAAAAGTCATGAAAGTCAAACAGTCATGAGGGAAGTCGAACAGTCACAAGGGCCAATTTTACCCTTAGCTATAAATAGCCCTCATTTGTGCATGCAAAAGACTTTTCACCTTGGCTCCTCCCACATAGCCTTGAGAGTTTGTAATCTTTTCTTTGAGAAGCGAGTAGTGGCTCCAACGCCTTGCCTACGAGGTTAGTGATGTATGGTGTATCAATTTGTCTTGTAACTTTTGCTTAATTCAGAAGCCTGATAAAAGCCAACACATTTTCACACATGTGTGTTAACTGTTTGTAAGATTAATCTTGAACACTTGTAATACATGTTGCTTTAACCTGTGTTAAACAATTGAACTCATTTAGCTATTCTAATACATATATTTATGAAAATGTGTTGTATAAGTTGTTAACATTGTCCTGCCTGTGTTGGTTACCTCCCCGGACATCAGACAAAACCTTTCATGTAAACTTGTTATAACGATCATCGAACACTGCCCCACTGGGTGTTGTATGTGCTATCTTCCCTTGTGTGTTGTGACTACCACATCCATGTGGATTGCTCCTCTAGAAGCTGTGCATGTACTATGGTGTTGTGTGTATCTGATAGAGTTGGGACTTCCACCCTTCTAATTGGAGACTCACTCCCACCCTCTATCTTTGCTGTGAAAGAACCTTCACACAAGTAACACTAGCACTCACCATGCACGCGAACCTCGCTATTCGAAGATAAAGCAAACCACTCTCTCGTGCTGACAAGCAAGAGCTAAGTCAATTATTTAAGATAATGGAAACTGGGCCATCATATCGGATGGGAGTCCTACACCAAATGGTGTGAGGTCTAGTTGGGACTTCATACTGGGGAGATCCCTTGAATGTTGGTGGGTCCAGCATCGTCAACTTTTTTGGTGCTAGAAGGAGGGCCGCCAATTGTTTATGGCTGAATGTCCTCTCACACCCACTCATCAATCACATGGTCAAGGCAGTAACTTGCACTCCCTCTCACCTACGCACGACTCTGAAGTTGGTTACTCCTCACTTCCCAGACGTGAACAATTTTTTTGTATCAGCATCTTCACTCTGTCCATCCCATCACTCATCAGTTCGCGAAAGTAGTCAGATTGATCCTAGGAGTACAACATCTTCCATATACGTAAAAAAAGCCAAAAAACACTCCCACAAGGGTTATTGTATCATCAGTGGAAGAAGAAGTTCTTGCCACACTTGAAGGTCTCGTAGAAGCTGTTGCAAACGGAGAGGAACCTTCGGTCTTCCAACATGGAGATGAGACACCCTTGTGATCTTGGGATCAGACTCCGATACAGGAGGCGGAGGGGAAGGTAGCGGAGGAGGCAAAGGTAGAGAAGAACCAATAGACTCAGAGACGGAACCGTCAAACTCTGAAGAAGAGGAGGAGGATGAAGAGCAAGAAGACATGGCTGACCAAAATATGGAATGGATGACTCAGGGACCATTGGCTCTCCCGAGTTCTTTGCACAAGATGCCGAAGCGGTCGAAGAGAATGATCACAAAGTTTGACCCTAATAGCATAGTGAAGGCAGAAGATCACTTGGAAAACTTCTACATAAAGCTACAGACCCTTGAGGTACGTTACAATGACATTTCATATAGATTGTTTCCATGTACCTTAGATGGTCGCGCAACAACATGGTATCACAAACTTCCTGTCAACTCCATACAGAACTACGACATGTTCAAACGTATGTTTCTGGAAAATTTTGCTGATGACAAGACCCTAGCCATGTTACTCAAAGAATTGGGAAGCTTGAAGGTGGAGGGGAAAGAAAAGGAAAGAGATTTCAATCAGAGGTTTCTGCACATATTGAATAAGTTTTCAGTGGATACAAAACCTCATGACTCCATCACTGTCGATTACTACACGTCCTCATGGTTGATCATCATTGCGCAGTTCGTCGAACAAGCTAAGAAACCAACACTTTTGAAAAATGCGAAGAGGCCATCGTTGTTGAAAATGACTTACGTGCGATTGGAGTCATGAAGGATGATGAACCAACAAAGGTCCAGAGATGCGAGTAGGAAGCCACAGGCTGTGGCGAGCAAGGGTAAGGATAGGGAAACAAGTGATATTGAAACCCTTACTTGTCTTGTAAAAAAATTGACAACAAAAATGTTCGAGCTAAAACAATGAACAATTGACACATCTGCAAGCAACTGAACACCCAGACAGAGACAAGGGAGCATGTCATCAGGCAGTAATCGCATCCCGACTAAAATTGTGTAGAGTTCAGTGTTCCGGCTCGAACAATGCACAAACAACGAATTCTGTTCATTTCATGAAGATGATCACTCAGAAGGGTCTTGTTCGGACTGGAAGCGGGTTGCAGGCTCAGTATGCAACTGTGCACTTGACATAGCAAGCAACACGTAAGGATAATGGGGAGATAGAGACAATGACGAAGATGTTGTGCCTGATGAGGCATCAAGCTCTGGGCATGTGGTAAACATGTATCAGTGCACGCAAGCAGCACAGAAGCTGAACACGGAGAAGTAGCCCCAAAATCAAAATGATTGTTATAATCTCAGAAGTAAGTGGGCTCCCCCTACACTTAGGGAAGTGAAATAAAAGCTTGAACTATTGAGGAATGTTGATCCACCAATTGCCCAAAAGCAAAAAAGGCAAAGCAAGCCCGGGAAGACAACAACGAACAAGAGTACGTCCATGAGCAACAAACTGCAGAACACTCCCCCAGACAAAATGAATACCAGTCTTACCTCGGACACCTTGGTGAGTCCACCCCCTCTCGATTACAAAATTGTGGAAGACATGAAGAAAAATCACGCAAATATCAGTTTGTTTGAGTTGGCTAAGATCCAGAGTCAGCGAAACATCCTGCTGCACGCACTGGGGAAGACGTCAGCAGACAAAACAACCTCTACCACCAAGGGAGAAATCACACCTCCTGGATCACTTTCAACTGTGCTAAACACACTCCGGATGAAGAAGCAAAATCTGTTTGCCCTCCATTCCCGCTTTCATTCGAAATCTTCAACTGTAATGTTCACAACTGTTTGGTTGATTCTGGTGCAGAAACCAACGTCATGCCACTATCCATTGCCAAAAATATCAATGCATTATGGAGCAAGAGATCCTTGTATATCATCCAACTTGATAACATCTGTACCAGCCATTGGTGAACTTCAGGATGTGATCATTCGACTATCTCACGATGGCTGAGTTCACCAGTGCATAAACATCGTTGTTGTGGACATACCAGAAGCGTATGGCTTTCTACTCAGCAGAGATTGGTCCAACAAGATGAATGGATACTTTGTTATAGACTGGTTGCACATGTGGCTTCTGTACAAGGGAAAAAACAATCAAATTCGGGTGTTATCCGAGAGATATATGAGGCACAACGTCACTCCATCAATGGAAAAAACAAACTGTTGGCCATCGCAGAGCTAATGTTCGACAACTACCTGTTGGAAACAATGCTGGGGTGTTATCCCACATGACCAACTCTAGCCCCACCAGACACACCATTGGGTCTCCTTCCTTGCCCAACTGATGGAAATGAAACATGTACAATACATTTTAACAGTAGTAGCAGTAGCGATAGCGACAACAATAGCAGTAGTGCAAGTGCGTCGAACGGTCCGTGTACAAACAAGTTGTGGACCATGTACTTCAATGGATCAAAGACACAGGATGGCTCAGGAGCCTGGTGTGTCTTAGTAGACCCAAACAATAGGAAACATTTGATTTTGATCCGCTTGGAGTTCGAGTGCACGAACTACATTGCTGAATATGGAGCACTTGTGTTGGGCTTGCAAAAAGCCATTAGCTTCAATGTGGCTTCGCTTAAAGTGGTAGGTGATTATGAAATAGTGGTATGACAAATACGTAACACCATTCACTGCTTATCACTGCATCTCAAAAGTTACCAGCAAGAGGTATGGCGATTGATCTCTAATTTCCAAGAATTTAATATCAATGTTGTACCAAGAACACGTAATGCAGCTGCCAATGCTTTGGCAAATGCAGCTTCTAGAATGTCACCTCTTAGGGATATATTTACTATTGAAATTTTGTATATACCATCTATCCCGAATAACATAACTAATTTACGCGTATTTGATGATTATCAATAGATACTTCATTTCATGGCTAATGCTGATACCTTCAAGGACGTAGCGGTAGATGAAGACCTCATCCCTAGGGGTGTGGCATATTTGGAAAATATCTATGACTTGCAAGAATGTTTTCAAGGGTTGAGGAAAAACAAAACCCACAGCTCTACCATGATGCACGAACTGATTAACTTGCAAACATAACAAGATCTGAAGTTCGTCAATCTCAGTATGTGCTGCGCGCAACAGGAGCGACAAGATTTTTTCCGCTTGTTCGTGTGGGCATATGATGATATGAAAACTTACGACACCCGAATAATCCAATGCATCATTCCGATCAAAGAAGGGGACAAGCCATATCAACAAAAGCCGAGGAAAGTACATCCATCACTTGAACCCCTCATACAGAAAGATCTCACCAAGCTGTTGGATGCATGGATCATATACATAGTTCGTCATTCTACTTGGGTTTTAAAACTTGTTCCTGTACGAAAGAAGTTTTGGGGAAATCCTCTTGTGAGTTGATTTCTAGAACTTAAACTGCGCCTCGGACAAAGACAACTACCCCGTGCTGTCTATGGAGCATATTTTTCAAACAATATCTGGGGCACATATGTTTTCTCTACTTGACAAGTTTTTAGGATATAATCAGGTTCTAGTAGATGAACCTGATAGACTCAAAACTACCTTCTGTACAAAGTGGGGTGCATTCACATACAGACGAATGCCATTTGGGCTTGTGAATTTAGGTGCAAATTTTCAGTGCGCCATGGACATCGCCTTCCGCGTACTCATCAGACAGAGCGTAGTGGTTTACCTTGATGAGGTGAATGTGTTTTCAAGAAAACGGGAAGACCATATACTCCATCTGAAGAAATTTTTTGAGCGATGCCGGAAATACGGGATTTCCTTGAATCCCAAAAAGAGCATATTTGTAGTGTCTGGGGGGAACCTCCTTGGACACATCATTGCCAAGAGTGGAATCAAGGTTGATCTAGACCGGGTCCAGACTATCACATAGATCCCTCACCCAGCCAACAAGAAAGCAATGTAGTCCTTCTTGGGAAAAATAAACTTCCTCGGGAATTTCATCTCGGACTATCGCAAATAGTAAAACCAATGCAAGACATGATCAAGAAGGATGTAGTTTACAGCTGGGGCAAGAGGAAAAAGTACACATTTACCTATATCAACTAGGCTATTTTAGAAGTTCCTGCACTCTACAACCTAGATTTCAACAAAGACTTCCTACTATACACCTTCGACTCCAACGACTCGCTTGCTGCAATACTCACTCAGAAGGATGGGCTGAATGATGAACGTACCATCTCCTTCATGAGCGCAAGCATGCATGGACCCAAACTCAACCACTCCGCCATTGAAAAACAAGCATATGCAATATACAGGTGGTGAAAACCTTCAGACCCTACTTGCTGAAAAATCATTGCATAGTATATGTGCCTCACCCAGCAGTTTGCTCACTGCTTGTACAACAAGAGCTGGGTGAATGACGTGAGAAATGGATGACATGCTTATAAGAATATGATCTTGACATCAAGCTAGTTCACATTGTCAAAGGTCATGGTCTATGTAGACTCACAACCAAGGTAGTACATACAAAAGAGGAAGAAGAAGAGCTCAGCGGTTGGGAGCAGGAAATTGAAATGTATGATGTAGTGTGAGCACTACCCACTGTAAACGGAAACTCTTGGTACGTAGATGTGTGCCAGTACCTTGAGAAGCACCATACCCTCTCACTTTTCCATCAGACAGAAGAGGGCATTGCGTCTCAAAGCTTTAGCTTATTAGTTGGTGCATAGAGTGATTTACAGAAGGCATATCAATAAAATATTGCTCAGGTGTGTGGAGGCACATGAATCAGAGAAGGTTTTGCAATATTTGCATGGTGGACCCACCGGGCGTCACTTCGCGGGAAATACCACTACGCAAAAAGTTATGCGAGCCGGGTTCTATTGGCCCACATTATTCAAGGATGCACATGCTTACGCCCGTAAGTGCCTGGTGTGTCAGTGATGCGTTGACATAACACGAAGGTTAGCAACCCCTTTGCACCCTGTTGCAATGACTAAACCATTCCAACAATGGGGCTAGACATCATCGGGGAAATTCTCTCACATTCATTGAAAAAACACAGCTACATTCTGACATCAACTAATTACTTCACGCGGTGGACAGAAGAAGTTCCGCTCAAGCAAGTGAATGACCAAGAAGTCATCATCTTCCTCCAAAAGAACATCATCTCTCGCTTTGGTGTTCTAGTATCACTTGTGTTTCATAATGCAACATACTTTTCATCTTTAAATATTTATGATTTTGCATTACAAAATGGTATTGTGCTGAAACACTCATCTAACTACTACCCACAGGGAGATAGTCTCATAAAATCCATGAACAAAAACCTTATCCATATAATAAAAAAGATTGTTTACTCTGCACGGTAACTCACACTCTGCCTTGACGAATGCTTTATGGGCTAACTGTGTAACACCCAAACCCTTTCTGAATACCTCACCATGATTCCCGGTCTATGGTAAAGAAGCCATCCTACCGCCTAACATCTACTTACATGTGCTTCAGTTGTCTCAAGAATCCCAAGGCAAGCCTTGCGAGATAGTTTAGTGTAGGATGGGCACACTTCACAAACTACAGGAAGAAAGGATGAAATAAAAAGAAAAGTTTACACTCCACCAGAACCATATAAAGAGATGGTTCGATAAGAAGTCTGTAGGGAAACCTAACTTCGATGTTGGTGACTTAGTCTTGAAATGGGATAAACCCCATGAAGACAAAGGCAAGCATACAAAGTTCTAGTCCCTGTGGATTGGTCTGTACATAATCCATGAGAAGCTTGGCCCACACACATACCGACTGCAATCACTTGACGAGAGGATTGAAAACCTTCCTGTCAATGGATAAGATCTCAAACACTATTTTTAGTAGGTCGAGCCGCTCCCCGCGCCATGTACATAGTCTGCTTACTGCTTGTTGTTTTTGCTTTGTTTTCTTTGCTTACTATTTTTGTTTTGTTTTGATTTGTTTGCTTGGTACCATGCTATTTTTTATTTTTTCGGAAATAAGTGCTGCCCTCTACTGAGTTCTGGCTTTTGAATGAGTATGTGGCTGAGATTTGAAGAGACTTGTGACACTGTAGCACTTGGCCAGTCTTGTGTCTGTCTTCTTTGTGCTTGGTATAACCTTCAAACGATGAAATCTTGATGGAAAATACGAGCCATTTGCAAGGGAAGCTTGGGTCTAACCATGAACCTGTGTCCACACTGGGAAACCCCATGCCTATACTCAGTTTTCTGCTCTATGTGAACAAGTTCATCCAACTAGTAGAAACGAAGAAGGGGAAAATCTAAACGAGAAAACTTATGTCAGAGGTCTTACATGCTTCTCTGAAGGAACAAATTCTTCTGCTCTCAATAATTCGAGATCCCTCTTCTGCCCCACAAATAAATAAGTGCCTATGCAAAGACCTCTTTAAAAAATACAAAGGCAAAAGAAGAGAAAGGCTTCCTGCACAGAGAGGTGAAGCATGCAACTCCACCGGGGTACTCATCAGGCTCGCTGGCAGTGGAGTAATACATGTGTTCCTGCGTGACTCCACCGGGGTGCTGTCCAGGCCTGCTAGAAGTGTAGTAACACTAGAGATGAAAACTTTTACTCTGAATTTTTTTAACTCGTGAGCCAAACTACCCTTCTCGATTTCGAAACACTATGATCAAGCTGAAAATTTTATTGTGTTTGACTGAGTTGGAAAAAGGTGAACCATGTATGTCGATGGTGTAAGTGGGGAATTCGAAGTAACTCGCACATCGATTCAATACTCCCTGAAAGACCAAGGCCCTATGCTTCCAATGAACCAAAATAGAGAATATGGAATTCTACCAGTGTATCGCCAAGTATTATAACGGCTGTAACACCCTCCAAATTTTGGCCTACATCTAATTTCGGAGCCTCCCTTTAATTTTTACTTGATGCTTTCAAACAATCGGGCTCACTCCGTGGGCTCATGTGAGTCTTTGCAACCTCCTTGCTTGACCATTCAATGAACAATTTTTTTCATGTTGGTCTCAATGACTCGCCTATAGCCATGTTCTAGTCATGCACAAGGTCCTTGCTTCGTGTGTACATGTTGTATTCGCTATGTGAACATTCGTCGCCCTCACACACGAAGTTGTATGCACTGTCATGCAACCATCGTCGTGGTCATTCAATGATCTATCATAAGCGTCACGTTCATCTCTTGTACCATCGGTCAGGCATGTTAAGTATATGTTGTCTTGATGGTTTGAGGTGTCTTGTCGTCAAGTCATGTTGAGTGTGTGTTTACAAGGTCACGTATGCACAAATTCACTCGTTCACACACTTAGTCATTTTTGCTAAAGTTCTAATGACCGGATCACCCCCTAACAGCTGGAACTCCACCCTGCAATCGAATTGACCGTCTGTCATCCAGAACAATGCATAATTGTCTGACAAGCCATTTCAGTCTGCACTATCCGCAAGCTGATCAACCAACCCTCCTATTGGTCAATCAGAGAGTTTGACTGGGAAGTGACCTCGGGAGTCACTCCCCTCAAAAATTGCGGAGAAGATGCAGACCTTTCCCACTCCACTGATTTAGAAAATTGTGCAGACAAGCCAGACAAATACCCAGTGCTCGTCCCTTCCTCCCTCAGAAAATTGCGTAGTTTTTCTATCCAGCCACCCAGTCAACCAGCCGGTTGCTCACCCAGAAAACTACGCAGATTTCATGAGCAAGCCCCTTAGCTGCCCAACATCCCGCTCAACTGAGAAACTGCATAGAGGTGTTCAACAGGTCAGCCTCCCAACAATTGCACATTTTTTTTCTCCAGCAAACCCGTAGCCTGCTGCTAGCTCCCTCCAGGAAGTGCACAATTTTTACTACCAAGCCATCTCATATCCTACTACTAGATCACTCCAGGAAGTGCACAATTTTTACTACCAAGCCATCCTGTAGCCCACTGCTAGCTCCCTCCAAGAATTGCACAGTTTTTTCTGCCAAGCCTCCTGCAACCTGAAACTAGTTCCCTCCAGAAATTGTGTAGTTTTTGCTGCCAAGGCCCTTTGCTTCCGAACTGCTTCCCTCCAGAAATTGTGTAGATTTTCTCTGTGCCCGAGTCAGATCCCGTGAATAGTCACCGTTGGTTCGGATTGTCCATCTCAGTCTCCTAGTGACCTTTGCACAATTTGCACCAGCAGTGCCCAGAGCTTGCATCCCATCTTGAAACTTGCCCCGCGCAGTTTCCCAGCCTTGTCCTCTCTCCCGGTCACCTGCATCCGAAAGCGAATGATCATGCATCATGGTAGACTAGGAGGTTTATGGATTTGATGTCATCTCATCGTGAGTGATTATGTACATGAATAGACATGACGTGACAACAGATGGGATGAACAAGGAGAGTACATGCACAAGGATGTGTTCGCGAATGAATAGGCGAACAAAAATGCGAGAAGATATTTTTGCAAACGGATGAACATGTAAAGCATGCCAAAGTACAAGCAAGGAGAAACACGCATATGCAACATCAAGTGAACCCAATGACCATTGAGGACTCCGCAGACCCTGCCATACAGAGGTGAAGCTGTGATACACCAAGAGGAAATGCATCACTTAGCAGCACTGCAACTCGACATGCACACCACCAACAACATGAACATACTAGCACTGTCATGTCGAGCTGTGTCATGAGTCATGTTGGCCACATCAATACTGTGGGCCATACTGTTGTAAATCAATGTAATGTAACGTGGAAGTCCAAGATACCCAATTGTAATATGAAGAGTCATGTAAAGTTGAAAAGTCATCAAAGTCAAATAGTCATGAGAGAAGTCGAACAGTCACAAAGGCCAATTTTACCCTTGGCTATAAATAACCCTCGTTTATACATGCAAAATAATTTTCACCTTGGCTCCTCCCGCATAGCCTTGAGAGTTTGTAATCTTTTCTTTGAGGAGCGAGTAGTGGCTCCAACGCCCCACCTATGGGGTTAGTGATGTATGGTGTATTGATATGTCTTGGAACTTTCGCTTAACTCAGAAGCTTGATAACAGGCTAGCACGTTTTCAAACATGTGTTATAATTGCTTGTAAGATTAATCTTGAACACTTGTAATACATGTTGCTTTAACCTGTGTTAAACAATTGAACTCATTCAACTGTTCTAATACATATATTTATGAAAATGTGTTGTATAAGTTGTTAATGTTGTCCTGCCCATGTTGGTTACCTCCCCGAACATTATACATAACCTTTCATGTAAACTTGTTATAACGACTGTCGCACTCACGTGGATTGTCCCATTAGGTGTTGTACTTGCTATCTTCCCTTGTGTGTTGTGACTGCCACAGCCGTGTGGATTTCTCCTCCAGAAGCTGTGCATGTCCTGTTGGTTTGTGTGTCTCTGACAGAGTTGGGACTTCCTCCCTTCTGATTGGAGACTCACTCCCACCCTCTCTCTCTGCTATGAAAGAACCTTGACACAAGTAACACTAGCACTCACCAGGAATGCAAACCTCGTTGTTCGAAGACAAAAATACCACTCTCTCATGCTGAAATGTAAGAGATAAGGAAAAAATTTAAGATAATGGCAACCGAGCCATCATACCGGATGGGACTCCTACACCAAATGATGTGAGGTCTAGTTGGGCTTCATACCAGGGAGATCCCCTGAATGTTGGCGGGTCCAACACTACCCAAATTCGTGCCTAACAAACTAGATCTAAAAGAAAATTACCTATCAAATGTTGGTACATGGAGTGATAGTAGCTCCATCCAAGGATAAGAAATTGGCCGTACCACTAACGTTATTTGGAATAGGTTCCTACAATTTCAAAGATGTTAGAGAAGCACAACTTGAAGTTCACATCCTAGTAGATTTCCATTTTGGGTAGGAAGTTTAACACAGGCATGAACCCCTGTGAGCTGTTTACAAACATTGTCAAGTCTGCCAGTATAAATGCCTAAATGAATTAAAAACCTAGAAAGACAGAAAAAAAACAAAAGGGCCACTAACTATGATCAAGTGCTCTTTAAAAGAGGAGAAAACTTCCATTAACAATAGAATCACAAAAAGGCCTCGGAAGTTAACAGGGAAAAACAATAGAAGTAAAGACTTAAGGTTTAAGTAGAAACATAATCTATGAGTAAGGAAGATGAAGAAGAATGACAAAGACACAGGCTCCTCCAAGAGTAAGAAGAGAAAAATAAGAGAGAGGAGGAGTAAATAATGGAGAAAATAAAATAAAAGAAGATAAGGAATAAATGAGGAAAGGGGAAGAAAAAATAAGTTAAAGTAAGAGAACTAAAGGATGACCTAATGGATATAGGTGATCCTGAAAGTTCTAGCATGCCATTGACAAGAGGACACTTCCCCATGGAAGAACTAGGCTTAGGAAGATTCATTCCTTCAAAAGCTAGTAGGGTCACACATCTAAACTCTTTTAGATATGTCAGTACCATGGGGAGAATTATGAAGTGGACTATCAAAAGATTCTATGTACCTAGTGTGAGTTTGCATTCTATGACCAAGAGTGAGAAACAAGAGTGAATATTTGATATCCATTTCTTCTACTAATACAACATTCACTTAAGTTATAAAGAAAAAAACTAGATGTATGCTTGAAGAGATTAAGGAGTACAAGGTTGAGAATGCAACTTTAGAAGAAGAAAACCAAATATACAAATAAGAAATAGCTAGCATATTCGATTATAGAGCATGTACCATTGATATGCATGAGGAATCCAAAGTCATGACTAAAAATATTTACGCTTGTCTATAAGAGTTCTAGGGAACAATTGTTCAGTTACTATCATTAGCAAACTAGGCTAAACATAAAAGCAATAGTTGAAGGTAGTGCACATGGTTATTGATGAATTATATAAAGGGCTATAAAAATATCCATATACACCCACAAAAATCCCAAGAATGGAA
Organism: Pinus tabuliformis; assembly: GCA_031772625.1. Lineage (NCBI taxonomy): Eukaryota > Viridiplantae > Streptophyta > Pinopsida > Pinales > Pinaceae > Pinus > Pinus tabuliformis. The sequence continues at coordinate 1,359,659,423 of CM062819.1, read as the reverse complement.
GAAAGTCAGTTAGATGAATTATATACTAATCACAAGATCCTAGAACACTGCAGACACATTGGAAAAATATACAATATCTCTTTTAGTTCCTACAAGTAACTTTATTCTTTGGTTGAAAAGTTAATTTAGAATGGTATACTGTGAAAATTAGGGAACCTAGGGAACCAATACCACCAAAATAATTCTTTGTAGAGCTAGAAAAGACCTTGAACTTGAGGGATTTTTCTATTGAGATGACCCAAAGGGTGACCAAAACATTTTTAGGGAACATGTGATTGAGCTAACAAGAGAACATCATTTTCTAAATTATTTTTGGGTTACTCTCAACCAAGACACACAAAATTTGACTCAAAATGTAGTTGAATACACACTCATGTTTAAAAACTATTGTTTGGTAGAAATTTGATGATTTATTCTTATTGTGACATTTGGGCTACATACATAGAAGAAAAGGGTCTAATAGAGAAGAGTGTCTAATAAAGGAATGAATTATGCGTCCAATTTTGTAAAGTACTATGTATAATGTAGAATATGGCAAAAGTCAAGGAGTTAAATAGTTGTAATTGGCCTTGGGAAGCTAAGAAGTCCCAAGAAACAATTAGAAAATAATGTTATATATACTCAATAGTACCAAATAGAAAGCGATCTTGCTTTTTTGTAATTTCTAGAACTATTTCTAAAATTTCTAATGAGAAGAAGCTCTTAGGGTCAAATTTAAAGTAGACATAATTATAATGTTGGTTTAATATTTGTTGTGAACCAATTCCAATGTGTGCTTCATTACTTGTATTGTTGTAAGGTTTTAATTTCCATTCAACATAATTTTTTTTATAATGAATTATATGACTTTATTAATTTTTTTGTTTTTTGACACCATTGCTGAATGTATGCTTCTAGACAAGTTGTCATTTTAGAATGCTTTGTACGTCCATATTGTTTAGTTATTTGTTGGTTCTTTCTTTTCTTTACAACTAATTATTTGAAAGTGAAATCAAGAGTTAGTGATTGTAGTATCCATTTATTTTAATGAACAACTTCTAGCTAGGATAAATTAGCATGGTCACATCCTTTGCATTTAGAATAGAATCATCTTTGTCTTGCACTTTACATTTCAAATAGTTTAAAATCAACTCCCCAAAGTAATGGAAGCTGGGATAAAATTTGGATGGATCTGTTACATCAAATTGTGTGAGGTCTGATTGGGACTTTATATCGAATACTTACCCCTAATATATTGAAGGAAAATTTATGGCATCAAGATAGCCCCTCATTGAGTGAAGAACTTTGAGTGACATGGGGCTTGCTTTACATACCCATCTTAAGAAGTGACCTTGGAATTAAATGAGCCACACAATTTTTAGTGTGTTCTTGGTATAACAAGAATTAGTCAAGTCTCAAGGAATTCCTACATAGATGCACACCATATCATTAAGGTAGTGCACAATTCTCCTTTTTGGGCAAAACAATGCTTGAATTGTCCTCAATCATTATTTAGCCTATTCTCCATAAATTTTGAGCTTATAAATTGTGGTGTATCCAACGAATGTCACTTAAGTATTGTAAGCCAACCAAAAGTGGCATGATAACACTAAGGTATAAAGTATGCCCAAAAAAGTATGCCACCGTGAAAGAATTATCTAACGATATTTCTCATTTATGTTGAAGAATTGATCAAATATAATGGAATCATCTTCTTGTAACATTGAACTTTTTTGAGTTTATATTTTTCTACAATTATAAATTTCAGCTAGTACAAGTGATTTTTTTTTAAAATAATTTCAAAATCCAACATATTCTGGTCATTTTACAACTTGGGTAAATAGCGAGCAACTTGGATCAACACATTGCAATCCATCAAAGATTGATGGCCCATATTCATTTCGAGATCCCCTAACATGATCAAAGCTTAAATTGTGGTTGGGGGGGGGGGGGGGGGGGCGGGTGTGTCTTAAATGACATCACGATGATGAACTCCTGACAGCATGTGGCATTTGATGAGGGGATTGTCCCCTCCCCACCCCCCCCCCAAAAAAAAAAAAAAAAAAAACTACTCGAGGTGATATGGAATCAATAGTGGGTGACGTGGGACTAGTGAAGCCAAGTGTGATAAGTGAACCTGATACTAACCGACAAAGCACCTAGGTGGAATCCAAATCTCATGATGATGTGTGACCTACATAAGCATGACATCAATGAAAATTTGAAAAATGAGTGGGAATATATTTCACGCGTGGTTTTGTCCAATGCAAAATATTGCTAGTCCATGAGTGGTTCATTCAACTATAAAAAGTAGAAAAGAGATAGTTCGTCTCATTCATAGTTTTTGAAGGGAAAAAGGAAACGATAGTATCAATATCCTCGCACTAATGGTTGTTAAAAAGCTTACTACTACCCTCTACCAATACTTTTCCCAATTAGCTCTTAATATTTGTTTGTTTTCTTTTTAAATATGAAGAGAAACAATCCCAACCTGCAACCTATAGAGGTTTCTCAACCAATAAATATAGACAAAATATCCCTAATCAAGTAGGAAGGGAATGACTATGACATGCCTTGCGAGTTCAAAGTATATGAACTCAAGGAATGGGCACATAAGTGATTCATAGACCAGTTGGATATATCTTTGGTCTATGAATCCTATTTGGCCCAATTTATTGTTCCTTAGACTTACCCTTTCCCTGAATTTGTGACTTGGTACTCCAATAATTACATCAAGAGCAAACAAGCCATGGTTTTCAAAAATTATGTTACTTTTTTCAATATAATCTACCAATCTCTTCAATAAATGCTCAAGGTGGTTATACCTAATCAAACCCAACCACTGAATGAAGACACTATCTTTCTCAATTACCATGAATTATCCTCTGAAGACAAAGCAACCTTGCTAAAGTCATGCCTACCAATGAATGCTCCTATACTTGAAACTACACCCCCATATGCTTCCAACATTTACATAAATTGTCTAGATAAGTGATAACTATGGTGTGTTGTATATTAGGGTATGATCATGATTATTCTATTGGTGAAATTATCCTAGGATTCCCAACATCTATCTCTTCCGTGAAGAAATCATTTGTTAGATTTCACTTCAGCCAATATCTTGTAGATGCCATTAATTTCTAGTTGTTTCAATACAATTTAAGCAATTATTTTAGATATCAATATGTTTTAGTTTATCTGTTCCTATATTTTCAAGTACATAAATTGTCCAATCTCCACATAAAGCTTCAAGATGAGGGAGTAAATCAAAATGTTATTATCTGTTGAACTCATATTGTCAGAAAACAACCTTAGAATTCAGGATTCTTAGATTATGTTAGTAAATTTATGTCTTGATGATGGATCCCCTTTGGGGTTCGAAACGTCAATATGATGGAAAAGATACTGTGGATAATTGGGGTCCTATTTTTCCAAAAAATGACCACAGAAGTTTAAAATTTAACATACTAAATTTATGTCAATTTCCTATTTTGTGATGTTTGTAGAATCTTCATCTAGAGTTTTTCCTAAGATAAAGAAAATTCTATGACTCATTCCAAACACTAAAGTTGGAGATTGGTATTTATTTGAGGATTTTACAAAGATCAAAGTATATGATTGTGAGCTATTACTTTATCAACTTCCAACTTTTCTGACCATGAGAATTTTTTCTTTAGAATACATTATACAGAGCCTAAGTTAATATCATTTACATTCTATTTCCAAGAAGCACCAAGCTATGTTTAAATTGAGAAAGAAGGTAGGTACATTTTTGCTTAATACTAAAGTTACTCTCTAGTAGGTGGAGGAATTAATAAAATAGATGATTTTTTCTCAGGGATAATATTGGCCTTATGGTCCCAATAAAATTATAATAGATAAAAGGACTAAACAAATTTCTGCACCTTATGTACATATGGCTAAAATAGATATTGGAAAAATGGCCAACAACGATACTCGAGTAATATAAAAAACCAAAAGTATGGAGTGAATTTCAAAGGTAAAACAATCATATTAGCCATTGGTTTTAGAAACACCTCAATCTAAAGAGAAGAGTCTAAAGATAAATTTTACATAGAGCCTCGAAACAATCTATGAAACAAAGGAAGAAGATTTGCAATCTAAGAAAAGGCAAAGGATAGAAGAGGAGAGAGAACTGAAAGTGTTAGTACAAAGCACAGAGGAAGCAACATCATGTGAGCCAATGTTTAATTGGGAATTTTTTCCAATAACATCTATAGCTCAAGAACATTAGTTGGGAATGTCACATTTATCCTTAGGAAGGTAGGACACTTTATATTCATTCTTCAAGGAAATACATAACAAAAATATTAAACTTAAACAAGATTCATACTAAGTACTTTATAAACAAGGCTTAGATTAATCTCAAACTAGGTTACTATCTGCCTTAAAATATGAAAAGTGATAGTTAAGTATGGTTGCATTAGAACCAAAAGCTTCAATAATCAGAACAAGAGAAGACTACATAACAACATAACTTATAATAGATATGAAGAAAATACACCTAGTGGATCAAATGAACCCGCACAAGAAGATTGGTGAAATGATATTTAAAATCCTTACAAACATTGCATTGAATGTGCATAAAGTAGAGAATATGGTGTCAAAGGGCACTAATCAACTAAAATAGAAAAAAAATGCTACTAGAACAAATCAAATGAAGATAGATGAACTGGATTAATTGATCATCAAGTTGGGGCTAAACCCAAAATATACTACCTTAATATAAACCTTGATTAAGTCAAGAGATACACCTATTCGAGTATTGAGAATGAAATCAAAATTCCAAACACAAAGAATTTGCAAAAACCTGAGTTAGAGGCAATACACAAAGATAAAGAATAATTGTTGACCATTATAATTGAGTTAAATAAAAAGGTAGAAAATTGTGAGAAGGAAATTGAAAATCTATCAACATAAAAAAATGAACATATTTGTCCATCATGTCCTTCAACGCTATCAACATCTATAGACCCATCTAAGAATTCAGTTGAAACAATGTCTTCTTTGAGTTTAAAGGATGTAGAGATTAAAAATCTAAGAAGAATAATTTAAGTAGAAAATGAAGAAATTGTTGTTTTCAAGGAACATATAGCAGACATGAATGCTATCATAAATATTGATCAAAATCTAAAAGCCAACCTTCAATAGGAAAATCAATAGTTGCAGAATTACTTGGTAGGCACAATAGCCTTAACTGAAACAAGGAATATTATATGGGTAGAATTTTTTTATTGAAATTTTAGGAATGTGGAATTTATTTAGAGAGATAGGGGATGAATAAAATTTGGTTTATACCATAGAAGAAGTTATCCAAAATACCCAAAATGAATTGGGTAACAAACATTGGATAACTAATAAGATTGTTAAATTTCTAAATTCAAGGACTTGGGAGAAACTACATGCTTTAGGGATTCAAGGTAGGACTTTAATAGTAATGGAAACTAACAAAGCCTTGAACTAAAGAATTTTACTTCAACAAGCCCAAGATAAATGCAAATAGTAAATAAGAAAGTAAATGCATTTACTAATAGATATCATACTCACATAGAAATGGGCATTCTATCTTGTTGGGATGTGAATCGATGTTTAATATATTTGGATTCCTATAGAGAAATGTTTTTGAGGGAGAGGAATTAAGTGGATAAATTTGCATACATGGTAGTTACTATGAAAGGACAAACTATAGTAGACAAGTTGATTGACGAATTTTACCTCCTCTATCAAGAAAAAAATATTTTTTTAGTTGTTTCTAATTACCAGAAATATATTGAGTTGAATGTCGCCTACAAAAAGTTATGAATATTCCATATCCAAATGGAGTGGATTGGGACAGGTTGACCAAATTTTCTTTGTGAAGCTTCGAAGAGCACATCAACAAAATGGAGTTGGGTAAAGACATAGCTAGCAGAATATTAGTTCAAGTTGTTGAAACCACTTTCTTATTTTATAAAGTAGTTCCTAAAATGTTGAATCTATGACAAACATATATCGTAGTAATTTTGTATAAATATAGAAATAAACTCTAAAGAAGGATTGGATTTTGGTGAAATCAAATTGTATTATATTTTTTAAAAGTCTCTTGGTAATATTTTTGTTAATGATCATTTACAATAGATTCTGTTTTTAGCATTTTGTAGTCTATACTTTTTCTTCGTGATATTTTTTTCTCATGAATCACATTTTTAATCTATAAAATATTCTAAGTGACGTGAGTTACTCTTTGAGAGGCTAAAGTTGAGTGTCAATTTTCCCTTTGATCAATTGCAACATCTTATTAATAAAAGAGATTTATGTTAGATTTAATCTATTTCTAATCAGACATCTTCTCAATGAGATTGTATGTTGAGTATTTCTTATGATTATTGTCTACTAAAGTGTATGAGTTTTGATTTGTTTTTTGTTTAGTACACTGAGATTGAAGCATTTGTTTAATGATTCAAGCTATTTTAGTTCATATCTATTTTTTTGCAACTCATTCTTTACATACATAAGTGTTTTTTTGGTTGGAAGGTAGCCTATTGAGTGGTCGATTTGAAGCCCACTATTCCACAACCCTAAGACTAAATATAATCTATATTTAATCATTTATTAAAAACCAAATTTAGTGCCTTGGCATATTTCCTTGGATAAGAACTGTCTCAAGGAAGAACAAACCTAGTGGGATTCTCATTTATGTTGGAGAATTTATTAAATATAATAGAATGGATCCCACATATTTTGATTATAAACCTGTTCTCCATGGTTTGAAAGAGGAAGACCTCGAGAGACACATATTTTAGTTCAATATTTTATGTTAAAGTGTTGAGTATTCCTTGAAAAATATATATGCAATGTTTCTATCCATCCACTTTAAGAACAAGGCACTTGGTTGTACACTTTTCCCAACCATCCTATTATTACAAACCAAAAAATGTAGCAAACCTTTTTAGATAAGTATGGATACCATTTCAGGCTCCTGGGGAGTAGCTCAATTGACAATTTCCATGAAAGTTAAGTGTTACATACCAAGAGGTTCTGTTGGCAAAAATACTACGGGGGGGGGTGTGAATCAGTATTTATAAATCATCGATAAATTTTCCATTTCATATTCATATTTCTATACACGACTTTACTGAATCAAACCTGCGTGTGAACGCGACTGTTCTTAAGACAACTAGCGTATATCCAGTGAACTTATAATTCAGTTAATCCATCATATGTTTGTCTTCAACCAGTGCATTAATAATTTATTAACCATTAGATAAATAATAACCAGGTGCAACAATAACATAATAAACCATCACACATAAGAAACACACATGAACACC